>JBBBDQ010001839.1:1700000-2145000 GCA_037127315.1 Ascarosepion bandense | reverse complement strand
ATTTAATTATCTATAATAACTCCTCCCCACCAACTGATGTGTTGTGTAAAACCAACATTATATATCAATTCAAATGTCCCTTGGAAGAATGTATCTCCAACAAAAAAAAAAACCAAATATATATGTTGCATTTACAAGAACTACATTAACAAGACGTCTTACATTACATATGTCTGACCATTCATCCATTTCTAGATGTCTACAACAACATATATATTGTATATTTGGGCAGCAATCTCTCTTTTATGCAGGTTTTATTAAAAATAACAGACAAGGTATGATGGTTAAGTTTTTTATGTAATTTTTCATGTGATCTTATTTCTTCTTTCATTTTTTTTTTTCTCTAAATGTTTAGTTTATCCATGCGCTTTCAGCTATACTTTTTGCTATTTTCAAGGATGAATGTTATCTTACATGTAACAGTGTAAGTGGCGTTATGTACTGAACACGGTAAGCATGTTGTTAGCGTGTTTGTGCTTTTTGTTTTTGATTACTAAGGCTTCCATCATTTTTAGTCTTTTTTTGCATGTGGATGATGCTATGATATTTGTGTTCTGGATCGGGTTTGGTAGGTCTCCTTGAGATCGAATTGAGCACCATTGAGAGAGATGTAGTGTCAGTCTTTGAGTCAGTTTTGTAATGGTATGGCTGATATAATTATTTATGAAATTAGGATCAAGAATGCAGATTTTCAAAGAACATGTCAGTTCGTAAATAATGTTGGTTTGTTGTAGTTAGGATCTCACAGGTGAATTGTTTTTGATGATGAATAGCCCAACACTCAGTAACATCAACTATAAACATGCTAACAACATGCTTACTGTGTTTGGTACATAGCATACTCTACATCATACATAATGCCTCATACATTCTGTTACACTTAGAATAACAGTTATCATTCAAAATGGCTAAAAGTATAGCCAAAAGTGCTTGGATAAGCCAAACATTTAGACAATTTTTATATAATTTATGCCCTCAAGAGAAAGAAATCATTAAATCACCTAAAACATTACATAAAAACTTAACCATCAGACCTTGTCTGTCATTTTTAATGAAACCTGCATAAAAGAGAGATTACTGCCCATATATATATATATATATATATATACGCACACACACACACAAATTGATAATATATATTAAGAGAGTGTAGTGATTCTCGAACGTGAGGCAATCAGCTTCCAAGGAAGGAATTGTAGTCTTGTGTCTTAGTCATAAGTAACATGGCGACTCAAAAATAAGGATTTAGGAGCGTCGGGTCACATGGGAAGCAACGTGACCTAGGATTCTGAGAGGAATTTAGTCAGTTTAACATAGTCTGACACAAGCTAATAATAGTTGGTGTATTTAGTCTTGAACTTGTTAATCAATGGTCAACACTCAGTAACATCAACTATAAACATGCTAACAACATGTTTACTGTGTTTGGTACATAACATACTCTACATCATACATAATGCCTCATACATTCTGTTACACTTAGAATAACAGTTATCATTCAAAATGGCTAAAAGTATAGCCAAAATTGTTGTTTTTGATGATGAATAGCCCAACACTCAGTAACATCAACTATAAACATGCTAACAACATGTTTACTGTGTTTGGTACATAACATACTCTACATCATACATAATGCCTCATACATTCTGTTACACTTAGAATAACAGTTATCATTCAAAATGACTAAAAGTATAGCCAAAATTGTTGTTTTTGATGATAAATTTAGCCGTTTTAAATTTAGTGTAATAGATAATTTAATTTTTTTGTTTAAGTCAATGGAAGTTGTGTATTTTCGAATGATGTTTCAGAGTGATGATTCATCCTATTTATAATTACTATGAATTTGGTTTTTGTTGTAGATATTAATATTATTATTATCACTGTGTTTACTGCTGTTATTACTTGGGTTTGAAATAAAAAGTCTAATATGGTAGTCAACCAAATGATTTGGAAATCCGTTGTTGACGAGTTTGTTTGGCATTATGGAGTTCTCTAAAGAATAGTGATTGAGAAGATGAATTCTTGTAGACTCTTGTGAGAAAAGTTTTAATAACGCTAATTTTATATTTAAGAGGACATTGACTAATGAAATTAAGGTGGCAGGAATATATATATATATATATATATATATATATGTCTCTCCTTTCACACTCATGGAGAGAGAGAAGGAAACAATAGCAAGGCAGTGTCAGTTCAGTTTATTACTAGTCCTAGATATGGCAATAAACTGAATCCAGCATCAAGGCCTCTGATTGGGGAGGTTGTGAGGAGCATGGAACCACCTTAATTGTTGTTCCCAGGTCCACTCTGACCCAGAGTGGTAGCACCTGTTAGAGTTCCAGCTATGAGCAAATAATTAAGCCTCCAAACTAGGGTCAAAACACTATGAAAGTATAAAAATAGACTTTTCTAGAAATATACACATTTTTGAAGAAAAAATATTACCAAAAATACATTTTTTTTAATGAAAAAAATTGTCATAATACGTTTTTGAAAGAAAAAATTATTACCACCAATACATTTTGTAATACAAAATTAGAAGGCATCTTCAATTTTCTTAATAAAAAAAAAATAATCAAAATCTGACTAAATCAACTTTCTCAATATAAATGAACATTAAAAAAATACCTTAAACCCTAACTTTTTGGCATTAAATAACCCACAGAGTTTGATATGCTGTTAAACAAAACTTAAACTCAGTTGTTCATTACTGTACTGCCATTTATTAAACTTCTTGCTGCATGTTTGCTCTTCAACAGTGACTTGTTTTATTATTTACAATAATTGTTGAGTAGTGAAGAATATATATCCTCATAAATATATTAATTTATCCACTGTTGTATATTTTTTTTTGTGTGTGTGTGTATATATATATATATATATATATATATATCTATATAATAATATCTACATCGGCCACACCACAAATTCGCTCTCACGGCGTCTGACGTTGCACTTAAATAAAAATTCAAATATATTCCGTCATTTAGAACAACACGGTTATCAACGCACACTTCTGAGAAAAACGCTTGTTGATAACACGTACATACTCAAACAAGAAAATAATAAACAGAAACTAAAAATCCTCGAAGCAATCTACATTAAACAGTTTAAACCTGGTTTGAATACAATCAATTTCGATATTTCCAACAACGTACTCAAATGTCTGTAATCAGACCAGGGACCACAACACCACTATTTTGTCACTGTCTTCGGCCATCCGCCACGGTAGGGATGGACTTATATTTTCAATTCAATTATCTTTATTGTTAATAGCTTAAATGTTTTATGTTTACTGTGTGTTATTATTTACTCTTTGATAATGGCTTATGTGAGCCGAAAGCTTAGACCTGATAAAAAATTCAACAAATACTGTGATTTTTTGTTGTCTTTTAACGACATCACCATCAAGTATATCAGACGGTATGAACGGATCCTACACAAAATTAATAGACAAAACTTGTCTATATTATTCAATGAAACCTGCATTAATGAAAAAATGCTGCCAAAATACACACAATTTATATATATATATATATATATATATATATATGTGTGTGTGTGTGTGTATTTATAATTTTATAAGTAAGTGTGAAAGAACAGATAGATTGAAACCCACTGTTCATGCATTTACTTTTATAAAGAATATATATATATATATATATATATATCCCCTCCTATTATCCTCATGGGGGATAACTTGTGAGGACACAGCTAATAATCCTCTCAAATATTTTCATGTCATTTTTGATGGCAGGAGTAAACTCGAAGTAATAATAATTGGGCTTGTCCCTCACTCCATTACTTTACACGACTGTTACACCTTGCCCATACCTTATAAATAATGGACTATTCCGTATTTTGACCGCATAGAAAGAGGGAAAAGGACAATTAATTTCAGGGAGAAAATGAATGAATGAGAGAGAGAATCCAATTAAGCTGATGAAAATAGATACATTTTGATCCCAATCAAAAGGCTGAGAAACGATAGCAACCATCATAAAAATGTCATTTTTCAGAAGCACAGACTGATGGAAACACATGGAATTGGATTTTTGATAATTACCTTAATGCTAAATAACATTATTTGCCAAACTATTTCAAAATTATTAAGAAAAATGTTTTTAAGATGAAGATTTTCCTAGAAAGAAACAAATAAGGCAAGACAAATGTGTTTAATGTCTCCTGGTAATATATAAATGTAATGGACAATTCATGTGAGGAAAGTGGGGAAAAGGACACTTCTTAGTTTCAGTGAAAAAAATGAAAGAAAAATAGAAATGTAGTGAGAGAATTAGATTATGTGGATAAGAATAGATACTACACTTTGATCTTAGCCAAAAAGCTGTGAAGAATTGGTGTTTTCTTGCTACCACATGCTGGCAGGGGATGTGACAAAAGGTCAGTTTAATGTGGGGAGCTTGACATGTGCATACAGGCAGGGTTCCTAAAATATCGTAATGTCATCTATTTTTATTATATTACAAAATGATTATAATTCTTAAAGAAAGATTTTAATTTCAAAAGGTCAGGGGTGAACATTTTCATTTAGTTAGTTAGGACAATAAAATATGCTGTTGTTGATAAAAATACATAATTTGTTGTACATGTTCAGTTTTACTAGCAGGATCCTTGTAAAATACATGGATTTGCTAATAAATCTTTTAATGTTGCATTCTTTACGTTTCAACACATTACTATTCACAGAGAGTTATAAGAGAAGTGACACAGTCTCTCTGAAAAATTCTGGAATGTTCTCAAAAGATAGTTAGGTCATGAAATATGATTTAACCCCTCACTACAAGCAACAGCCTTGCTCCAATCCCATTACTGGGAATGGAAGAGAATGAAAAACACTTTATTGAGGAGAAGAACAATGAAAGAACAGTTACTCGAAATGGAAGAGAATGAAAAAGTTTCATTGAGGAAAAGAACAATAAAAGAACAGTTACTTGGAATGGAAGAGAGTGAAAAAACTTTGAGAAGAACAATGAAAGAACAGTTACTGGAAATGGAAGAGAATGAAAAAATTTTCTTGAGGAGAAGAACAATAAAAGAACAGTTACTTGGAATGGAAAACAATGAAAAAACGTTCTTGAGGAGAAGAACAATGAAAAAACGTTCTTGAGGAGAAGAACAATGAAAAAACGTTCTTGAGGAGAAGAACAATGAAAAAAACAGTTACTGGAAATGGAAGAGAATGAAAAAACTTTATTGAGGAGAAGAACAATGAAAAAACGTTCTTGAGGAGAAGAACAATGAAAAAACGTTCTTGAGAAGAACAATAAAAAAAACAGTTACTGGAAATGGAAGAGAATGAAAAAACTTTATTGAGGAGAAGAACAATGAAAGAACAGTTACTTGGAATGGAAGAGAATGAAAAAACTTTGAGGAGAAGAAAAATGAAAGAACAGTTACTGGAAATGGAAGAAAATGAAAAAACTTTCTTGTGGAGAAGAACAATGAAAGAACAGTTCCTGAAATGGAAGAGAATGAAAAAACGTTATTGAAGAGAAGAACAAAAAAAGGACAGTTACTGGAAATGGAAGAGAATGAAAAACCTTTCTTGTGGAGAAGAACAATAAAAGAACAGTTTCTGGAAAAGGAAGAAAATGAAAAAACTTTATTGAGTAGAAGAACAATTAAAGAACAGTTACTTGGAATGGAAAACAATGAAAAAACTTTCTTGAGGAGAAGAACAATGATAGAAGGGTTACTGGAAATGGACGAGAATAAAAAACTTTTATTGAGGAGAAAAACAATGAAATAAGTTATTCGGAATGGAAGAGAATAAAAACCTTTATTGAGGAGAAGAACAATGAAAGAACAGGTCTCAGAAAGACAGAAGGTTGTGATTGGCATTGTATTTAAATTTTTGAAAATTGTAGGTGGCTGTGAAGTAATAAATCCAAAGAGAGTTCCACTGCGTAGAGATGCAAGAATAAAAACTATTAGAATATAACTTCCGGTTACATCTTGCTATGCCAACAGTAAAATATTGAGACCTAACTACCAATCAAGTAGTATGCTTGAATTAAGCAGTTAAGATACTAAGGAACTTGTTAGAACAACTGCCATGAAAATATTTATAGAAAAGACAGACACAAGTCACATCACAGAGGTGGGAAAGTGACTGAATTCGAGATGTCAAGACAATTAACTTTGTAAACCCTTCTTTGGATTTTGTCGAGAATCTCAAGATATACATTTGGAGCACTTGGACCAGATATGACAACAATATTTAATGCACAGATGAAAATGTGTAAGATGGATTTGGATGAATAGAATTGTCAGGTACAATATGTAATATAATAATCTGGCCCCACCCAAGAAGGCGATGAAGCGTGGGTGTTTTCGGTCATTGAAAGCAGCGGATGTCATTTTGACCCTATTTCCGGCAGAGCGGAAATAGCTCAGAGCAAACAGACAGGTGTCTCTGAGAATCTACGTAGGCGTCGTGTAGGCGTCGCGTGATCAAGGAAAAACCAGAAGAAACAATTTCCGCTTTTGGAAGATATATAAAGACTGCGAAAACACAGATAAGTCAGTCTTCCCAGTCAGTCTTGACAGTCTCCAGAAGTAGACAAGAAGAGAAGTCGAAGAAGAAGAAGTCAGTCAGCCTCGACAGAAGTGTCTCGAGAAGTCGAAGAAGAAGCTAGACGAGTAAGCAGAGAGTATACACTCACGTCGAACCCCACGTCAGCCCCTGGAAGCGCTCCCTCAACTCTCTGTTCCTAGGCGACACGGTCCATCGTTCATCAATAAAAATATAACTCATATTTTTATATATATACGTGTTTGTCTGTTTATTGGTATATAACAAACATAGCAATCCAACTTTTTTAGTAGCAGGCTTAGCAGTTAATTCAATGTAATCATTTTACTTAGTGTCTGTAGAGAATTTGTGATCAAGAAGGTGTAATGAGGTGCTTCCAAGAGGGTTAGCATCAGCCATACCGATTGAGACCAGAAACAGTTTTCTATGATAATTAAAGGAAAGCAATTTTGTTTTGGAAGCATTTAAATTTAAAAGCTATTTCTTTCCCCTGTTAACATTCTTGGTCATGTTAAAGAGCAGCTGCTAAATTTACTTTGCCTGTCCTACTGAACCAACTGTTAAGGCAAGTGTAAATAGTTGTCATCAGCAACTACAGGGTGCAATAGATAAATTGTAAACTAAATGACACAAAAATGAAAATAACACTGACATCATATTTTAACAGACCTGCAGGGTGTGATGGATATATTGCTGTCTAAATAACATGAAAATGAAAATAACATTTACATCTCATTTTAACAAATCTGTAGGATGTGTGTTGTGGTGCAGGGGATATCGGTTTGGAATGAGAAATTGGGGAGCCAAGTTTGAATTCCAGTTGAATTCTTTGCATTCACTTATGTGCAAATACCCTTAGGAAAAGTACTAATCCGTCTCTTCCCTCTAGTTATGGGTTAAATAACAGGACAGATTGTGTTCTATAGCCTTGGTCAGCAACCAGTCTACCGCAGAACATAATGGCAACCTACTGTGGGATAATCTTCTGCACAGTTAGTCATGTCTCTTTTTGAAACATGATCGCCCAAAGCGTGTATCATGTATGGCACTTGACTGACTGACAGGGCGCGATGGATGAATTGTCGTCTGAACAAGGCTAAAATGAAAATAACACTGACATCTCATTTTAACAGATATAATTACAAACATTATGCTGTTACGACCAGACCCACACCACCGTTATAGTAGCAGTAGAAAATGGGTCCGCAACACATAAACGAAACAACAAAATCACGATTTCGTAAAACAAGGCCTCTCTCCTGATTGGTCAAACACATCCAAGCTAAATGGAATTGTTTTAGTAATCAGACCCAAATGGTGATAGGTGATAGAAGGCAAATATACAGCAATATAATTAACAGGCTTTATTTACAAAATATACAGATGGTTTTAAAACAGATTGGGGATTTTAAAATATGGAAATTGGCACAAATCAAGGCAATAAAAAAATATATAAATGTTTCAGAAAGAAATTACATGGTGGGAGGTGCAGATGGGTTTATCTTGTCATGAAGATAAATATTGTATTGGTAATGGCTTGAAGTCAACTAGCATTGCATTTAAGAGCATATATAAAAAACACATCAAAAGACAAACAAATGATTTATCTGTTGTTTGAAAAGCTATTTCTTTTCCTTTTCTTTCAATGTTTCTGGGATGTGTGTTTTTTTTATACTTTCTTGCTACCTTTTACTTCTCTCTTTTCTTTTTATTTGTTGGGTGTCTTAGAAATTCTTTTTTTCTTTGATCCTTTCAGACTCTTTTTATTCTCACTGGTTAGAAAATTTTTTGGCAAAATGGATCTCTTTTTGTTTTCTGGGTTTTCTTTCTCTCTTGGCTTGTCTCAGGGTTGAGATATGTTGGATTTTTATCTTTTACTGTTGTTTTCCCTTTTCTAGGGGCTGAAACTTTTGGCTGAAGGTTGTCTTTTTTTATTAAGGTGTGATTTCTTTGAATCAACCTTTTAGCTCCAAAACTTTATTTGGTTCCTATGAGTTGTGCGCAACTGAATTTATAGCAGACTATCATGGGTCTTCGGGACAGGAACCGGTGTATTCAACACGATATAGCCGTAGACTCTTTTCAAATGTACTAACTCTTTATTTAGGATACTTATAAAATATAGTTATATTCTTACTTAAATATCCAACTACCTCTCTTTCAACGATCTCTGCATGAACTCTTCTTTTTTAGTATGTTTATCTGCCCTTGTCTGGGAACTCTTCAGTAGAAAATAACTGGTCCTCGTTTGATGTTCATTAAAGCCATACATCTTAAAGTAACTTCATCTCTACTCATTTCAATTTAATGAACAACATTCATTCTAAAAATTAAAGATGGACAAAATCTTAAAACCAGAATGTCTGGATACTCTTCCTAATACTGCTTCCTCTACATGGATATTTAATCATTGGTTCCAGACTTTTTCAGCTCTAATACAAAAGACCAAAATTGGAGAAAATCCTGATAAACTGGACACGTTGGGTCCATACATTTCTCCAGATGTCTATGAATATATGGCAAAACAAACTACCTATGATTCAGCAATAAATTGACTCAGAGAACTATACATAAAACTTACCAAAAAAATTTTCACAAGCCACGTGCAGTCTACACATGCACAAAAGGAGGAGGAGACCATAGACAAATATGTTCAGGAATTAGTTCTATTAGCAAAAGAATTTAATTTCCAAGCTGTCAGTGCAAAAAACGAGATGATAGTGTTAGGGATGCATTTATTATGAAACTATGCTCAAACACTATCAGACAATGGTTATTAGAAAATAAAACGTTTCTTTGATTTAAACACTGCCATTGACCAGGCGAGAGCTCTCTATACTGCACAGAAAAATTCTGATTCTTATTCACAACCTTTTCTACCAGTTTGTGCTGCTACAGTAGAAAATAGTAACGCATTAGTGATAGAAAACTGTGCTGCAGCACCTAACAATACAAATCACAATGTTATTTTTGTGTCACAATTGTCAGAATTGACCGGCGAGAGAAAGCACATGTAGCAGATGCAATAAGATTAGCCATTACTCTAAAGTCTGCCATTCAAGACCAGCACATACTTTCATCTCAACATGTACTTCAACTGAAACTGCTAGACTTGCTATTATTAAAAATAATTCTATACTTTTATCCGAAACAGCAGCTTCATCTTCAGGAATCCTAAAGCAAACCACAATTTTTGCATTGATCGAGAAATATGAAGCTACCAACTTCATAGACACTGTGGTTGTTCCGGATCCTTCATTTCCTATGACTGTACAAAAAAGTATAATTTAAAAATAAACCCTGCCTGGGGACTGTTTCATGGCCTCTTTGTTACTGAACATTTTGGTAAAAGAAGAATGCTCTGTCAACGTCAATTTATTAGGCGAGTTCTATCCAAATACTGAACTTTCTGTGTTACCAGGTCTTTTCTGTGACGTTATTTTGGGTCAGGATTTTCTGAACTAGCATTCAAGTGTATCCTTTGCTTTCATTGACCTAGAAAAAATATTGTCATCTCTAAAACACACAGGAAAATCTCAATAGAAACGAAGAAAAGAGTGCTAGACTGCTACGTGATGTCAGTTCTTCAATACGGCAGTAAATGCTGGACAATATCATCGAAAATGAGGACAAAACTGGAAGTGGCCGAAATGTGGTTCTACAGAAGGATGCTGTGGATATCGTGGACTGAGCATACAAGCAACGACGAGGTGTTAGAAAGAATGACAACAAAAAGGAAATTGATGCTGAGCATCAGGAAGAGACAACTGAAGTTCCTGGGACATGCAATGAGGAAGGAGAGCCTGGAGAACCTGATACTGACTGGCCAGATAGAAGGAAGGAGAGACAGAGGAAAGCAGCGGATAACATATTTGTAGGGCCTGATCAGGTGGATGACGGAACGGGGGTTGCCAGGAGCAACAGGAGCAAACATACTAAGAGCCACAAGGGATAGGGAGACGTGGAGAGCCATGATCGCCTACGTCCTGAAGGGACAGGGCACATAGAAGAAGAAGAAGAAGAACTTTACCATGTAAAGTATACCATCTGCTTTAGTAGACAGCCCGTCACTTTTCTCAAACCTTACCCTCAATGGCAAGCTCATTGTTACAAAGTCTAGGAGGTTTTGAAAGGAGAACAGTCATTTTATCCAATCTAAAATAGACACGATGGGTCGGGAAGGGATGATTAAAAAGAGCACATCTGGCTGAAGAACTCAAGTTCTTATTGTCTAAAAAAAAAAGACTGGTGGTGGATTACAGTCAGACCATCAATAGATTCATCAAACTAGCTGCGTACTCTTTACCAAGAATAGACTATTTATCATTGGAAATCGCACAATACAAATTTTACACTTCGTTAGATTTGAAAAGTGCCTCCTATCAAATATCTATTCAGGAAGGGATAAACAATACGGCTTACTGCCATCCATATCACGTTGATCACTGAAGTTAAGCAACGTTGAGCCTGGTCAGTACTTAGATGGGTGACCGCTTGGGAATACCAGGTGCTGTAAGCGTTTAGTGACGGATGTGCGTTGTGGTACAGAGGATATCGACTCGGAAAGAGAAATTAGCGAGCCGAGTTCGAATTTCAGTTGAATACCCTGCATTCACTTAAGCACTGGTACCCTTGGGAAAGGTATTAATCGTCCCTTCCCTCCAATTATGGGTTAAATAACACAGTAGGACTTGGGGACCCTGCTCTTAAAAACAAATTCCAATGAATCTTGATACTCGAAAAGAAAAAAGTATTACTAGACACAAAACTTGTATAAAAAGACAACAATAAATTGTTGAAAGAAAAAGGTATTACCAGCAATAAATAAATAAAATTTAGTTGGCAATAAATGACCCACCAAGGTTGATATGCCATAAAAACAAAACAACCCACCAACAAAGATAAACAATACACGGCCATTGAAGATAATGGTAAGCTGTACTAGTTTTGCAGGGTTTCCTTTGGAGTTACTAATGGAGTAGCCTGCTTCCGGAGAACAACAATTTAATAAAACAACACAATCTACATGGTACTTATGTGTATGTTGATAACATAGTGGTAGCTGGAGAAAGCCAACATAAACATAACAAAAATATCACTAAATTCAGGAAAATCCCTCAATTACATCAGTCAGTCAGTTAAGTGTCATACGTGATACACGCTTGGGCAATCATGTCTCGAAAGTGACATGACTGACTGGGCAGAAGATTATTCCACAGTAGGTTGCCATTGCTTTCTGCGGTAGACTGGTTGCCAACCAAGGCTATAGAACCCAATCTGTCCTGTTATTTGATTTATAACAAGAGGGAGAAGAGATGTATTCTATTATTATTATGTAATAATTAGTGGGTGATCAGTTTATTACTTAATAACAATAGAAAACCGATCCCCCACTTTATGACCAGAAGTCAATTATGATTCCAACTATTATATTCAGTCAGTCAGTCAGTTAAGTGCCATACGTGATACACACTTGGGCAATCATGTCTCGAAAGAGACATGACTGACTGGGCAGGAGATTATCCTGCAGTAGGTTGCCATTGCCTTCTGCGATAGACTGGTTGCTGACCAAGGCTATAGAACCCAATCTGTCCTGTTATTTAACCCATAACTGGAAGGAAGAGATGGATTAATACCTTTCCCAAGGGTTTTTGCGCGTAAGTAAATGCAATGAATTAATCTCACATTTAATGAGAAGAAATATGTTATATCAACTGAATCACTTGACTTTCTGGGTTAGACCATATCACAAAGAAAAATATGCAGCAAGTCTGCGACCATTAAAACAGCTACCAATCCCAAAAGACAAGACAACTTTATGTCAAGTTATTGGTTTATTTTCATATTACTCCCAGTGGATCCTGAAATTCTCAGATAAAATCAGGCCCCTGGTTATTGCTCACATTTTCCCTCTCAAACAAAATTCTTTGAAAGCATTCAATGACCTCAAGGATGAAATCAGAGGTGCTTTGCTATATTTTATTGATGAAAACATTCCTCTAATAGTAGAAACTGACAACTCAGACAGCTGTTGCGGCAACACTGAACCAAGCTGGTTGTTTAGCTGCCTTTTTTTTCACACACATTAACCCCAACCGAATGTAAACATGCTTCATCCGAAAAAAAAGCTTGGGCCATTGTTGAAGTCATTAAAAAGTGGTCCCACTACTTGCTATAGTCACTGACCAACAAGCAGTACACTACTTATTCCACTCTGAAAAATTAAGAACAGTAAGATCCAAAGATGGAGGATGGAATTGGGGTGCTATGATTATGATATAACGTATCAAGCAGGTAAAATAACATTCCTGCTGATGTACTATCAAGGGCGCATTATATATATATATATATATATATATATATATGTGCTACATGTGAGTCTCTGTCATCCAGTCATCACCAGATTGGCCCACTTTGTGAAAATCAGAAATCTTCCATATTCTATAGAAGAGGTGAAGAGAATATATACTGAGTGCCCTGTATTTGCTCAATGGAAGCCTCGGTTCTATTCACCAAATTCAGTCAAAGCCACACAACCTATGAAACGACTTCAAAAGACTTCTTCCTTCCAGCACTAAGAACCAACACATGTTAGACAAATATGCACGCATTTATTTCGCCTTTGCATGTCCAAATATGACTACAGACATGGTGATTAGATCTCTGAGTCAGCTATTTTTGATATTCGAAATGCCCTTCTACATCCACGCTGATCGTGGATCTTCGTTCATATCCAAGGATCTTCAAGAACACTTTACCAGCCTAGGCATAGCTACTAGCTAGACAACTCCATATAATCCTCAAGGGAATGGTCAATGCAAATACTATAACAGCATTGTCTGGAAACATGTAAGATTAGGTCTTGCTTCTAGAAACCTTCCAGAAACTCAATGGGAAACTGTACTCTCAATCAGATCTCTGCTTTGTAGGGCAACTAATGCAACCCTTTTAGGAGAGACTCTTTTCATACCAGTGATGGTCACCTAGTGGTCACTCTATATCCTCCTGGTTAGCTGTACCATGTCTGGTACTATTGCAGTGTCACACTATTGCCAGTAAACATTAACCTCGAAGAAGTGCAATTATTGAAGGCAAACCCGCAGTATGCTCATGTACGTTTTGCTGATGGAAGAGAATCTACAGTTTCCATGCGTGACTTAACTTCAATAGGGAACAAGTCACTAAATAAATGGACGACTGACAGCAACACTACAGAAGAGAGGGAGAGAATCACTACATCAACCGAAGGACAGCCTACTACAATAACCGAAGAACAGCATGTAGCTGACAAGAACATCGTCATAGAAATAGATGAAAATGACCTTGCAGAAAGAAACTTGATAGATAACGAAAGATTCCATCCATCTCATTGATCCAAAAAACCTGAGATGTCCTTAGATGTTCTATTCGGGTGCGTCGAAAACCAGCTCGATATCATGAACTAAAAAATTAGCACATTATCTTACGCACTTGACTTATGTGACATAAAATCGTAGGAAAAAATATTTACTTTACTCTTTCGTATTTTGTGCTCTAAATCTGTTACAATTTTTTAACTTTAAATCTAATTGGTAAAATCAAAATATTTGGAACCCAAATTTATATAAAGCTGGGAGAATATCATACTCTTACCTTCCTTTCGACGATCTTTGCATGAACTTTTCTTTATCTGCCCTTGTTTGGAAACTCTTCAGTAGAAGAGAACCAGTCTTTGTTGTTCATTAAAACCATACATCTTAAAGTAACTTAGTCTCTACTCATTTCAGTGCTTCTGTCTTTTCTTATTCAATAAACTCGGGTGGGTGTTCCTAACAATACTAAAGAATAAATTGATTCAATAACCTCCCCCCCCCCTGGCTTCTACCACGGCCTCCAGGTGACTTTGGAATCTCCTACATCTCTTCTGGACAGTATCCTTTTTTAAAGTTGGTAAATGCTGACGTAATCCTTGCCTGCAGTTGATTTTTGGTCTTACAAGGAGTTTGTTGGTCTCTTGCTCAACTGTGCACTACATATAATAATGAAGAGGTTTGTAGTCTGAGGAGTTATGTAGCCAGATGTAAGGAGTGATGTGGTCGCAGAAATTGTCTGACAGCCATAACTGGGTTCTTCTACTTGTGTGGCATGGTGCAGAATCCTGGTTGCCAGACATAGTCAACATGCGATGCAAAAAAACTTTCCTTTTCTACTGTTGAAACAGCTGTTCACATGTGACGATGCCATTCAATGTCTCTTGGCTTCAACTCATATGGCATCCAACATCCTTGCAAAACTCAAACTCTTCTTAATATTAAGCATAAGTTTCTTTCTTGTTTCCATTTTTCTCTCAAACTTTGTTGTTGTTTACATATTTGGTTCATAATATTCCCAATAGAACTACATTTCTGTTGTTTCAAGTCTGTTCATCTTTGAGCATCCAGCACTCACTGCCATATGAGAGGACAGATATCACAAAACAGTTTAGTGCTATTTTTCTTATTTATATCAAAGTTTTTCTGTTTGTTAATACTTTGTTTAGCTATTGGAGGGCATCTTTGATTATCCCAATATCTCTTTAAATTTCAGTGTCACACTTTCCATCCTCTTTTAAAACACTTCCCAGATATTTAAATTTCTACTGTTATGGATATAGATAGCCATACACACACTTACACACATATATTGCGATTGGTCTCCGCATGGTAACAAGGAGATGATCATGTGGGAGCCTAGAGTCAGTTTTTTAGCAGGTCAAGGTTGGTTGACCCAGATACCTTTAGTAACAAATGTCTAGACAGGAAATAGACAGAAGCTAGACATGGAGGTCATTAAAGAGCAGGAGCTAGAATTTGCCCCAAAAACCAAATCACATGGAAAGTTGCAGATTGAATCTTGAACGAACAAGTCATATTTGCTGGGTGGTGATAAATGATGAATGAAGAAAAAACGTATTTGAGATAATATCATAATTTGACCAATTCATCCTACGCAACTCTGGATGAGAAAAAGCAAACTTATAAATTCTTATTTGTTAAAACAAAAAGACGAGGCCAAATTGTTTTTATCAAGAAAAAGAAGAAAGATAGTAATGAAGTTAAAAGAAGCTGTAATGTTATTCATGCACTGATTCCTGTTTGTTCAAAGAAGAGAAAGAAAGTGAAGCCAAATTGTTTATCAAGAAAAGAAAAAAAGAGAGATAGCGATGCAGAGAACTCAACATATAAAGGAAGAGATTTTGGAAGATAAGAAAAAGCAGAATTGTTCAAATACAGAAAATACGACGTTGGTTTGAATAAAAAAATAAAGAACAATGCGGATATTTCAGAAATTCATATGCTGAAAATACAACAGTCAACTGAAAGAAAATAGTCGTAACTACATATATTTCAAGTGGACTGAATTTGAGTCCGAAGTTGTATAAAGGAAGAGAGAAAAGAAAAGACAATAAAATAAGAGAGAAAGAACTGATATAAAGATAAGTTATTATATTCTTAGACCCATGTTAGAACACACAGACACTTCCACAAATATTGTGTTATCACATACACCATATCACGTGTTATGAATTATATGGTTCTCCCCATTTTTATTTTGTGTTAATCTCTTGAATTTGTATTCGCCTGTATTCATTCATATTTGTTGATATGTGTTATAAATTGTTAGTTTGATTACATTGGGGATCTGAATATAAGTTTTAAGATTCAGGTCATTGGACATTCTTATTTATACTTAAATTTTTTATTTTTAATATTTCATTACTTATTAAAATTTCTATATTAAAATCATCTCGTCTTGACGTTCATCCTTGAATTGCTGGTCAGCGCATGTGTCAATATTGAAGCAGATCTGGGAAGATTGCTGTTTGATTATATCAATCAAACAGCAATCTTATTTTATTATTTTTATTTATCATTGTCCATTTGTCATGATCTAGGACAAGTAGCCCGTATCTGTCCATAGATGTGGAAATGTAAATATTCCTGAATCAATAAGTAATCATCTTGATGGTTCTTGTCGAGGCAGGCATATGACACTATGCTTGTTTGATTTTGATATCTCTGATTTGCAATTCACACTTTCGGCTCATCCTTTTGCTAACAACAATACATTCTGTCTTCTTGCACTCAATGCTTAGTCCTTTCTTCTTGCTTTCCTTCACTATCTTCTGTAGGAGGTTTTTGTAATTTTCTGTACTTGTCTGCTAGGAGTTTGTATTGTATCTCAAGAAAATTGTTTTTGAATTTAAATATGCTTTGTAAATATCAGAAATATTATTAGAAAAATATACACTCCCTGGAAAGGTTTTGAGTCTGAGTTCCCCTGGGGAAATGCATCATTAGATCTGACGTGGTTTGACCGCTCATCCATGAAGAATCAACTAGCCAAGCAAGGCCTGAATACTGCTTCTGAATACTGACCTTTCCTGATTCTCGAAATATACATTTCTGTTCTGTTTTGTAATCCTAATATCAGATTTAATGTTTGTTCCCCAAAACCAGGCACCTTTTTTTCAGTTGCATCTCAATTCATACTTGGGGCTCATCCTTTTGTTAACAATCATGCATTCTTCTTTCACTTGATGCTTAGTCATTTCTTCTTGCTTTCTTTTCTTGCTCCTTTCAATTGATGTTTAGTCCTTTTTTCTTTCTTTCCTTCACTACATTCTGGAGGAATTTTGCAATTTTTAAAATTATTTTTTATCTCCTAGGAGGTTGTATTTTACTCAAGAAAATTGTTTTTGAATTTAAATTTTGTTTTTATTAAATTCTCTTTATGTCATATGTTCTTTGTTCTTTTTAATCTTTAGAACTGGGAGGAACTTGTGCCTCCACAACCCTTGCAACCAGGTTACCAAACTTGCTGTCACAATTACTTCAAAGTTTCAAACCGAAATTCTTGGACTCATATACGCTTCTTGATATATCCAGGTAAGAATTTTTTTTTATTCCTTTTTTTTAATTAATATTCACCAATACAAGGCACAAGAGCCACTCAGCGTAGAGAAGGATGTTGTGTGAGCAGTAGAAGTAAGAGGTAGAGTTTATTAGGTTTATATATGTATGAAAGAACACAGTTAACTCCTGGACTTAAAGAGGTTAAGATTGTAGTAGTAGGGAAAGTATCCTCTTGGGATTCTGTTCCACAAAGCAACAGTTCTTGGGAAGAAGCTAAGTGGAACTTACTCCTTACTAATGGAATACAAAATGAATGAAGTAGTATACAGTAGGGCTCAAAACAATTTTATAAAACTGGTTAAATGATGATCACATAAACTGAAACAGATTTGCCAAAACTGATTTTAATGTTTATAGTTTACATGAAACATTTCTCTCTTGTTTTCCTTTAAAGAAATACCATTGAAATACCATTTAAAAATACCTTTAAAGAAATACCATTGTAACTGCAGTTAGTCAGCCTTTGGCTAGCTGCGTGCTGTTTCATTGAAATAGATCTCAACATATCAATTCTCATCTTCCCCCATCCCTTAGATCAGCGCCTTGTCATTTCCTTCTCATAACCCCTCAAGGACTTCTAGAATTTGAATCAACTTTGGAAGTGAAAATCTTGATAGAATGTATAGAGCATTGCTTACAATCAAAGCAACTAGAGCTTTTTATAATTATTGGGCTTTTCAATACAAAAATTAGAATAAGTTTGGTAAAACACTCAGTGTATTGTGTTTTTTGAAACATCATTTCCAAAGGAAAGTGAATCATCATGCAAGCCATTAAACTTGATTGATTTTTAAAAATAAAAGGACTAATGATTTAAGTAAGTAAATCTTGAATTTATCTTTTATTTCTTTTTATCTGTTTTTTCAAGCGACTTCATCTGTGAAATAAATTATATATTATTTTTGTCTTGGATCTTTTTTTTTCTTTTTAAATTAAAAACCAGTTAGACAAAACGATAAACATTTGTTTAGTTTTTAATAAAAAAAATTTTTTGTTTTGTTTTCATTCGTTTATTTCTTAGCATAGATTTGGTTATATAATGTTGGGGGAGTAGTTCCTGTTTTCTTAACTTTTACACCTTCACACACTCTACATTAAAAACAGCACACACACACAAATAAGGTAATTAATGAAAGGAAAACAGAAATAAAGACACAAAATGTTTCGCTGCTTTAAATGAATTCAAATGAGCCATTTTTAACAATGAGTGACTCAGTGTGTGGAATATACATTTTCCTATCTTGGTTGCACTGTTGTTGCAAAAGCATTTTTCTGTTATCATGATTGGTGTTTTATATATAAACATTTTATGTACATTCATTACTTTACATTGAATCAAATGTCGTAGCTTACACCAGAGTAAAAATTTAAATATCATAGCCTCGATTGCTCTATGTTGAGAATGGTGCACAAATAAAAAATAATTCTCCAATTTAATTCTTTTAACAATGAGTAATTATAAAATTGGATGTGTGTTGTGGTGCAGTGGATATTGGCTCCGAACAAAATATCGGGAAGCTGAGTTCGAATTCCAGTTAAATTTCTTGTATTCACTTATGTGCACTTGGGAAAGGTATTATTAATTCACCTCTTCCCTCCAGTTATGGGTTAAATAACAGGACAGATTGGGTTCTATAGCATTGGCTGGCAACCAGTCTACTGCAGAAAGTAATGGCAACCTACTGCAGGATAATCTTCTGCCCAGTCAGTCATGTCTCTTACAAGACATGATTGCCCAAGTGTGTGTCACGTATGGCACTTAACTGACTGACTGAATATAATAGTTGGAATCATGATAGACTTCGGGTCATAAAGTGGGGGATCGGTTTTCTATTGTTATTAAGTAATAAACTGATCACCCATTAATTATTACATAATAATAGAATACATCTCTTCTCCCTCTTGTTATGAGTCAAATAAAAGGACAGATTGGGTTCTATAGCCTTGGTCGGCAACCAGTCTACTGCAGAAAGCAATGGCAACCTACTGCAGGATAATCTTCTGCCCAGTCAGTCATGTCTCTTACAAGACATGATTGCCCAAGTGTGTGTCACATATGGCACTTAACTGAATGTGTGGATTATACACTTACCTATCTTGGTTGCACCGTTGTCAGAAAAGCGGTTTTTTTTCTGTTACGGTGATTGGTGTTTTATATATAAACATTTTATGTACATTCATTACAATGAGTGAAATGTTGTAACTTACACCAGTGTAAAAATTAAAATATCATAGCCTCGATTGCTCTATGTTGAGAACGGTGCACAAATAAAAAATAATTCTCCAATTAAATTCTTTTAACAACGAGTAATTATAAAATTAATTTGTTTTTTATTTCATTGCATGTTTAATTTCATTCTTTTTGTGCACTGTTTTTAACATGAATTGTGCGAGGATGTGAATATTTAAAATCCAAATCATCTTTTAAAATCTTTACATCCTTGTACACTCGGTGTTAAAAATGGTGCACAAATTAAATACATTTTTAAACCCGTAACTTGTAAATTTCAGGACCGGTTCCATTAGGGGATCATAAGGTAGGAATGATGCAATGACACGATCCACTGGAAACTTTGAAAATAATATATTTCTCTGAATTTTCTTTGCAATATTAAAGAGTTTAACATCTCTATTCTATATCAATTCAGTAAAAAAAAAAAAACAATGCACAAAATGTTTGGAGGGGTACTACTCTAAGTTGGCCAAAACCAGTTTTTAACTGCTTTGGTTTTGAAAATGACTAACACATGAACTCGATTTTGAGACTTACCATTTTTTGCAAGACTTATATGCAGTTTGGCAGCTCTTAGCTGGAGGGTTACAGTTGAGGAAACTAAGGAATGTAGTTTCTATGAACATTTTCCATAGAAGTAGCAAAAGACTTGTAAAATTTTGTCTGTGTGGAAAGAGGTTGTAAGGTAGAACACAATTCATCATCCAGAAAACAAGCAAGTTCGAATTCCAGTTGAATTTCTTGCATTCACTTATGTGCAAATACCCTTGGGAAAGGTTTTAATTTGTCTCTTCCCTCCAGTTATGGGTTAAATAACAGGACAGATTGGGTTCTGTAGCTTTGGCTGGCAACCAGTCTACTGCAGAAAGCAATGGCAACCTACTGCGGGATAACCAGTCAGTCATGTCACTTTTGAGACCTGATCGTTCAAAGCGTGTATAACGTATAGCACTTAACTAACTGCAAACTTTATGTCTACTATGTAAATGATATTTTTATTTTAGCTGAAATCAAAAAAGAAATTATTAATCTGAAAACTACATTTGAAAAAAAAAACTGTCCTTAATTTATAACTATGAACTTAGACAAAAAATAAGCTTCCATTCATAAATGTTCTTGTAGAATTCACTAGTAACACATTCCCTTCTTCTTCTTCTTCTTCTTTTATGTGCCCTGTCCCTTCAGGACGTAGGCGATCATGGCTCTCCACGTCTCCCTATTCGTTGTGGCTCTTAGTATGTTTACTCCTGTTGCTCCTGGCAACCCCCGTTCCGTCATCCACCTGATCAGTCCCTGCAAATATGTTATCCACTGCCTTCCTCTGTCTCTCCTTCCTTCTATCTGTCCAGTCAATATCAGGTTCTCCAGGCTCTCCTTCCTCATTGCATGTCCCAGGAACTTCAGTTGTCTCTTCCTGATGCTCAGCATCAATTTCCTTTTTGTTGCCATTCTTTCTAACACCTCATCGTTGCTTGTATGCTCAGTCCACGATATCCGTAGCATCCTTCTGTAGAACCACATTTCGGCCGCTTCCAGTTTTGTCCTCATTTTCGATGATATTGTCCAGCATTCACAGCTGTATTGAAGAACTGATATCACGTAGCAGTCTAGAACTCTTTTCTTCATTTCTATTGAGATTTTCCTGTGTGTTAGTATTTTGCTCATCTTCTGGAACGCGTCCTTTGCCATGCCAATTCGCCTTCGGATTTCCATGTCGCACTTTCCATCTCCTGTTAGAACACTTCCTAGGTACTTAAATTCTTGTACTTGTTTGATTCTGTTATCCTCCACCTGTATTTGGCATATACAAAAAATAAACTCTAGTAGAAACCTTAATTTTGTGAGTGGATGTTTCCTTAGATATGAAATAAAGAACTTAAAAAACTCAATAACATGAAACAGACACTAGTAAATAACAGTTTACGAACTACTTCATTGATCACCAAATAATATTTTTTCTTTCTAAGGTAACCAATAGCAACACTGAACATTCAGTTAAAAACAATAATATATTCTTTAAAATCCAAACATACGTTAAATATAGGCAAGGTGAATTTTCTCTTAGAAATATGATAAACACACAACCCCATTTGAGGAGAAAATTGAATTATCTACTTGTTATGATGTTGATAGTAATCTCACAAGTCTATCTAGTCTGTCCGTTAACTCTAACTCGAATATGTCACCTATATATATATATATATAGGGGTGCAGCTATGCTAATTATTATTAGCTAGCCACTCCCACTACATCTCCCTGAAACTTTTAGGTTTAACTCCCTTTGTCGGACTTTAAGTTACAGTTCACCACTCTATTTTTTTTTTTTTTCCATTGGAGTAGATAGACTAAACTATTGCCTAGTTCATACTCCACCCACGTCTATTGAACAGGTGAAGAGGCGCATCCCTTGTTCCTTGTTTAGGATGTGGTTTCTGGCTTTCTCTTTTCCAATCTTTTCACTCTTTTCTTTCTTTTTTTTTTTCCTCAATTGGAGTAGATAGACTAAACTATTGCCCAGTTCACACTCCACCCACGTCTATTGAACAGGTGAAGAGGCTCATCCCTTGTTCCTTGTTTAGGATGTGGTTTCTGGCTTTCTCTTTCCCAATCTTTTCACTCTTTTCTTTCTTTTTTTTTTCCTCAATTGGAGTAGATAGACTAAACTATCGCCCGGTTCACACTCCACCCACGTCTATTGAACAGGTGAAGAGGCTCATCCCTTGTTCCTTGTTTAGGATGTGGTTTCTGGCTTTCTCTTTTCCAATCTTTTCACTCTTACGTAGCCCCCTGCACATCAGTGACATTAGCACCTTGCTCAGGGTGATATGATTAAAAAAAAACCTATTGCTTCCCTACATTCTTTCGGTGGTCTCAAGAGGATTTCTCTCTATAGGAGATCTCGACCTTCTTCTTTCCTGACTTCTCCAAAAACTCCTGTATACTCATTATTTCTTCTGATCTATTATCCTAGCTGTCTTCACTCCAAATGAGAGTCCACCTTAACAAGCCTATTGGCGTGTTTATCTTCATAACTTCTTTGAATTCGTCTACTTGGATTTGGTTGACTGCATTTTTTAATTTTTATAATCGTTCTCATTTGACCACTTTTACTATTGATAGCATTCAGTAACTGTGCACTATCAACATTCAACAAATCAGTACGTATCATGCCACAACTTTTTATGCAATCCATTACTATGACAGTGATTGTTTCAATTCTTTTCACAGTTTCAATTGTCCCTTGAAAAGAACCTAATGTTTTAATAAATGTTCCATCAAATTGTCGTAATTATATCCAACATTTCTTTAACTTTGGTCTTCTTAATTTTTCACAAAAATTTCTCCGAATGAAGGTTACCTTACTTCCTGTGTCGACTTGTATACTTAAACAAGTGCCATTTAACTTTATCTTTTTGAAGGTATTCTTGCTTTTTTTCTCTATGGCAAAAACATCCTTTCCATTTTCTTTTTTCTCCTGTTGTGCCGCCACGTTCTTTACCTTGCTGCTTTGCCATTTACAGACAGCTTTAAAATGATTCTTCTTCTTACAATTGTCACATATCTTTCCCCATGCGAAACGAATTCCAGGTGCTGTAAGTGTATAATGATGAATGTGCGTTGTGGTGCAGTGGATATCGGCTCGGAAAGAGAAATCGATGAACTGAGTTCAAATTCCAGTTGAATACCCTGCATTCACTTAAGCACTGGTACCCTTGGGAAAGGTATTAATCTGTCCCTTCCCTCCAGTTATGGGTTAAATAACAAGGTAGGACTTGGGACCCTGCCCTTAAAAAAAAAACAAATCCCAATGAATCTTGATACTCGAAAAGAAAAAAGTATAACTAGACACAAAAAAAAAACATAAAAACAAAAATAAATTATTGAAAGAAAAAGGTATTACCAGCAATAAATAAATAAAAATTTAGTTGGCAATAAATGACCCGCCGAGGTTGATATGCCATAAAAAAAGAACAACCAACTAACCCATGCAGGACATTTTTCTCTTTTTTTCGTTCATGTTTATAATTGCAATACTTGCATTTTGATTCTATTTTGCTTTTAATAGCATCAACCTTCATCTTTTCTTCTTGTTGGTTTCTTTGTGTCTTATACTCTTGCATCAACTCGCTCTGCTGTATAAATTCAACAGTGGCTTTCAATCTCATATTTTGTAAATGTAATCTTTCCAAAGTTTTAAGTCTTTATGCAGTATCAACTAAACCTTCCACAAGTCGAAGCTGGATTAATTCGTCCTCTATTGTCATTTCCTTTCGTACCAGTTCATTAAATTCACAATACCTAATAGTATCTCTTCGTTTACTGAGATATTTCCTGATAGGTTCTCCTGACTCTTGTCTTAGTGCCAGAAACTTGGTCTTCTCAGCAATGATAATCTTTTTGGTTGGATAGACTTTAAAATTCTCTCTTTAATTTTCTTAAAGTTTCAATTTCTTCACAGTAAGTCATTAATGATACTTGTTTAACAGCTCTGCACCCCGTGGTGGCCAAAAATAAAACTGTTATTTGTTTTTGGTGTTGGTCATTCTTCAATTTTTTAATCCCGGCCATTTCCTCGAAACACTTAAGCCAAATTGTAACCTCTTCCAGGGATTCCATGTCCAACATAGTTTTGTTCAGTGACGCCATTTTGTTATGATGTTGATAGTAGCTGGTTCGACTTGCAAGTCTATCTAGTCTGTCCGTTAACTCGTATATGTCACATATATAGAGGGATACAGCTATGCTAATTCTTTTCACTAGCCAATCCCACTACACTATAAAAAATTTAAAACAACTAACCTTATCAAGAATAAGAACAACAACTCCAAATTCCAGAAAACCAATAGTATTTATGAACTCCCATATCCTTTAAAGAACTGCGGTCCTGATCAAACCAAATTCATGAATAATTATATTGCATATACCACTACACACATATCAAAAAGCCTCACATTACATTTGTTTGATTATAGCTCAATTCAGTCAGTCAGTTAAGTGCCATATGTAATACTTGCTTTGGGCGATCATGTCTCAAAAGAGACATGACTGACTGGGCAGAAGATTATCCTGTAGTAGGTTGCCATTGCTTTCTGCAGTAGACTGGTTGCCAGCCAAAGCTATAGAACCAAATCTGTCCTTTTATTTAACCCATAACTGGAGGGAAGAGGTGGATTAATAATAACAATGCTGGAAATGAAAAATATTTTTTCCTAAAAAATTGTTTTAAGAAAAAGATTTTATAAATTTCAACTGAAAGTAGCACTGGTTATATGGTCAATGAATGCACAATGTTTCCTTATAAGGAAACAGTTAAAGTTACCATTAACGATGTGAAGAACAGATGCTACACATTGATCATAACAAGATTGCCAGAGAGGAGAGAAAAGCTTAACTCAGGTCACACTGGCTGCTTGGATAATAAATGCCAAATGTTTCTGTATTTAGCTTGACCATTTAGTTGGCAATAAATGACCCGCCGAGGTTGATATGCCATAAAAAAAATAATATCACGTATGGCACTTAACTGACTGACTGAATATAATAGTTGGAATCATGATTGACTTCTGGTCATAAAGTGGGGGATCGGTTTTCTATTGTTATGAAGTAATAAACTGATCCCCCACTTATTACTACTTAATAATATAATACATCTTCTGGTAGGTTGCCATGTTTTTTGTGGTAGACAACCAAGGCTATAGAACCCAACATCGGTCTAAATATATAATACATCTCTTTTTAGGAAAAAAAATTATGTGAAGCCAGATTTTTTCTGCTTGTATAAATAATTTTTCATCTTCTGTTCTTAACAGGTGGTGGAGTTTCTCGTTTACGCATCTACGGGCATCCAATTGCAGACTTGTCTTTAATACGTAATGATTCTGTAAGTTGTTGAGTTTTTTATTTATTTAGGAATTGTTTAGTTTGGATGTGCATTGTGGTGCAGTGGATATTGGCTCGGAACAAGAAATCGGAAAACCGAGTTCAAATTCCAGTTGAATTCCTTGTATTTACTTATGTGCAAATACCCTTGGGAAAGGTATTAATCCATCTTTTTCCTCCAAGTATGGGTTAAATAACAGGACAGATTGGGTTCTATAGCCTTGGCTGGCAGCCAATTTACCGCAGAAAGTAATGGCAACCTACTGCAGGATAATCTTCTGCCCAGTCAGTCATGTCTTTTTTGAGACATGATCACCCAAGCATGTATCACGTATGGCACTTAACTGACTGACTGAATATAATAGTTGGAATCATGATTGACTTCTGGTCATAAAGTGGGGGATCGGTTTTCTATTGTTATGAAGTAATAAACTGATCCCCCACTTATTGCTACTTAATAATATAATACATCTCTTCCCCCTCTAGCTATGAGCCAAATAACAGGACAGATTGGGTTCTATAGCCTTTGGCTGGCAACCAGTCTATCGCAGATAGCAATGGCAACCTACTGCAGAATAATCTTCTGCCCAGTCAGTCATGTCTTTTTTGAGACATGATCACCCAAGCGTGTATAATGTATGGCACTTAACTGACTCAGTTTCAGAAAAATATTTAATAAAATTAAAAATGAACTGATGTCCCAGAAATTTTAAATAAAATTAAATCAGAAAAACATAGGTCTAAACTGGAATTTCCAGCATTTTCAAAAGAATCTTATATTTACCATATATACTTATGTGAAACTTTTATGGTCAATTATTCAGCCAAAGAATAAGGGGTCACACTATACACAGGTAGTTATTTTTGAAGATGTTAAAAATCATGCATTTCTGGTGGCCAGTTATACTATACATAGGTAACTTTTTTCTTTGAGGCTTTTAAGTTTATGCCTGAAAATTCAAGGGTTGCACTATATGTTAAGTCAGTTTATACATGAGTATATACAACATATAAATTCATATCATCATTATTCAGTCATTAAAATGTTTTTCCTTGCTTTCTATGACCTTCAGTTAAGTTACGTGCTGCATATAATACACGCTTGGTTAATGATGTGTCTTTTGATTCAAAGAAGAACATTTCCTGCAATAGGTTAACACTTATTTCTGCACTGTCATGCCGCTAACCAGGACTATAGAACCTGGTCTGCCCTGTTATTCAAATCATAGCCGAGGTAAGATGAGATGGAATCAGTCAAGTGCCATATGTGATACACACTTGGGCAATCATGTCTTTTTTTAAACATGACTGACTAGGCAGAATATTTTCTTCTGGTAGGTTGCCATGTTTTTTGTGGTAGACAACCAAGGCTATAGAACCCAATTTGTCCTGCTATTTAACCCTTAACTAGGAGGAGAAGAGATGGATTTGTACCTTTACACTTCTTAAATTGTGTATTTTATACTTTTGTCTGATACTTCAAGAAACTCTAATGCCAAACTGAAAACTGGGTTAATGTTCTTAAATTGCCTCATCAGGTCTAGAATCTTTTGTGGATGTCATGAATGGCTTCCAACCTATTCAGAAATCTCCAAACCATCAGCTATACACAACTGTTTTTTTTTTCACATCAATGTTTTAAAATGGCTTCAAATGAATGAGCCCATTTGGTCTTAAGACAATCCAAAATCAGACCACATATATTGGTGCTTATGTTGAAATACAAGTTGCCATACAATCACCAAAGTTAAGCAATGTTAAGCTTGATTAATCCCTAGATGGGCAACTGCTTGCAAATACCAGGTACTGTATGCTTGGATGTGCAGATGAAGTAATGAATAATGGCTCAGAATTAGAAATCAGAGAGCAGAGTTCTAATTCCGTGTTTGAGTTCTTTATATTTACCTGTACATAAATAGCATTGGCTATGGGTTAATTAGTTAATCAGTAAATCATTATCTTCAAAATAATTCTTACAATATATTTTCTGGCTTTAAATAACCTGCAAAGAGCTGATAATTTGTAGAAAATGAATCAATAGTAGCTACAAAAGTATGTCTTTTATATTTATTTACCTTCTCTGCAATATAAATGCCTAAAAACTACCGTGACCACAAAGTGAGGGGTCAGTTTATATATTTATTGTAATTTAAAATTGATTCCCCACTTTATATCCATATTATAATTTCATTTTTATCAAATTCTGATTAGGTATGCAACCAATTCTTCTCCTCCAGCTATGGGTTAATTCGTAAGACTTTTATCACTAAACCTTTATTATCTCCAAAAAACAATCTTACAATCTAGAAATCTTTTCTGGCTTTAAATAACCTGCAAAGGGTTGATAAGCCATAAGAAACAAATCAATCAATCAGTGTATATCTCATGAGAAATTTCTTTGTTTGGTGTCTTTTTATTTTAACAGCAAATTGGATTGTGGATCTTGTACCATTTTGAAGATGTTGCTCAAGTCAGTGAAAATAGTAATTGTCTTGGAGCAGCTGATAATGTTTTGAAAATAGCAATGCCATAAAAATATCTCCCAATCTCTAAAAATAGAAAGAAAGTATTTCTTCCTCATGATGAAGGAACAATTTTGAATCAGAATTTTTTTTTCTCTTTCTTTCTTGTAAAGTTAACAGATCTATTGCTACTGCAGAATGGGGGACTGTGTGTTTGTTCCAGTTGTCCTGAGATGATTCGACTTGCATCAAACCTTAATTATGACAATCAACTCATGGAAACTACTAACACCTGGATGAGGCCTGAGGTAAGTTTGGACATTCAGAATTCAGCATGCATTCATTTAGAAGAGATTAAGGATATTTAATTTTAGGACAAATAGTGAAGTAGGAAGATTGTACAGCATCAAATGTGCAGGCTACAGAAAGACTGTACATCACTGAGTGTGTGCAGGCTATGGAAAGACTGTACGTCACCAGTCTTCTAAGTAGAAAAGATTTGTGTACCTTAAAAATCTATATCTACTTAGTTTTGTTTATAGAATATAAAAAGCTGAAACAGTAGCAAGAAGATTGTGTTGCACAGTCTTGCAAGTGGGGAGGGTTTGTGTTTAAAATAATGATTCAAAATCTTAGCATTTACTTTGGTTTTACAAATATGAATCAATAAATGTGCAGCTTGGCATGCAGCTATTGATTTGAAACGTTCATTATTCATCACTGATATCAAGTGCATTGACAAGGAAGAAGATGAGATTGAAAACTGTTGTGCAAAATGGATGCTTTCTTTGTTCTCTTTGTCCTTGTTGATTTATCTGTGTATGCAAATTATTTAGGGGAATGTATTATTGTCTTAGTTGTAAGGACAACCATTCATATCCTAGTCATAATTTTTTTATTTTTTTCAAAAAGGTCTATAATAAATATATATATATATAGTCATCCGCAGACAGATCTGTTTCGCTGTATCACAGCTCATCAGTACGGTTAGACAGTTGATTGCTTTTTACCCAGGATTGAAACCCAACCAAATTGGCGTCAGTTGAAGGAGGCAGACATTTTAGCATGTATATTATCATTATACATGCCCAATAGCTGAGAGTGTTCTAATTCATTGCTGAATGAATGATGCATAGATGCCAGAGTAGCTACTGTTTTTCAAAGTCTACCATTCTTCTGGAGTGCTCAGTCAGAGTGTGAGAGCGTAATGTGTGTGTGTGTAATTTCAGATAATATTTAGGTGGGGGAATAGTGATTTCAACATGTCAGTTCAAGACATGCATTGTCAACTCCGTTTAATCAAAGAATCGGTGAAAATTTTTATGCCAGAAGCAGGGTATAATAAAGGAAGAGGTGGCGAATGTTGGTTACTATAGGGTTAAGCTGAGGGGAATTATAGTAGTAAATTCCCTTTTGGTAGTGGGAGGCATGTGGATTGACCATTGGATTAGTAGTGGTAGGTAGGAGGGAAAAGGTTACTGATTCACCAAGATTTAAAAATCTAGTTTATGTAAAAGATAAATTCTATTGTGAATAAATGGAAGGAGGAGATGATTATTAAAATTAAAATTTATATTAAATTTATTCTGGTGACGACACATACTAATGATTTTTAATGTTTTTTTTTTTTCAGAAGTACATTCTGATATTAAAATTTCAAAATCTTGTTTTTTTTTCTGTTTTTTTAATTTTTTTTAATCATTAATCATATCACCCCAAGCAAGGCAATAACGCCACTCATGCACAGGGGGCTACGTAAGGGTAAAAAAGAATGAAAAAGAGAAAGCCGGAAACCACATCCTAAACAGGGAACAAGGGATGAGCCTCTTCACCTGGTCAATAGATGTGGGTGCAGTGTGAACCGGGCGATAGTTTAGTCTATCTATTCCAATTGAAAAAAAAACAAATAATAAAGGAAAAGAGTGAAAAGATTGGAAAAGAGAAAACCGGAAACCGCATCCTAAACAGGAAACAAGAGATGAGCCTCTTCACCTGTTCAATAGATGTGGGTGGAGTGTGAACCGGGCCATAGTTTAGTCTATCTACTCCAATTGAAAAAAAACAAATAATAAAGGAAAAGAGTGAAAAGATTGGAAAAGAGAAAACCGGAAACCACAACCTAAACAGGAAACAAGGGATAAGCCTCTTCACCTGTTCAATAGATGTGGGTGGAGTGTGAACCGGGCGATAGTTTAGTCTATCTACTCCAATTGAAAAAAAACAAATAATAAAGGAAAAGAGTGAAAAGATTGGAAAAGAGAAAACCGGAAACCACAACCTAAACAGGAAACAAGGGATAAGCCTCTTCACCTGTTCAATAGATGTGGGTGGAGTGTGAACCGGGCGATAGTTTAGTCTATCTACTCCAATTGAAAAAAAACAAATAATAAAGGAAAAGAGTGAAAAGATTGGAAAAGAGAAAACCGGAAACCGCATCCTAAACAGGAAACAAGGGATGAGCCTCTTCACCTGTTCAATAGATGTGGGTGGAGTGTGAACCGGGCGATAGTTTAGTCTATCTACTCCAATTGAAAAAAAACAAATAATAAAGGAAAAGAGTGAAAAGATTGGAAAAGAGAAAAACCGGAAACCGCATCCTAAACAGGAAACAAGGGATGAGCCTCTTCACCTGTTCAATAGATGTGGGTGGAGTGTGAAACATAGATTACATTTATCACCTAAGCTATTAGGAGTACATGCTGTGTCTATCAGATTCCATTTTATCTGTGACTTTAGATCTTTCTTTTTCAGTTCCTAGTATTTTGGGGAGAGGGCTGTCTGATACCTTAAATTAGGGTTAGTAAAGGAGTGTCTGTGTGTATAAAGTTTTTGTTTCCAAATTTCCACCAAAATTCTGATGTAAATGTTATAATTTTTCTTATTTTCCTTAGGCTAGACGGTAGCTTGATAGATCACATTTGTAGATCTTCATTTACCTTCAACCGGAAAGTTTTCTCTGGATCTACAATTACAGGAGGGTATAATCCTATTTTCTGTATTGGATTTACCGAACATATTTAAAATATATATATATATATAAGGAAGTGAAAGAACAGGTGGATTAAAAACCACTGTTCATGCATTTACTTTTATAAAGAGTGCTCAATACAAAGTAGAGCTTAATACTGTAATTTTGTTATTACAATGGTTTATAAAAGCATTATATCACTACACAAAAGTTTTCATGTCCTTCTCCAGGTGATATTTTTAAATAATTTTAAAATACATATTTACAAAATTTTTTACAAAGTCCATTAATGGGTTAACTTTGATATATTTTTAATTTATTTGTTTAAACATTATTTTTAATGGATACTCTCATATTTGAGTAGATACTGCTTTTTATAATTATACAGGATATTTATTTATATCTACCAGTCTGAATAATCAAAAAATCTTGTTAGGAAAATGTGCATCCCTTTAGGGAAACTGTCAATATTGATCTGACATGTTTTAGACTGCTCAACCATAAAGGACTTACAGTTAGACAAAGCCTGAAAATCAGAAAAAATGTGTGTTTAAAAAAGACTTAAAATTTTTTTTTTCAAAGGTCTGAAAGAGACAATGTAAGTAAATTTACACTGTCAAAATAAATCCTGATTTATAACCATCTAAGTATGTGTTATTTTCCTCTCTCCCTCTGTCTCTCTCTCTCGCTCTCTCTCTCTCTCTCTATATATATATATATACACATTCATCATCCACATACAAGCCTGTTTTGCTGTATCACAGCTCATCAGTGTGGCTAGATATCCACTTGCTTCTGGCCAGGATAGAAACTCAACCGATTTGGTGTCAATCGGAGTTGCTAAGCCATAGGCTCATGGAATCAGAGAAGAGAAATTTTAGTGTATTATATATAAGCGGTGTATACGCATACCAGACACTGAAAGAACTCAATTCATTGCTGAAGAGGTATGCATAAATCACAGAAGTGGTAACTGTTTTTATTTAAATTTTCCTCTCTAGAGAGTTCAGTCATAATGAGAGCATAACTGCACACACACGCACACGCACTAACTTTTAAGACCATTTTCACTGTTTTTCTAGCCTCTGCCCAGGATTCCAACCCTTCTTAAAACCACATTGTTAGGGGGAAATATGAGGAATTTTATTACAAAATTGCTTAGAATAGAAATTACGGCTTAGCAAAGGTACAGAATTTAAAAATGGTGATCAAAATGGTGCAGTGGGTCTAGAAATCATAGAGTTGAGTTCAAATTCTAGTTGAATTTGTTGCTTTCACATATGTGCAAATGCCCTTCAGAAAAGTATGAATCCATCGCTTCTCTCTCCAGCTATGGATTAAATAGAGGTTTTTTAGCTGTGTTTGGTAGCCAGTCTACTGCAGAAAACAATGGCAACCTTTTATGGGAAAATTCTCTGCTCAGTCATGTCTCTTTTAAGACATAATTGCCCAAGAGTGTATCACCTATGGCACTTAACTGACTGATCAAAATGGACATGTTTAAGTGAGAAAAATAACAAAAAAGGAAGGGTCGCAAAAAAAATTTAGTAATAATAATCAACATCACGATAAATCAGTAATATCAAAATACTATACACAATCAATAAAAAAGCAGATAGACCACATAATCACTGAAAATTGTAAGAGAGCAGAGGTTTTCAATTCCAGTTAGGTTTGGTGTATTCAAATGTGAGTAAATATCCTTGGAAAAGCTATGAAACCACTTCTCCTCCTGCTATGGGTTAATTAGTAAAACTTTTATTACTAAAACCATTATTATCTCAAAAAAAATTGTGTATAAAGATATTTAGTCTATAATTCTGAGATGAGGTACTATAACTATTGTTCGGTGAATGACATAAGGTGTTTGGTTTGAAATTCCAAGATATATCACTTGAAGAAGGCTGGTGTGTACAACAGCTGAAACTTTGTGAATATGATAAAGATGAAGAGAAAGATTTGGTGCTCAATGAAGAACAGCAACTAAAATAATTACCAAAGACTAAGCATTATATAATAAATATATAACAAAGTTAATTCCATTTAATCCTAACAACCACTCCTTCTGCTTACTGAGAGATGGCTGAAAGGACTTAATATACTAACTTTACTAGCTTCCCTACCAGGTATATTAATGGTTGTTTAGTAAATGTTCAGTTGTTGCCAAATAAGTTAATGCAAATTGTCTGATTTGCCATTGTGTTTATTGGCTAGTGCATGCTGAGTAATTCTCATTTATAACCTTGAACTTGTTGCAGATATCTGCTCAAGCATGTTGTTGTTTTTTTTTTTTTTTTTTTTTTTTTTTTTTTTTTAGTCAATTTATGGGTTATCTTGTAACTCTGCAGATCATTTAGAGTTTCTTAGAGAGCCCAGAATTTAGAGTGATCTGTCGTTGCCAGTATGCTCAGACTCTCAGTAACAATGACTTCTTACTTTTTGGCAATCCAATTTCACATACCAGGAATTTCCCAATGGAACAAATTGACCAAATTTGTCACAAGGTTACCCTTTATTGCAAATTGACTAAAATGAGATTTGAACCAAGATCTCATAGCCTAAATGCGAATGTTTTAACTATGTTCCCACATATGTGCAACAAATATTCATTCAAATGTTTTGTCAATCATCTCCATCAAATTTATAGAGAAACCATTTAAAGGATAGGATGTGTGTTGTGGTGCAGCAGATATCAGCTTGGAACCAGAAATCAGAGAGCTGAGTTCAAATTCCAGTTGAATTTGTTACATTCACTTTGTGCAAATACCCTTAGGAAAGGTATTAATCCATCACTTCTCTCTTCAGGTATGTGTTGAGTTTTCCTCTCAATATTTTATATATATATATATATATATATATATATATATATATACACTAAAAAGTCTGCTTCCTTCTACCAAGCGCTATAGCTCAGTGGTAGAATCGCCAACTGATGCTAATTCAGTCGGGTTTCAATCCTGGGTAAAAAGTAATCAGATGTCTAACCGTACTGATGAGCTGTGACGCAGTGAAACAGATCTGTCTGCGGATGACTATTTATGCTCTCACACCCTGAGTGAGCACTCTGGAAGAATGGTAGACTTTGAAAAACAGTAGCTGCTCTAGCATCTATGCATTGTTCAATCAGCAATGAATTAGAACACTCTCAGCTATTGGGTGTGTGTATAATGATAAACCTGGGTAAAAAGCAATCTGATGTCTAACCATACTGATGTCCTGTGATACAGCGAAATAGATCTGTCTGCGAATGACTATATATATATATATAGGTCAAGGTCAAGTGGTTAAAATGTTCACTTTCTAACCATGAAACCCAGGTTTGAATGTCATCATGGTTGATTTGTTAGTTAGGTGATTTCTTGATGTTAGCAGTCTAGAGAAGGTGATCCCAGCATGCAGTACCTTTGGAAAGTGCCTGAAAACCATGTGATGGGTTGACCCATGCCTTGTGAGTGAGATTGGGCAGACGGCCTCCTTTGAGGAGTCATCAGTGGTTGTGTTAGCTCAAAGTTACAAATCATCGTGACCGAAGGTTTGAGCATCCTGTCCTTGCTCAGACTGTTCTTTATGCTAGGTAATGCACCCCCCCCGAAACTCTAAGGTCTGCTCAGCATAGTTTCAGGATAAACCACAGGTGGATTCTGGAGGTGTTAAACAAACACAAGTGTGCCTGAGCAGGTATCTGCATCGGGGATTAGCTAACTGTGCTGGTAGACAGTTATCCTCAAATACGAGTTGCCAGCCATTTTATATATATACACTCTTTTTTTTATTTTATTTTATTTTTTTTTCAATTGGAGTAGATAGACTAAACTATCGCCCGGTTCACACTCCACCCACGTCTATTGAACAGGTGAAGAGGCTCATCCCTTGTTTCCTGTTTAGGTTGTGGTTTCTGGTTTTTCTCTTTCCAATCTTTTCACTCTTACGCATCAGTGGCGTTTTCGCCTTGCTTGGGGTGATATGATTAAAAAAATATATATATATATATATATATGCACACACACACACACACAAGCATAAGAACAAAAGGAAAGGAAAACATATCTTTTAAAAAAATTTTCTAAAACATCACTTTTATTAGACATTCAATTGCGTCACTTCATTCCCTTCTTAATTTGCTTGACTTTTCAGCTGACCTGATGAATGTTTATGGCCAGTGAAAATTTTGAAAACCAATAACCTTTTTGCTCTTATATAAAAATACTTGTTACCAACTTGCATTTGTCTAGATGAAGTCCCTCAGAGGAAGAAATAGGTGAAGGTAGGAGGTGTGTGGTAGTTCCTTTTAACTTGGCAGTGATGGTGAAGCTTGTTTTATACTCTCTTTGTATTATACTCTTTTTTTTTTCTCTTTTGGTCCTGAGTATCAAAGATAATGTTAGAATGTCATAACTCACACACACACACAGATTTATATCTGGTTTATTTTGTAGGATAATCATTTGCTTCCAGTTTTGAATCTGGAAAACCTCAAAGACACTGGTAAGTAATTTATTTTTTTATTTTCTATACTCTCAAGCTCAGGATGTGTGTTGTAGTACAGTAGATATTGGCTAAGAACAAGAATTTGGAAAACAGTCTGAATTTCAATGGAATTCATGGAATTTACTTAAACGCAAATACCCTTGGGAAAGGTATTAATCTGTCAGTTCTCCCTCTAGCTATGGGTTAAATAGCAGAATAGATTAAGTTTTATAGTCTTCAATGGCAACCAGTCTACTGCAGAAAGCAATGGCAACCTACTTTTTTTTCTAATTGTTTCACTCCAAGCAGGGCAGTTCTGCCACTGGTGCGCAGGGATCTACAGAAGAGAAGAGTGAAAGTTTAAGCAGGAGAAGAGCGAAGAGAATGATGAACCAGTTACAGGTGGTGTCGGAGAAAGGGCAAGAGAAGGATGGGGATACCAGTGTGATGACACTTGTGAAGGTAGAGTGAGAAAAGAACAAGATACACAGGGTGATAGGGAAAGGATGACAGAAGGACTGGAGTCATTTGAATAAGAGATGGGAATTGATCTTGCATTTAAATTCTTGCAGATTGTAGCTATCAGTGAAGCAAGTATACGGAAGAGATTTCCACAGGTGGGAAGTATGAGAAAAGAATCTGTTGGAGTAGAAGTGGCGACTTCATTTGGTTCATTTGACTGTAAAAGGATGGGACCTTGATGCTAGTTTAGTTGCTTGAGTAAATTCTTGTAGAGGGGGCGTCAGTAAGCTAAGCTAAACTGGCTGGAGTCAAGCTGTCAGGTCAGGAGCGATCACATTACAGATTCTCCTTTGGAGCCTGTCAAGAACCCTGAGATGAATAGCAAGGGCGCCTGACCAGATATGACAACAGTATTCAATGCACAGTCAAATGGTTGTTTGTTTATGTGCAAGATGGACTCGGCAAAAAAAACAAACTTCCTGGCCCAATACAGTGACCCAACCTCCCTAGCATTTATTCAATGTCAGGGTTCCACTTGAGGTCAGAAGAAAGAGTGCGGTCGAGGAGGCACAGTATTGCTTTCAGGGAGGATCACTTGGTCCATGTTTATGGGGGGTAGGAGGGAGTAACTGTGGTGGTTGACAGATAGCAGCTTCATTTTAGAAGCATTAAAATTTACAAGCCATTTCTTACCCCAGCTACCACAGAGTGGAGGTCCTTCTCAAGATCAGCAGTGAGGTTGTGTTTGGCCGCCTTGTCAGATTTTATCAGGAAAATTTTCTTTCCAGTCAGTTCTGCCTCTTTTGAGACATGATCACCCAAGAGTGTATCATATATGGCTCTTAACTATCTGACTGAATATAATAGTTGGAAACATAATTAATGCTTCTACTGGGCATAAAATGTTGTGGGGGTTATTTTCTGTTATTGTAACACTATTTTCAGTCTGGCCAGACAGAAGTAATTATATTAGTTGTAGATCAGATGGAAGAAATTGTGTTGGTCCATATCATTAATTTTTATAAATCGAAAAAAAGAAGCAACTAAAAAAAATTGTTCTAATATGAAAGCAGGTAATAAAATTTATTATGAGCAGAGGAAGGTAAGGGGTCGCAAAACCTAAAACCGAGAGATATGAACAAATTTATATTTTGTGGGTGTGCTATTTGATAATCAGTCGGGTCAAAGGAGATTGTTGACAGGTTACTGTTGACAGGCAGAAATGACCTGGCTGGGAGAAATACAATTAATGTTTGAGATGCATCGCAGATAAAAGTAAAACTTTTAAACAAAACATAGCTTTTGAATTTTCAGAAAGGACTGTCCCAAATAAAATTAAATATTTGAGTGCAAAAGGTTAAATTCCATGAGAATAAAATGAAATTTAAAATTTAGTTGAAAAAAGATTTATAAATATAAAAGCTAGATTTTTTTCGGCCTCAAAAAGAAAACACTGAAAAGAAATGTTGTCACCAAAACAGAAGATGCTTTATTGCTTGAATCAAGGGTAAAGAACAGAAAGGTGGCTCTGCCCAAGGACATGGGCGAACGTGATTTCATTGACCAGAGATTGGATTTGCATGTTCCCACCAGTGAATTTGGGACATGTATAAATACAGGACCCCGAGAGGGCCACAAGCAGAGACTGCCAGAGTCTGGCAGAGTCTAGAAAGAGTTCAGTCGGCTTTCGGCCCAGAGATGAAACAACGAAGGTAAGGTGCCAAGACACTGGGCACCACCGTAGAACCACCATAGAGATAATTGCAACGCAGTTGGGTGCCAACCATAGAGAAGCCTGTCGAGATAATTGCTACGCCATTGGGTGCCAACCATAAAGAAGCCTGCCACGGACTGACCAAAAAGAATTCAAATCAGACAAGAAGTGATTTTGGAGACAAAGTTTGAACGGCCAAACAGTTAAAGACAGACAAGAAGTGATTTTGCAGAGAGGAAAAGTAGTTGTGCCGAGCTGAGGCAGAGAAGAATAATTACCGCTGCTGCCCACCACACACAATTTCCGTAAAACTTCAGTGAGAAGCGAACAAAGACATTTTTTAATCATCACAAACTTGAAAACTCCAATTGGAGTGAACTGACATTACCAATCAAAAACTGAAATTAATGATAAGAAGACAAATGCTTTTCTTGGAGGAAACTTTCCCTCCGTTGTCAGTTAAGTAGAGATAGGGGATTGGTGATTGTTATATTTTTTTAATTTTTTTTTTATTTCTATATAAAGTTTTTTCTGCAACTTATTCGGGTGACATTCAATTTATTTTCGGTGCCATTTTCATTAACCCAAATTTGTGCGCGTTCAGTCTGGTTCAACTTGGTGGAGAGACAGTTAGCAAGGTTTCAGTGTGACTGACTTGAGATCAAAATTCACAGCATGGGCGAAGAAGAACACCATTGTAATAGCCGACTTGATGACCAAATACTGAATCAAAGCCATCATTGACTAGGCGGTTATGTCATCAGTTCATATTATCATGAAGTAATAAACAGATCCTCCTAGAATTACTACAAATTAATATAATTGGAGTTGATTACAATTAAAGCTTGTGTTTGACCTAAAGTGGGAGATCTGTTTTTTGTTGGTATGAAGTAATAAACTAATTCCCTCCACTAATCACTACTACTTATTTTTGCCTAGTCAGTTATGTCTCAAAAGAAACATGATCACCCAAGAGTGTATCACAAATGACACTTAACTTACTGACTCTTAAGCTCATTCATAATATTACTTGCTGTAAGTAAGAACAAATGATGGTCGACTGCTTAATAATGGTCACAAGCTCCTTAAAAAATGAAATTACACATGTACCAAACAATTTTCTTTAAAAATTTAAACAGTCTAATTTTACTTTTCATTGATAAGGGACAGATGAGTGTCTGAAAATTATAATTTTTTACATTGAGGAATATGTTAATTTTAATGCTTCCATATCAAAACTGCTGTTTTTTGGTTTTTTAGAGAACATTTTTTTGGCTTCCACCAGCATGGCTGATGCTAACCTCCAGTAGAATGAATCATTGTGCTTTCTCGAATGCACCTTTACAGCTGACATGAAGTGAAAAGACTACATTAAATCCATTGCTAGGTCAGCTGCTAAGAAAGCTGATTCACTGATTTGTGCAAAATAATTTTTCTTTGTCTTTCATTTCTATAAGTCTACTATTCATCCATGCTTAGAACGTTGCTGCCACATATGGTCTGGTGTCCCTGCTATATACCTTAAGCTCCTTGATCAAATCCAAGCAAAAATCAGCAATATTATTGGTCCCGATCGTTATGCCTTCTTGGGCTAATGTTCTCAGCTGACATGTATTGAAAAAACTATATTGAATTAATTGCAAAGTCAGCTGCTATGAAAGGCAGTTCACTGTGTCGTGCAAGACAAGCTGCAGTTGGCATTTGCCTCTGCTACTATTGACACTGTCAGCTTTCTGCCTTCGGGTGGAGAGCGCTGTCTGCCTTCAGGCAGAGAGCACTAATCCAGTCGTGGTTCTACCGAAGAGTAGAATCACGACTGGGGAAAGATAGATATTTTGGCCTGGCTATATGGCCGGGAAGACCTACATTAAAAAGATCTTGTGTTACACCTCGCCTTACATTGGAAGGTGGGTAAATACCATCATGCAAGACAATTTTTATCTGCAGAATCTCTCTTACATATATATATATATATATATATATATATAAGTCTACCATTCTTCATGCTTAAAATATTGCTGTTATATATGGTCCGGTGCCTCTGCTATTTACTTTGAGCTACTTGTTTAAATTCAAAGAACAGCAATATTATTGGTTTTGATCTGGCATCTCGGCTTCTGTCCCTTTTCCACTGCCATAAGATCGCCTCCTTGTGTTTTTTCTGTAAATACTTTCATGGTAATTGTTCAGATGAGCTCCTTGCTATGGTACCTAGACTTTTTGAATTTCAGGGCAGTATTTGACTATCTTCGATATCTTATCAATTTACATTTGAGCTGGCTAGATGTAGCCACAATTTCTATGCTAACAGTTTCTTTTTTCACACTTCTCACCTGTGGAACTCGCTTCCAGCTCCATGGCATGGCTTCAGTCTCTTTACCATCATTGTGAGGTTGCCTCTCAATGTATTTTTTATAAATACCTTCATGGTAATTGTTTCTGTGAATTCCTCGCTTTGGCACCTAGACCTTTTGAATTTAAGCGCAGGACTAGACTGGTGAACGTGCATTGTAATGCAGTGGATATCGGCTTGGAACAAGAAATCAGGGAGCCGAGTTCAAATTCCAGTTGAATTCCTTTCATTCACTTACGCGCAAATACCCTTGGGAAAGGCATTAATCCGTCTCTTCCCTTCAGTTATCACTTACGGCCTATCGCGTTGAATACACCGGTTCTCGCTTGATCACCAAAGTTAAGCAACATTGAGCCTGGTCAGATGGGTGACCGCTTGGAAATACCAGGTGCTGTAAGCGTAAAGTGACGGATGTGCGTTGTGGTGCAGTGGATATCGGCTCGGAAAGTGAAATCAGTGAGCCGAGTTCAAATTCCAGTTGAATACCCTGCATTCACTCAAGCACTGGGAAAGGTATTAATCCGTCCTTTCCCTCCAGTTATGGGTTAAATAACAAGGGTAGGACTTGGGGACCCTGCCCTTAAAAACAAATCCTAATGAATCTTGATACTCAAAAAGAAAAATGTATTACTAGACACAAAAGTTATATAAAAAACAACAATAAATTGTTGAAAGAAAAAACAATAAATAAATAAAGTTTAGTTGGCAATAAATGACCCGCCGAAGTTGATTTGCCATAAAAACCAACCAACAACCCTTCAGTTATGAGTCAAATAACAGGACAGATTGGGTTCTATAGCCTTGGCTGGCAACCAGTCTACCGCAAAAAGTAATGGCAATCTACTGGGGGATATTCTTCTGCCTCTTTCAAGACATGATCGCCCAAGTGTGCATTACGTATGGCACTTAGCTGACTGACTAGATTGGCATTGAGATCTCATCCATTTACAATTGAGCTGACTAACTGTAGCTGTAAGTTTTATGCTAACCATTTCTTTTCTTCTCGCTTGTAGAACTCCTTTCTAGCTTCATGCTTTACAGCTAACTTTAATCTGCAAAAATTTAAATGCAATGTCAATCACTATCCACCATCTTCCTGATTACTCTTCCTTTCTCAGTAATGTTTTTTTTTTTTATGATCATACTCGCAGTATAGCCCAGTGTTGCTCAGGTGTAATGAAAGCTTTAAAACTAATCCATGCTCCTGGAGCTCAGACTCTTTGGATGTTGGCACGAAAGACTAAAAAGCAATAGCTGTTTCCAGTTTAAGCGAAACCATAGACTGAAAGAAAAATGAATGGATGTAAGACAAATTTTGATTTCCTGGAATCAAATAAGTTTTATTCGTCGTAAACTGAATTTTGAAGGCTAAATAAGTTCTCTGAGTAAATGGTATCATGGCTGAGACTAAGAACTACAATTATACCTACTTAGAGCCAAACCCGAAGCAAAAACTAAAATAAAAGGGTTGAAAAAAATGCAGACATACAGGCAGATAAACAGACACACACACACACACACACACAAACATCTTGCCTTTTATATATATATATATAATCGATTTTCTGCACTATTGTAAGAACTGCAACCTTGAAACTTCTGAATATCGTTTCTCATGTCTTTGTCTATGAGTGTATCAAATTTGATTAAAATTGGACGACTCCTCCTATAACCCGATTTTTTGATTATTGATTTTCGATATTTATCAGAGGTACCTCGACACAAAACCTAGCTAAGAACACTTGCAGACACTTATAGTAGAACTGTGTAAATTTTCAAGAAAATCGGTTCAGCCGTTTCAGAGTCTATAAGTAAAGGACACACACAAAGTTCCATTTATAAATAAGTTTAGATTTAGATCACCCCAAGCAAGGCATTTTATTACCACTGTTTTGCAGGGGATTACATAGGAGGAAAGTTATGAGAAAGAGTGACAGGTTATAGGGGGTGTCAGGAAGTGGGTAAGAGAAGGATGAGAATACTGATGAGAATGGAGTTGACAGAGAAGGGAGCATGAGAGTGAAGATGCAGGTTAGTGAGATAGGCGATGACTATTGACTTTACATTTAAATTCTTGAAGATTATAGCCGTTGGGAAAGCAAGTAAATGGAAGGGAATTCTACAGGCGGGAAGTGCAAGAAAAAAAGCTGCTGGAGTAGAATTTGTGTTTACAATTTATTGGTTTCACAGTAAAAGAGTGGGACCTAGTTGCTACTCTTGTGGCTCAAGTAAATTTATATATAGGAGGCAACAGTGAGCTAAGCTCATTGGAGCAGAAGCCGTGAAAGTATTTGTAGAAGAGACACAGATGATTTTCTGAAACATTACTAAACATTCTCTAAACTTCTCTCCATTAATCATCTGAGAGACTCTTCTCTGCCTTCCATCAGCATGGCTGATGCTAACCTCCAGGAAAATCACTTGTTATGCCTTCTCAGCTGACTTGAAGTGGAAAGATTATATTGAGTCAACTGCTAAGAAGATTGTGTTGTGCAAGACATTTTTTTCCTGTCAGAATCTATCCTACATATTTATAAATCTACCACTTGTTGGTACAATTGAAAATTACCTCAAATGATTTGGTGCTCCTGCTATATAAATTCAACCTCAGTCATCGTGTATCTGGAAACAGCAGCAATTAAGAGGTAGTTCTACGCCCCTCAAAATCTTCAGATTAGAGGGTATGCTGCCAGACATAGTTTGTGTAAGGATAGGTAACTAGGTTATTGGTCCTGACCTGGTTGTGGTATTGTTTTTTCTTCCTCTTTTTTTAGTCGTCGTCACATCTTCAGACTGGATGTTTTTTAAATAAGGGACGCATTCAAACGTCACCATTTTCCGAGTCTTAATCTCTGTTTACTTTCTGGGTGAGCTTTTCCCTTAAACCCTTCTGTTAACCTTCCTTCCCTTTTGCACGTTTGTTAAAGGCAAACTTACCTTTAAATTAATCCAAATAAAACAAAAAACTGCAATCTCAATATTCCTTATATTCTGAGACTCACGTTGTCACATGACTTCGCCTTGCCTCGTTTTCGATTTCTTCTGTCATTCCTTCCCTTACTGCAGACCTTGAAAGTTAGGGTCTTCGCTTATTGCTGCTCAGAGGTATGTGTTCAATTTTCCTTGCCTTTCAGTTTCTTTAGAGACCTTGTTTTTCTCTAGTTTCATTTGGTAGCACGAATTGTAATTCACACTATCATGCAAAAAAAAAAAAGTGTTTAATTCCTGCCACAATTTTGTGAAATTGTAACTTTTTCCCCTCCATTTTTGGGACCCCACATGGATTTAATTCTTCTCTCCTTTCTCTTTGCCTTTCTCTTCTCCTTTCTCTTTGCCTTTCTCTTCTCCTTTCTCTTTGCCTTTCTCTTTCTCCTTTCTCTTTGCCTTTCTCTTCTCCTTTCTCTTTGCCTTTCTCTTCTCCTTTCTCTTCTCCTTTCTCTTCGCCTTTCTCTTCTCCTTTCTCTTCGCCTTTCTCTTCGCCTTTCTCTTCGCCTTTCTCTTCTCCTTTCTCTTCGCCTTTCTCTTCTCCTTTCTCTTCTCCTTTCTCTTCTTCTTCGCCTTTCTCTTCGCCTTTCTCTTCGCCTTTCTCTTCGCCTTTCTCTTCTCCTTTCTCTTCTCCTTTCTCTTCTCCTTTCTCTTCGCCTTTCTCTTCTCCTTTCTTCTTCTCCTTTCTCTTCGCCTTTCTCTTCTCCTTTCTCTTCGCCTTTCTCTTCTCCTTTCTCTTCTCCTTTCTCCATCCTTCCCTCGCTCGCTCAGAATCTATTTTTTGTTTTCTAATTCTCTTTTATTTTTTTTATTTGTTTCAGATTTTTTTACCTAGTTAATAAAACATTTTCGACGTAATGTTGTTTATGTGGAGTTGACAGTCGTTTAATGCATATTTATACTTTTGTTCTTAGTTGAGCCTTGAAGAGTGAGGAGTGATAACCAATTAACCTGTTTTTGTTATTGTTTTTTGTTGTTTTATTTTTTAATACAGTTCTTTTCTTATCTTTGCTCTTCCCCTCCTTTTGTTTTATGTATATTTTATATATTTATATATATTTACATTATTTACATTGTTTGAACTGTTGCCCTCCTCTTTATTGCCATATTCACAACATTTCAGCCATTCTACACTCTAGCCTTCTTCAGGTGATTGGAATTTCAAACCTTTATTTCGATCACTGGGGTATATTGTTCTTGTTCCAGGAGCCGTGCCATGTGACTTCAGGATATCTTAGTTATTTCCCTTTAACACAACTAAGTTATTTGTTTACCACTGCTGTAGCCAGGTATTGAACTCACAACTCTTTTGGTAAACACGTAGGTTAGATCCAGTGACTTTACCCAAAGGGTTGTGAGTTCAATACCTGGCTACAGCAGTGGTGAAAAAAATTTAGAGATTTGATTCAAAGGGGGATAGCTAACACATCCAGAAGTGGAATGACTCATAGAATGAGAACGATGTATCCCAGTGATTGAAATAAAGGGTTCGATTCAAAATTCCAATTACCTGAAGAAGGCTGGAGCATACAATGGCTGAAATGTCATGAATATGGCAATAAACAATCTGAACCATGTAAATACTACCTCATCTCAAAAGCATAAACAATCATATATAATTTTAAAATATTCCTTTTTTTTTCAAGTCCTCATGTTATATTTATGAAGTAACTGTTTTTTTTGTTTTTTTTTCACAGAAATGCAAGTCTTTTGGGCTGTGTACAGACTTGGTCATGCTGGCATTGTTAAAAAGGTCAGTTGATTTTGATTTCAAATGAAAATATTTAGTAGACCTTTTGTTGGGCAAGCACAAGTTTAAAAACACGGGGAATGCAGTCATCTGGATAACATTGTCTTGATTTTCCAGCTGAAGTTTCTATTCATCCCTCAACCTCTTGACCTTGTAATTGGATTCGTTAATTAAAATCTCACATTCTTGAATTAACATCCTATGAAAAACGATACAACAAATAAATATATGATGTGGGTGTATTTATCCCCAAACTTTGGTAATGTTGGGATACTCCGGGTTATTGGTAATGACCACTAAAACCATGGCTGACTCTTGTGTCATCATTTGATGAAGGCTTTGTTTAGAGGAACAGCTTTTGGTTTTGTAGCATTAGGTGTATTAAATAACTATTTTTTAAGTTTAGATGACACAAGGAAAGGTTGTATGTTTTAACGTTTCATTTCTAGGCTCTTGAATATTGACTGGAAAATTGTGAATACAAGAAATAATATAACTGCATTTTGATTTGACATTTCCACATTGTTAAAGGAATTCAACAATGTGTTATCCTATATATTAGGTCCCCAAACATATACCTTACTGCTTAGTCAACATCTGATGAAGGTTTTGTTCGTAGCATTGATGTTGATTTTAACACCAGTATGGGTATTATTTACATAATATTTAATTTATTTATTTGAACATTATATTTAATGGATGCTCGTATTTGAGTAGATATTCTGTTTTTAATTAACCAGGATGTATGTGTGTGTGTGTGGGTTATGTTTTTATTTTTGTTTTGGTTGTATATTTTGTATGCCTTTCTTCTTGTTTTTGAATGTGTTTTCTATGTATGTTTCTTCTTTAAGTAAATATTGGGAACTGCAGATTCTTAAAGCTCTCAGGTAGAAATCTATAATACATTATCATCATTTATCCATCACACTCAGATGGTGCATAGGGCAGCAACTTTTTGTTGCTGTTTCTGTAACAAACTGTTTTTTACAGGGTAGGGTTGTTAGCCCTGCACCCAACCCCCAAACCTGGAGGACCGGTGAACCATTAAGTACTGACCAGGCTCGATGTTGCTTAACTTCAGTGATCGGACGAGAACCGGTGTGTTCAACACAATATAGCTGTAGACCTATAATACATATATATATATATATATATATATATATGTGTGTGTGTGTGTGTCATATATATATAAATGTTTTATGCAGGAATACTGATGATGAATTGAATCTTGGCCTACTTACGATCAATCTAATCACAACATGGGGTAAGGGAGATTAGGAGTCAAAGATAACAATCCATTGACCATCCACAGTATTGAACATGGTGCACAACCAAAGGGAGAAGAGAGCTATATACGGTTTTTGTGAACCATAGACTGACAAAAAAGGCATTGCATATATATATATATATATATATATATATATATATATATCTGAAATTATAATTACAAATCAAAACAATATTAAAATAGTAAAATAATCCTCCTGTTTGACATATTTGTATGTTGATGGCCTGAGAACTAAATACATATGATTATAAATGATTCAGTTCTCATTACAAAACAAATCAAAATAATGTTAAAATATTAATAAGAATAAGGAAATCCGGAAGAGTTATTAATTGAATATTTTTTTTAGGTTTTTCTAAATATTCTTTATCAAATTGTCTGTGACTTTTATATCTGGAAAACTCTTTTAATATCTCATTTTAGAATTTGTGTGTATCCATTTGTTTTTCAAGTTAAATTTTATGGTTATATAGTCTGGTACAAGGCTGCAGAAGTGGTGTGCCCTTTGATAAACAATGGGAGAATCTTATCTCTTAAAATGTTGAAGTTACATTATAGAGGTACCACATGGTATGGGAGTCATATAAGCTGTATACTATAGGGGGATGTATGAAGGAGTGTAGGGGCAGGATTAGGGGTATACTTTGGCAATGGGTCATTTCTGAAAGACTTGAATGTGACTGGGAGACTAAAAAAATCTCTTACATTTGTTTTTGTAGAGCAAAAAGTACTATGACAAAAGATTGAGAAATAGGTCTTTCTCTCTCTCTCTCTCCCTTCCTCTTTTCTTTCTCTTTTCTCTTTCCTTCTTTCCTTCCTTTCTCTTCTTTCTTATTTCCATTCTCTTTTATCTTTCATTTCTTTCTTTTCTCTCTTCTTTTCCCTTTCTTTTCCTTTCTCTCTTTTTTCCTCTTCTCGCTCTTTCCTTTTCACTTTTTCTTTCTCTTTTTCATACACTATTTTTTCTTCCTTTCTTCTGTTTTTCAGTTTTTGCCTATCTTTAGACCTCCCCCAAAATCATTTACTCTTGTCTTTCCTCTTCCACTGTTTACTACCCATCGTCTTTTCTCCTCTCTTTCTGAGAGGCAATGGCCCCTGGGAGGGGGTCGTTGGAGTCCAGACTTGTTAAATGTTTTCAATTTTACCTATTTATCTATTGGTAGCTGTTCTTATCACTATATTACCTACTTATTTCAAAAACGTAATCTTGTTTATCAGTCTCCTCGATGCTAATTCTGCATAAGCTATGCAATGAGTAACTCTAACCATTATAGCATATGAGGGTGAAGAGGAGAGCCAAGTACGTGAACAGTGGAATGACAACTATTTTTTTTTTTAATCAGTATCACCCCACATAAAGCATTAAAGTCACTAAGATACGAGTTAGAGTGTTTGAAAGAATTAGGAACAGAAACATTAATAATGAGCAGGAAAAGGAAAAAGTAACCAGGAAGACTGTTGATAGTGATTGACATTGCATTTAAATTTTCACAAATTAAAGTTGGCCGGAAAGATGGAGCCAGAAGGGAGTTCCACAATTGAGAAGTGTAAGGAAACAAATCTGTTAGCATATAATTTACCACGACATCTAGCAATCTATCCCTTAAGATTAAATAAAGGCTTCAGACTGAAATTTCCTAAAACTCATCCAGATTGACAAGCACTTGATAAGGCTGAAGGGTAAATTGGCTGAAATATTGCGATAACAACATCAAAGATGGGGCCAATATTATGTGTGTAAATAATGATAACTCTTCATCCAAGAAATTCAGACAGAAGTCATGATAAGTTACAAATTTGGTTACAAGAGATGTCAGTGCAAAAAATGTCCTTGTATCTGACTTAATCATGCTTCACATTTGTTAGACTGATCACATGGTAGATGAGGTAGAAGCTTTGATGTAGAAAGGTCTTTAATAAAATGACTGCCAAAAACTGTTATCTATCCTATATATCCTCAAAATCTGTACTTCCTTATTTTACATCTATACAATAATTTCACTCTGTAACCCTCTACCTAGAGTGGCTCTTGGGGCTTGTATTGTTTTTGTAAAAAAAAAAAAATTGTGTAATAACCAATTAAACTGAGAGTCAGCATTTCTGAAAAAGTTTTCTCGTCTTGAAAGTCTGCTGGGACTCACATTCAACCCAGATCTCAAGTGGAACTTATCTATCTATCTATCTATATATATATATATATATATATATATATATGATCTGTCAGTAAAGATACTGGTAAAATGGTTAGTTCATTGTCCCAGACAGCACCTGACTTCCTTTCTCATAAGCTATCTTTACAAATTTTAGATCAAACTAAAAATAGAATATCGTTGCAATATCTCAGCTGGAGCTGCCCAATCCTCATTTTCAAGCTGTGATAGAGTGCTTCTGCCATGCTTCATCTTTTCAAGAGTTACATTAAACCAAAAAAGGAATATTGCTGCCATATCTGGACCAGAATTGCTCAATCCTTCCTTTCCAGCCTTGATCTTGATAGTGTCCATGACAGCTGGACTCTATCAATGTTAGCAATATATATATATATATATATATATATACACACACACACACACATACACTAGCAGTATAGCCTGGCATTGCTCAGGTGTAATGAAAGCTTTAAAACTAATCCATGGTCCTGGAGCTCAGACTCTTTGGACGTTGGCACAAAAGACTAAAAAGCAATAGTTGTTTCCAGTTAAAGCAAAACCGTAGACTGAAAGAAAAATGAATGGATGTAAGTCAAATTTTGAAGTTTGGTGAGAATCGGATAAAAATTGTGGATTAGTATAAAGGACATACAAACAGATAAACAGATAGACACACACAAATATCTTGCCTTTTATATATATATTATCGATTTTCTGCACTATTGTAAGAACTGCAACCTTGAAACTTCTGAATATTGTTTCTTATGTGTTTGCCTATGAGTGTATCAAATTTGATTAAAATCGAACCACTCCTTCTATAACATGATTTTTTTCGATTTTCAATATTTATCGGAGGTACCTCGACACAAAACCTAGCTAAGAACATTCACTGATGCTTATAGTACAACTGTGTAAATTTTCAAGAAAATCGGTTCAGCTGTTTCAGAGTCTATAGGCAGTGGACACACACACAGACAAAGTTCCATTTGTAAAATAAGTTTAGATTTAGATATATATATATATGAGTGAGAGAGAGAAAGGGTGATAGAATTTGATGTGTGTGTCTATGTATGTTTACATACATACATATATATATATATATATATATAGGAAGAGGGACACAAACATATACAGAAGAGGAGATGCACACACACACACACACACACACACACACATATTGATTGTTTAATTACTTAATTTTTGATCATAATGAAATTAGACCAGTTCACATTTGTATTAAAAAGTGTTCAATACAATTGTAGAACTTTTGAATATTTTCCATTTGTAAACGAGTTATTATGCAACCCAGGTTTCTACCATGAGTGGTGTCTTCAGGCAATTTTCAATAACTGATTTTATTGTTTATTGTTTCTTTAAGAACGCTCACATAATGTTTTTTTTTTTAACACTCACTTGGCAGGGAATTTTTAGGGAGACAGAAGCATATATTTCTTTTGTCTGAACTCCATTTCGACTTTAACTAAGTTAAAACTTAGTATTTTTTTTTTTTTTTTTACATCAACTATATGTACACTTAATTGGGACGTTAGCATCCCTGTAGGTCAAAAATATAAACCTACAAAGGGTGGAAGAACTCTCAAAGAGTCAACGGCCAGCTAACTAGAGGTGATGTCTCAATAAACCATCGTGGAGAAGGCAACGGGATACCACTCCACTATCTACCCCCGCTCAATCATGGATAGTCACAATAAATATATGAAAGCCAACAGCGTGAAGTGGGTTACTTCCCAAGGAAGCAACTCCTCGCTCGGTAAGGACCGGCATGGGCAACAGGTGCCACCTGACCGTCATCCGGCGACTGTTAGCACCAACGGCGTAAAGGGGACATTTTACTCCAAAATTTGTCCCTCGCCCGGGAAAGAACGACATGAGCAACAGGTGTCGCTGGACCGTTATCCTGCAACTGTGCGAATCAAAGACAAACTCACTATAGGAACATGGAACGTCAGGACACTGAACTGTGGACAACTAGAGAATGTCAAACAGGAGATGAACAGACTGAATATCAGCATCCTAGGAATATGTGAAACAAGATGGCCTAATAACGGAGATTTCAGTAGCGACACCCACAGGATAATATCTGCAGGAGGAAAAAAACACGAAAAAGGGGTCGCTTTAATACTAAACAAACAAGTGAAGAGATGTGTACTTGGATACTGGCAACTGTCAGAGAGAGTCCTCTTGGTTAAACTGCGGGGAAGGCCCCTCAATATAGCTATTATAGTAGTCTATGCGCCAACAACTCAAAGCTCAGAGGACGAAATAGAATCATTCTATTCAATACTGGACAGCGCTAAGGCTCAGTGCAAAAGCCAAGAAGTCAGGATAATAATGGGGGATTTAAATGCAAAGGTAGGTAAAGATAGAGAAGGAGACACGAACGGCAACTTCGGACTAGGAGAGCGCAATGAAAGAGGAGAAAAATGGATCCAATGGTGCTCAGCCAATGACCAGGTCATTACTAACACCTGGTTCCAAGAACACCCACGACGTTTATGGACATGGAGAAGCCCAGGAGGGGACACGAAGAACCAAATAGATTATATAACTATAAACAAGAGATTCAGGAACGCAGTAGTCCAATGCAAAACGTACCCAGGTGCTGACTGCGGAAGTGACCACGTCCCAGTCATCTGCAAACTAAAAGTGAAACTCTGAAGACTGAAGAAACCCAGCATAACACCAAGACTGCAATACGACACACTAGAGGATGATCTCACCCTGCAGAAAGAATATAATAACAGCGTAAAAAAGAAATATGAAGAACAAATTGGAAAAGGATACTCAAAATGGGAGTCACTAAAAGAAGCAATGGTGACCTCAGCGAACAACATAGCCCCAAAGGAAATCAGACGCAGAAGAAAAAATGAGTGGATGACCGAAGAGATCCTCCACATGATGCAAAGGAGACAAAAAATAACGCCAAGACACGGAGCAGAGTACAAAAAACTTCACAGGGAGATAAGGAACAAATGCAGACAAGCCAAAGAGGAATGGCTCAACAACAAATGTGCAGAAGTAGAGAGACTGAGCAGGAACAACAAAGCAGAAATGCATAAAGAGATAAGAGAACTGACAGGACAAAAAACCTGTTCCTCAACAGGATGCATAAAATCCAAGGAAGGGACAATCATATTAGAGAAAGAGGAAATACTCCAGCGATGGGAAGAATACATAAAGGATCTCTTTGGCGACAAGAGAGAACAACCGAGAATACATAAGGAGATGGATGGACCGGAAATACTAAAATCCGAAGTGGAAGCTGCAATGGCCAAAATGAACAGAAATAAAGTACCTGGCCCAGATGGCATAGTGATAGAGCTGCTGACAGCCTTAGAAGAATATGGCATAGAAAAGATTACCGACATAATAAACGAAATTTATAGCAGCGGAATAATACCAGACGACCTATGCAAGTCGATATTTATAGCACTGCCGAAGAAACCAGGTGCAAACGAGTGTGAACTACACAGAACTATCAGCTTAATGAGTCACATTACAAAACTGATTGTCAGAATCCTGATGAATAGAGCGAGAAGCAGAATCAGGCCAGAGATAGGGCAGGAACAGTGCGGGTTTGTCAAAGACACTGGAACAAGGAACGCCATATTCATGATTAGGATGCTCTCTGAAAGGGCATTACAAATGAAGAAAGACTTGTACCTATGCTTCATTGATTACGCGAAAGCATTCGACAAAATACGACACAAAGAATTGATGGAAATGATAGGCAACCTCGACAAAGATATAAGAATAATCAAGAATCTCTACTGGCAGCAAACGGCCTGCATACGGACAGGTAACGACCTCAGTAGATACACAAAGATAGAAAAAGGCGTAAGACAAGGATGTGTCTTTTCACCGGATTTGTTCAACCTATACAGCGAGAATATTTTGAGGACCCTAGATGACACACCAGGATTTATTATTGGAGGCCACAACCTGAACAACATAAGATACGCAGACGATACAGTACTGATTGCGGACACGGAAAGGAAACTGCAAGATCTCATACAGAAAGTAGCAGTGGAGAGTGACAAGAAGGGAATACAAATAAACTTTAAGAAAACTGAGTGCATGGTCATCAGCAAAAGATACAACCCAAAATGCCAAATACAGGTGGGGGATAACAGAATCAAACAAGTCCAAGAATTTAAGTACCTAGGAAGTGTTCTAACAGGAGATAGAAAGTGCGACACGGAGATCCGAAGGCGAATTGGCATGGCAAAGGACGCGTTCCAGAAGATGAGCAAAATACTAACACACAGGAAGATCTCAATAGAAACGAAGAAAAGAGTGCTAGACTGCTACGTGATGTCAGTTCTTCAGTACGGCTGTGAATGCTGGACAATATCATCGAAAATGAGGAAAAAACTGGAAGCGGCCGAAATGTGGTTCTACAGAAGGATGCTACGGATATCGTGGACTGAGCATACAAGCAACGACGAAGTGTTAGAAAGAATGGCAACAAAAAGGAAATTGATGCTGAGCATCAGGAAGAGACAACTGAAGTTCCTGGGACATGCAATGAGGAAGGAGAGCCTGGAGAACCTGATACTGACTGGTCAGATAGAAGGAAGGAGAGACAGAAGAAGGCAGCGGATAACATATCTGCAGAGTCTGATCAGGTGGATGACGGAACGGGGGTTGCCAGGAGCAACAGGAGCAAACATACTAAGAGCCACAAGGGATAGGGAGACGTGGAGATCCATGATCGCCTACGTCCTGAAGGGACAGGGCACATAGAAGAAGAAGAAGAAGCATATATAGAGAAGGGGAGACACACACACACACACACACACACAGACATATATATAATGATGATCCACGTATACTGTCTTAATATGTATAGGAAAAAATACTAAAAAGTTGTAAGTTAAAAATGTATTTTTTTGACAGTATTTATTTCTATTGTTTTATATATATATATATATATATATATATATATATATATATATTTATTTTTGATATTTCAGATTGGCCTCGGCCTTTCATCAGAAACAAATGATTTTGAAATTTAAACTAGAAGCGTTTGTCATGAGGAGCGTCTGTCGCGAGATGTTTACATATAATAATAGAAATAAATAAATACTGTCAAAAAAATACATTTTTAAACTTACAACTTTTTAGTAGTTTTTCCTATATATATATATATATATATATATATATATAGGACTAATGTAGAGAAATCTGTCACTTGATTGAGCAGAGTCATGTCCAGTTAAGTGCTAAACTTCTCCATATTAATCCTATTAATCTTGAGAACTTTGACAAAAAAGCTTCTTACCAAAATATTTTTTATCAAAAAAAAACACTGGAAAAACAACAATCTTGGCAGTAAGCATTCTCACGACTTAATAATCACACACACACACACACACACACACACATATATATATATATATATATATATATAAGGAGAAAGAAAGTGGAATATAGAAACATGTGTGTGTGTGTGTGTGTGTGTGTGTGTGTGTGTGTGTGTATGTTTAATTGTGATAATGTTTTGTGCTGTTGTGTCCCAGGAGGGGATAAACAGAGAAAGAATAGTGCAAGAAATAACTCTTAACACTGAGGATATATAAATAGAGATTTATTATACCTCAGTACAATAAACCAAATACAAGTACACCAATGAACAGTTAACAAGAATAACATTTAAGAAGGCAGTGTCTCTGTATGCGTCCGTCTTGAGAAGAAGCCTTCCGTTTAGTGACGTCTAACTCTCGTCTAAGGCCAACGGCTCTCGATCTCGCTCGTATAATGACGAAGACTCTCAATCACTCCCGTGTAATGACGAAGACTCTCGTATAGTCATGAACACTCTTGATCCCTCTGTAGTTCGTTCTATTCCTGGTCTTTTATAACCCGGGCCAGACCCATTCCTGGGTAGGACAGGATATTTCACTACAACACATGCCAAGGTTATTGTTTTTCAGTGCTTATTGCTGACAAAATATACTTTGTCAAGCAGGTATTTTATTGTAAAGTGCTCGATATCATGGAGTAGAGCGAGGGGGGATAGGTACAAAGAGTTTGTCTCATTAATAGAGCAGATTCATTCCAACTTCAAAGTTTTGTGAGAACACCGCTAAGATATTCTCACTAATCAGGATTTTCTGTGTGTGTGTGTGTGTGTATATATATATATATATATATATATATATATATATGTATGTACATGCACACGCACACACGCACTGAGTGGTATTGTTAAATTGTGACCATTTTATATTTTTAATGCATTTTGTTTTTTCTCAACTGCATAGTAGGATCTTTTGTCTAAATAGTTGGTAGAACATGGACTCTGTGAGATAGTAAAGGAACAAAATATTGCTTAGTGTTACAAAGGAGAAGTTGTGGAGAACCATTATCGAAAGTACACAGAAGATGATGAAAATACTATTATTGTATTTTCCAGCTTAGAACATTTTGCATTTTGGAAGACATACCCTAATATTTTTCAGGGCACTTATTATAAAAAAAAGCACATCTTGTAATCCAGAAAATATGATAGTTCATCATGATTTTTGTTCTATAAGAATTATGAATTTAGTTTTGGATTAAAAAAAATGGCTGACTTTTGACATGTATAAAAAAACAAAAAAAAACTTCTCTCTGTTTTTCTTTTCTTTTTTTATTTTATTTCCCTTTTAAGTTTATTATGTTGTTATGAAAATAATGGCTGATTTCAGAATTCTAATTTTATTCTTGAAAAATTAACTGTATAAATGTTGAAATTAGTTAAAATACAAGCCTTAGGCATCTATGTACCTTTGCCATCGATCGATTTATTTATTCCTCGTCGATAAAGAGATTGGCTGTGATTCAACAATATCTTTGAAAGCAGATTCCACCTCTGGTTTGGACCTAAAAGTTTTACCTTTTAAAAATGTGCTTACAAATGATAATCAGTGGATGAAAGATAAGAATATAGAGGATGTGGTAAACTCTCGTATCCCAAGTCTGTGAGTTTTTGCAACATCATTCTTCAATATGTGGCCACACATTATCGTGGAGCAGAATTGGGCCATGTTGATTCACGAATGCAGTTCTCATTTTTTTGCAGGCGTGCATGCATTTCAGCAAACTGATTGCAGTAAAGCTCTGCATTAATGCTCGGATTGATCTGATTAGCTTCCTGAAAGCTGTATTGGATAACATCAATTGTAGACCATCAGACAGTCACCATAATCTTTTGCTGATGCAACTTTAGCTTTGGGAAATGTTTGGGGGACTCATCACGATCAAGTCATTGACCTGATCATTTATGGTTATCATAAAGGATTCTCTTTTCATCACAAGTGACTATTCAGTCAAGAAAGGGTTCATTGGTGTTACACAGAAAGAGCTTCGAGCACACTTCAAAACGTTTGTTTATGATTTTCATTAAAAATTATTAAGGAGCACACGTTAATTATTATGTATACTAACATACACCTAATATATACCATGAATACTATGTTAAAATGGCTTTTCAAAATACAACACTTCGAGCAGCCATTATTTTTGTAACAGCCTAATATTTTTTTTTTTAATTTTATTTCCTTTTGTAATTTTATTTCTTAATTCTATTGATAGATCAAGATAGAAACTGGAAAGTTTGACTGCAAACATCTTTCCTTTTGTCAACTTGAAGGTAAGTATATTGCAGAAGGCATGTACCTCAAATTTCCCTTTTTATCTTTGTGGCTCTCCCTCAGTGTGAAAGATGATGTGCTTGTTCTGTTTGTGTCAGTCAGTTGGGTTTGTGAACTGAGATTGCTAATAAGAACAATTTTTGCTACAATTTTTATCTTTTGACATTTTTGTAATTGTTTTAGCTGGTGTGTTTGTTAGCCTTCTTCAGATTTCTAATTCCTTTGGTATGTGACTAGCCCTCAGATGTTTCTAAAATAGATTTTAAAAAAATTTTATTTAATCATTTCCCCCCACCCAAGCAAGGCAAGATCGCCACTAATGTCCAAGGGGTGACAGAGAAAAGACTATACATGAGGTATTGAAGAAAGGATAAAGAAAGAACGAAATTCAAGAAGATTGAAGATGGCAATTGAGGTTGCATTTCAATTTTTGGAGATTGTAACTATCAGGAAAGCAAGCAAACAGAAAGGAGTTCAGTAGGCGAGAAAAGAAGCTGTTGGTGTAGAAATGGTGGTTACATTTAGATATTTCAATGGTAAAAGGGTGGGACCTTGATGCCAATCAAGTAGCATGTTTAAATTCATGTGGACGGGGCACCAGGGGAAAAAAAAACTTGTCACAACGATAAGAAAGTGACTTAAGTTGATGTAGCAGGTCAGGATCTATTATATTGCAGATCCTTCTTTGGATTTTGTTGATAACCTCAGTGTGAATAGCTGGGGATTCAGCAAAGCCAGGTGCATCAGCTAGTTGACCCTGAAAGATGACCTCTTCGCTATCAGGTGCAGGTCCATGCCTCACTTGATGTAAGTGGCTCTCCCTGACATGTCATCTGTGCCTAAGATGCGCAGTGAAGTTGGGGGGAAGGCATATAAAAAGAAGATATATAAGCACCCACCTTAGAGGTAAAAAGAAGAGTCTTTTACATCTTGGTGAGAGTGCCCACTAGTCTTCTATGAGAAATAAAGGCTTGTGTTCTCATTAAGATATAGGACAACAGTGTTACAATTTTTTTATTATTCTATAATTATTCATGTATTTTCATTTGTTAGGTTTTAATCTGGAATAAAAAGATTGTAAGTCTAGAATCAAAGGCCATAAATGGGCCATAACTGACGAGCTGAAATTTATCATTTATTATAATATACAGTGGAACCTGCCGTATGCACCCTCTTCCTCAGCAACCACCTGTTGTTAATGACCGTTTTTCTATGCACCTATGATTTGCTAATGTTAATTGACCCTTAATGAGCAATCACCTCCAGTGAGTAAAAAAAAATTACTGATCAAGCAACCTTAAAAAAAAATCCATTTTGGAGAAACTAAATGAGTAATCTATTTCATTTTAATTTGATTTAAGGGGGGGAATACTTCCTCATTGTTTTGTTATTGTAGTGTTGTATCAAACTGTTATTTCTTGTTGAAATATACATTGCCTGAGTTCACCTGGTCAAATATGCTGTTTTACACTTGTATTGCATTTGTGACTTGGATAAATTCAAGGATTGGGAAAATCACAATTATGTCCCTTTCTCAAATTTCTATCTCTTTCTTTCCTTTTGTGTATCTATCTACTCTATTTCTATCTGGTTATATCTATCTTTATCTCTTTGTTTCTCTACACCCACCCACAATGCTGTCAGTTTTTTTGTATGTATTTTTTTCCATGTATTATCCAGATTCTCACTCACTTCTAAAAAAAAAAAAAAAATGAAACTGTTTTTTTAAGTCCACTTAATAAATATTTTTTGTGAATAAATATTTTGGTCTCTTGTTGACAGTTGTTTTTTTTTTAATTTTAAAATGAATTATCCTGAATAAATTGCTTTAGTTAGGCCATCTTATTTTTTTATTTTTTTTATTTTTTTAATCATATCACCCCAAGCAAGGCGCAGGGGGCTAAGTAAGAGTGAAAAGATTGGAAAAGAGAAAAACCGGAAACCACAACCTAAACAAGAAACAAGGGATGAGCCTCTTCACCTGTTCAATAGACGTGGGTGGAGTGTGAACCCAGGGATAGTTTAGTCTATCTACTCCAATTAAATGATCTCATTTATTTATTACCAGATTACATGGTAAAATTCTAATATGTACATTCTGATGAATGGAATATATGTCATGACTATTAGCCTTTAGTGAGCGACCACCTGTCGTATGCGACCGTTTTATGGCTGCAGGGGTGGTTGCATATGACAGGTTCCACTGTACTTTCAAATACATTTTTAATTTTTCTCACAATAGAGAGAGAGAGGTATATAGAGTGAATCTAGATAGAAACATGTATATAGAGAGAGGGAAAGCAGAAACACTCACACACATATTAATATAGATTTGGACAGCAATCTTTCATTTAAACATTTTTCATTAAAAACAACCAAGTAGGAAGATTTTATTAATTTTTCATTTAATTGTTCCAGTTTTCTAACCTGTTTTCTTTTTGCTGGAGATAAAGAGTGAAAAAATGTTTCATAATTTTCAACTTTCCAAGCTCTTTCAGCCATTTCACTGGCCATTTTCAAGGATGTTATTTTTCTGATGTTATTTTATCCTCCTGTTTGACTGCAACATAATTTTTGTGTTTTTGAAACGAAGAGTTCTTTAAAGCTATCATAGAAATACTGGAAAAATTAAAACAAAAATTAATAAAATCTTCCTTGTCAGTCGTTTTTAACAAAACATTATATATATATATATAGAGAGAGAGAGAGCAAGAGGGATATATAGGAATGCACACACACACACACACACACACACACATATATATATATATATATGAAATGATTTGTTTAAACATTATGTTTTATCAATACTCGTATTTAAGTAGATATTCTGTTTTTTTTTTAATTAAACAGTATTATATATTTATATCTACTGGCCTGATTATTTACAATAAATTTTTATTACGAAATTGTGTGTCATTTGGCAGGATTCAAACCTGTGACCCCTATCCACATGGGGGAAGCTACTATGTGATCTGGCATGTCTTTGACCTCTTGACCACGAATGACCTTCAGTCTAAAGGAGGTTTTAATTTCAGAGCAGATATGGTTATATAGGCTTGATTAAAACCTGCTAATTCTTTGTTTATTATTTGTGGAGTGCAGTTGAGCAAAAAAAAAAAAAAGACAACAACAAAACTTCTTGTAACATCAAAGATGAACTGAAGGCAAGGATTACGGCAATAGCGATTTTATTGAACGCATACTCTTTAGTAGTCAAAGATAATTTTAATTGTAGTAAATATTTGTTAAAATGAGACGTCATTGTTATTTCTATTTTTTTTTTTTGTGTAATTTAGACAATTTATCCAGTGCACACTGTACATCTGTTTAAATCTGATATCAGTGCTATTTACAATTTATGTGAAATTTAGACGACAATTTATTCATCGCACTCCGCATATCATACTTCAGTGCTATTTTCAAATTTTGTGGAGCTCAGGCGACAATTTATTCATCGCACCCTATATATTTTCTCGGAGAAAATGCTTTTGAGATGAAGCCAGCCATTCTCTATTATTTGAGTATGAACTAAAGATTCATGTAAATCAAAATTATTTTTATGAATTAATTATGCTTTGCGATTGTTAAATCGCAATCATTTATTGGCCGATTATAAGCGGACCAACCATCACTAATGATCGGAGAAGCTTGTTGAATACATCTTTGGAGGACTGCTTTTAGTGTGCTTCTCAATCTATCAGGAACAAATTCCATGAAGTAATTAAATTCTTCAAAATTTCTTTCAGTTCATCCAAAAAACCATTATTGATGAAGCACTCGGCTGCAGTTATATTTTCTTTTTACAATCAATATTTCATTAATCTCCACTATTTTGTTCAGACACCCAATCTTATCAACACTTTTTTTTTTAGTGAAATAGTAGCACACATCTTGGCAAAATCTGAACCTATCAACTGCTTTGAGCTACTGTCATCACTTTCTTAAAAAAAAACACAAACCACGAATGATATCTTTATATGATTTATTTATATAAATATATGAAGAAAATTACTTTCAATTTTTGACAAGTATTTCTTTCATCTTATTTCTCGTGCTTTTCCACCAAGTAGTAATAGTCTTAAGTTATTTAAATTCTAGTTTTTCTTTCAACACTCATCAGATGAAATATTTTCAGGGGAGGCTTAATCCTTTTCCCTTATTTTTACCAATTATGCTCTCAATATTAATTTTTTTTTTAAATTTTGGGGCACCAGAACTTACCAAGTATTTTTTTTTCTTTTTCAGCTTGTTCGGTAAACCATAAGAAAAATATTGATGACAATGGATTTGAAGAAGAAGCAAACTCCTACCCTTGGTACACCTTGTTACCACTGACTGGTTTACTCCCCTGTACGCAGTCATATTTTGAAATTACTCCACCTAGACATGGAGGAGTGGTCACTCACATACGCCTCTCTGTTAGCCTGGCTGTGCCAATGCCCATGAAATGCATATTGTTACAATCAACTTTGAAACGTCTATACATTTGGGGCTTCAAGTGTATACCTTCTTTTCCCAAGCTATAGGTTCCCAAGCTATAGGTTCCCAAGCTATAGGTTCCCAAGCTATAGGTTCCCAAGCTATAGGTTCCACCAACTATTTAAAGCAATTCTTTTGGCTTCCAACCCATATTACATTGTTCTTTTTAATGAATTATTAGCATTTAAATATTAATTCATGTAGAAAAGGCTTTTAGTATATATTTAACTGAGGTGAATATTTTTTGTATCTAGGAATGTTCTATCTGTTATTGGTAAATTGACCTATATATACTTGTATAAATTCCTCCTATTTTTAAAAAATGCTTGCAATGTTTGGTTAGAGATTTTAAAGTCTTTTTTTCACATTAGTTTAACTTAAATTTGGTCATATCCTCATGAGTAAAATGTCCATATTCTTAAGTGTTAATATATCTTTTTACTAGATTAAAAATCTAAGAAAAATATGCGTGTTATACATAAACTAGCAGTATAGCCTGGCGTTGCTCGGGTGTAATGAAATCTTTAAAACTAATCCATGCTCCTGGAGCTCAGACTCTTTGGACGTTGGCACGAAAGACTAAAAAGCAATAGTTGTTTCCAGTTAAAGCAAAACTGTAGACTGAAAGAAAAATGAATGGATGTAAGTCAAATTTTGATTTCCTGGTATCGATATCAAATAAGTTTTTTCATCGTAAACTGAATTTTGAAGGCTAAATAAGTCCTCTGAGTAAATGGTATCATGGCTGAGACTAAGAACTACAATTATACCTATTTAGAGCCAAACCCAAAGCAAAAACTAAAATAAAAGGGCTGAAAAAAATACACACAGACACACACACACAAACATTTTGCCTTTTATGTATGTATGTATATATATTATCAATTTTCTGCACTATTGTAAGAACTGCAACCTTGAAACTTCTGAATATCTTTGTCTATGAGTGTATCAAATTTGATTAAAATCGGAACACTCCTTCTATAACTCGATTTTTTCAGTTATCGATTTTCGATATTTATTGGGGGTACCTCGACACAAAACTTAGCTAAGAACACTCGCAGACGCTTATAGTACAACTATGTAAATTTTCAAGAAAATCTGTTCAGCCGTTTCGGAGTCTATAGGTAATGGACACACACACAGAGATAAAGTTCCATTTATAAATAAGTTTAGATATAGAATAATATAAAACTTGTAATGTTGTCATCTAATGAGAACATAGACATAATTTTTCATATAGAATATTATACAGAGAAGGTAATAAAGTCACTAAGCTACACAGGGTTACTGAGTGAAAGAATAAGAAAATGGAGATACATTATTAAAGAGTGGGAACAATAGAAAAGTAATCAGGAAAAAGTAGATAATGATTGACGTTGCATTTATATTTTTGAGGATTAAAGTTGGCTGGAAAGCAAGAGGTCGGAAGAGTTCCACAAGCAAGGAGTATGGGAAGAGAAACTGTTAGCATAAAACTAACAGTTTCATCTAGCCATTTTAACTTGAAAAACTTTAAATTAAATTTAAATTTTAGCTTCTAGTCAATAAAGTGCCTTACATGATACTCGCTTGAGCGATCATCTCTTGAAAGAGACATGAATGACTGGGCAGAAGATTTTCCCGCAGTAATTTGCCATTACTTTCTGGAGTATACTGGTTGCCAAACAAGGCTAGAGAACCTAATCTCTAATGTCCTGCTATTAAACCCATAGCTGGATTAAAAATAAAAAATAATAAAAAGCAGGGAGAAGAAATCAAAGGGGTGTAAATCATGAGTCTTAAAAATTTAAATATTCAAATATGACATGTACATAAAAAATGTAGGCAAAATTAAAATTTTACAATTTTGCATAAAAAATTAGATAAAATAAAAATGAACAAAAAAATTAAGAATTAAATTAAAATTTAGAATTAAGAATTTATTTTAATGTTAATCTTAAATTTAAAATTTTTATTTACATGTAATTGTAGAATATTTAAATTTTTAATCTTGTTATTAAAACAGTAACTTAACTTTATAAGATTTAATTCCCATGAACATTGAGTGAACTTAAATTTAAATCTATTAAACTGTCAGTTTGAAATATACACCTGATGATTGCATAATGTATGGAAACTCAGTTGTGCCATAGACTTAGGATAATATGTATATTTATTAATATATATACACTACCGACCATAAGTTTGGGACCACCCAAATTTTTTTCACAAAGTTTATAAAATTTCATTTTTAGCAGAATAAAATTTGCCGAGTTTGTATTTTTTGTTATTCTTATGCCGATATCAAGTAAAAGAAAAATGTTTTCTTTTCAACTTTAAAGTAAACATTTACTCAGTTTGCTACTTGACTCCTTTTCTTGTGATCAAGTTTTTGCCAAAAATTCAGATTTATTCAGATATTATAATTATGGTATAATTTATTTTTGTAAAGCATTTTGTACGGTATAAATGGCAAGGAAGAAACAGATTAGCATTGAAAAAAGAGCTCAGGTTGAAATTCTTTTGCAAGAAGGATATTCTGAACGTGTTATCACTAAAAAACTAAACCTCTCAAAAAATGGCATGCATTATTGCCTTCAACGACTTCTGATACTGAGTTAAATATTGACAGAAAAAGATCTGGTAGGCCCAGAGTAACATCTATTGTAGAGGATAGGCACTTGGTCATATCTAGCAAGAGGAGTAGAAGAAAAACTGCTTGGAATTAACAATTGAAATCTACTTGGCAACATCCAGTATCTGTTACTACTGTTAAGAGACTACTTCATTCTGCTTGGCTTAAAGGCTGTGTAGCAGTTAAGAAACCACTATTAAAGAAGGAGAATAAGGGATGAAATTGATCGTACAGTTCAAAATGAACTTCCTAAAAATGAACAAATCTTGTTTAAATGCTAGCAGGATGCTTGGAAATCACTTTCACCAACTTATTAAAATAAGTTATTAGAAAGAATGCCAAGGATTTGCTCTGCAGTAATAAAGGCTGTGGTGGTTTCTTTGATGAAAAGAAAATATGAATTAACTTTAATTAAATTTGAAATTACTCTATGTTAATTTTGGTTTTAATTATTGTACAATTGTGAGCAACAATGAAATATATCTATATTTATTCTTCTAAGACATAAAATTTGTTATTTCTTTCTCTTAGAGAATAAATCTAAGTGGTCCAAAACTTATGGTCGGTAGTGTGTGTATATATATATATATATATATATATATATATATACACACACACACTCACACACAACCATGTTTCATTGAATAATATCGAAATATTGTGTCTACTTATTTTCATGCAGATCTTTTCCTGTTGTCAAATCAGTCTCTTGAATTTAAGATGGAATACATCAAGAAAGATCTTGTAGATTTTGTTGAATAAATTTACTCATAAGTTTTTAAAGATATTTTTGTGTAAGTTTGATAAATATATCTGTTAAAATGAGATGTCAGTGTTATTTTCATTTTTACATCATTAAGACGATAATTTATGCATCGCACCCATTCAATACCAAAGAAACAGTTACCAGGAAAATAATTTTTATTATGAAAATGCATTGGCCAATGATTTTTACTATAAAAATGCAATAACCAATGATTTTTACTATGAAAATGCATTGGAAATTATTTTTATTATGAAAATGCACTGGCCAATGATTTTCTATAATGAAAATGCACTGGCCAATGATTTTCTATAATGAAAATGCACTGGCCAATGATTTTCTATAATGAAAATGCACTGGCCAATGATTTTCTATAATGAAAATGCACTGGCCAATGATTTTCTATAATGAAAATGCACTGGCCAATGATTTTCTATAATGAAAATGCACTGGCCAATGATTTTCTATAATGAAAATGCACTGGCCAATGATTTTCTATAATGAAAATGCACTGGCCAATGATTTTCTATAATGAAAATGCACTGGCCAATGATTTTCTATAATGAAAATGCACTGGCCAATGATTTTTATTAGAAAAATACATTAACCAATGATTTTTATTAGAAAAATGTGTTGGCCAATGATTTTTATTATGAAAATGCATTGGCCAATGACCATTATTAGAAAAATGCATTGGCCAATGATTTTGATTAGAAAAATACATTAACCAATGATTTTTATTAGAAAAATGTGTTGACCAATGATTTTTACTATGAAAATGTGTTGACCAATGATTTTTATTATGAAAATGCATTGGTCAACGATTTTTATTAGAAAAATGCATTAACCAATGATTTTTCTTAGAAAAATGCATTGGTTAATGCATCATTAGCCAATGCATGATTTTTCTTAGAAAAATAATGATTTTTACTATGAAAATGCATTGGTCAATTATTTTTATTAGAAAAATGCATTAACCAATGATTTTTATTAGAAAAATGCATTGGCCAATGATTTTTATTATGGAAATGCATTGGCTAATGATCTTTATTAGAAAAATGTATTGGCCAATGATTTTTATTAGAAAAATGTGTTGACCAATGATTTTTGCTATGAAAATGCATTGGCCAATGATTTTTATTATGAAAATGCATTGGCCAATGATTTTTAATATGAAAATGCATTGGCCAATGACCATTATTAGAAAAATGCATTGGCCAAAGATTTTTATTAGAAAAATGCATTGACCAAAGATTTTTATTAGAAAAATGCATTGGCCAATGATTTGTATTAGAAAAATGCATTGGCCAAAGATTTTTATAATGAAAATGCATTGGTCAATGATTTTTATTAGAAAAATGCATTAACCAATTATTTTTACTATAGAAATGCATTGGCCAATGATTTATACTATGAAAATGCATTGGTCAATCATTTTTATTAGAAAAATGCATTGGCCAATGATTTTTACTATGAAAATGCATTGGCCAATGATTTTTATTAGAAAAATGCATTAACCAATGATTTTTCTTAGAAAAATGCATTGGTTAATGCATCATTGGCCAATGCATGGTTTTTCTTAGAAAAATAATTTGACCTATGATTGGTTATTAGAAAAATGCATTGGCCAATGATTTTTATAATGAAAATTCATTGGCCAATGATTTTTATAATGAAAATGCATTGGCCAATGATTTTTACTATGAAAATGCATTGGTCAATGATTTTTATTAGAAAAACGCATTGTAAATTATTACATTTAAATTTTTGAAGATCAAAGCTGACAAGGAAGTAATAAGTCAGAAGAGAGTTCCATAAGCAAGAAGTGTAAGCAAAGAAACTGTTGGCAACAAACTCATAATTTCATCCAACCAATTGAACTATAGATTGATGAGAACTTGTTAACAAGTGCTTCCCTTCATAAAGTCTAGCTAGGATAGAGAAAAGTTTATTGAAACAATTATGATCAAAGTATTTTTTACATCATATGAAGTAAATAGTCAATTTTATATACAAATATTTAATAATTTTCTGTATGGGCCTCATTCATTTCATGAGGGACATTGAAGAGATATTCAAATTCTGTTCATGTTCTTAACATTGCTTCAGCAATTATCACAATGGTGGGAGTTATTTGTTACTTATGGTCATCCAAATCCTTTACTTTAGTGCAATACACAATATCTTTTGTATAGCCCCCACATGAAAAAGCCCTTAAAAACTTATGGACATCATGTACTATATTCAAATCTGAACTCAATCTCAAACGGGTGTGTAACTATTATTAAATCTCAGGAATTCGTGTTAAGATCAAAGTGTAGTATCTGTTCTCTTTTAATGGTAATATTGGTCATTTCTCTATCAGCAAACATTTGGCATTCACTGAGCAAGCAGTCAGTGCTGCTGTCGGATGACATTTATAAAATATTTCTCTTAAGACAATTTTTCAGGAAAATATCTTACTCATGTCCAGTTGATGTTATTGCTCTTTCAACAATTGACAAAGTCTTCCTTAGTTTTGAAAAAGGCACACAACCTTTTTATATATATACACACACACACACACACATATATATAACATATATTACATATATATATATATATATATATATTATTTATATTATTATTATTTATTATTATATATATATATATTATTATTATTATTATTATTATTATTATATATATATATATATATATATTATTATTTATTATTATTATTATTTATATATATATATATATATATACCTTATATTATTATTTATATTATATATATATATTTATATTATATAAATAATGTATATATATATATAATATAAATATATATATATATTTATATTATATATGTATATATACATTATTTATATTATTATATAAATATATATATATATAAATTAAATACTTACTGACAAAGAAGACTTACTTGATTTTTATTAAATTTTTCCAACAACCTAACAATTTTCCATTTCATTGAAGATTAGGAATATTAAAATTGTCCATAATTTCTATCATTCCAAGTGCTTTCGGTCATATATATTGCTCTGGATAATATTCATTCTGCTCTCTAGTTTTATCTATTTAATATTTTATATTAATTAAATAAAAGGTTTTGATTATCCTCTCCGTTTTTATGGGTTTGTCATTTTTTCTTATCTCTCTCTCTCTCTGTATATATATATATATATATATATATATATATGTCGTTTAATTGTGACAGTATTTTGTGCCAAGTTTGTTCTTTTTCAGTGGTTATTACTGATAAAATGTATTTGGCAAGCAGGTTTTTAAATGTAAGATTGCTCGATATTGGCGTGCAGATAGAGCATTGATAGGTACAAAGAGTTTGTCTCTTTAATAGAGCAGGTTCATACTGACTTCAAAGTTACAAGAGGACACCATTATGTTATTCTCACTTGTCAGAGCTGTTTGTTGTTCAGTCCCAGTGTTTTTCTTTATATTCTATATAAACTGCCCTGACGAATGAGAACATCATAATGATTTTCTCATGAAACTTAAAAGTCGGCATCAATCTGCTCTATTAAAAAGATAAACTCTTTATACATACACGTATTTTAATTTTGTTATTACAATGGTTTATAAAAGTATAATATCTCTACAGAAATTTTTTTCATGTTTCAGAACAAAACTCTTCAGGTGATAATGGTAAAATAATATATATATATATATATATATATATATATATATAAAATGGAGAATACTTGGTATATTAGGTAAATTCTGATAGACAAATTCAAAAGAACTCAATGTTAAATTTGTTTATTTAATTTAACAGTAATATAATTTAGAAAAAATTTAGATATTCTACTATTTCGTGAGTAATACGACCTTGCGGCTCATCAGACCCAAATGATACAACAGTTAATCTTCAAAATATTCCCAAAAATCATTACACACAGTCATCCCTGTCCTAACACTTTTGCACATTACCGATAGTGTGCAAAATTATTAGGATAGGTGTAATTTTCCTAAAAACCTCACTGAAATTCAAATACAGGGTGAAAAGCCAAGTAAATTGCTAATAAATATTGATTATTTAAAACTAGGTGTAAAAGAAATGTATTAAAAAGAAAGCTTCAGAATTTGAATTATCCCCCACAAAGCAATGATCTCAATCCTATTGAACATCTATGGGATATTTTGAATAAAAAATTGATAAATAATGTTACTTTGCAAGACACACTTTGGAAACAAATACAAGCTGCTTGGCAGGAGATACCATTAGGTACCTTGAAGAAGCTTGTGATATCAATGCCTGACAGAATGAAGGCTGTCATCAAAGCAAAAGGCTGTATTTATTATTTAATCCTAAATATTAAATTTATTTTGTAACAAGTATTTTTTCTTGTTAAAGCATTTGTTGAGTAAATCAAAGAAAATTACTTTAATTAAATTGTTTATTTTCTTTCAGTATGCCTCATAAAAGATAAAATAGTTCTTGTCTTAATACTTTTGTACAGTACTATATATATATATATATATATATATATATATATATATATATATAAAAATTAAAATAGGATTAATTCAATGGAATCCATTTTCTGAAAGGATTTTTCTGTTGCTGAGGTGATGTGTTATCTCCCGTGGGGATTTTCATATCGAAATGATCACCCAACATCATTGAATTAATCCTTTTTTAATTTATATTTGCTCTGTAATATTTTATTACATGGAGCTCTCTTCCTGTATCATTTTTTTAAATATTAATTGGGATCGGGTTTTTGGAATTTACCTTCCTGCTTTTTCCACTTGGATTAAAGTATCTGAATTAATATATATATATATATATATATATATATATATATATATAAATAAAATAAATTTCGAAGTTCACTTTTATTTTATAATTGGTTCTGCAATTTAAATATTAATTACATTGAGCCTTCCACCTGGATCATTTTTTAATATTAAAATATTAATATTAACTAGGATCGGGTCTTTGGGATTTACCTTCCTGCTTTTCGTTTTGGATTAAAGTTTAAAAAAAAAAACTATATATATATATGTGTGTGTGTGTGTGTGAAAAGTGTATATATAATTATAAATATCAATATATATATATATATATATATATATATATATATGCAATTTGTTATATATATTATTTATATATTATAAATGCGTGGTACTTGTTTAAAAGCGCTCAATATCAGTGATGATAGAGCAGACATATTCATATAGATAGGTGTGATATATATTCTTAAACAGAATAGACGTCATAATTATCTCAAACCCAAAGAACCTTTCAGCCAGCACTTATCAAGGGCCTCGTTGGCTTAATTATAAAGGGTCAAAGAAGGACAAAGCAAAGGATTACTTACAATAGTGGAAGATGGAACTCGTTTAAAAGTAAACTTTAATGAAAAAAAAAATATTAAAATGTAAGGGGGGTGTATACATGTAATTCCACATTCTTGTGGAATTACATGTAAACCCCCCTTATTACATAACCTAGGTTTCTAACTTTTTGTTGTTTGCAGGTGATTTACATCTTGACTGCCTCCCAGCTGTGTCCCTGGAAGTCACTCAGCTTAGTATTTATTGTAGGAGGAAGGGTTCATTCTACTGTAGAATAGGGCTCCATGACATAAAGTAAGTGATAAAAAATAAACAAATTACTGTTGTAACCTTAAAAGGTTACTGTGTGAGTAATCAACAAAACGGAGGTTGGGAATAATAGTATATCAACAAATACAAGACTGCGTGAAGTAGAAACACTGCTTGTCAGTATAACCACTCTATTCTCCCCTTTACTCCAAGTAGTGTCCACGTATTTAAGAGGATAAAAACATACCATTACTGTATATAGGTAGGTATACAAAAATTACACAAGTAAATGTAATAACAGATAAAAAAGCAATCAATAATGAAGTTAAGCAACAACACTAAAAAATATCCACGAATAGGCATTTGAGTTCACCATTATTTCTGCTTGAATACCTGAAATAATTTGAAACATTACCGTTACTGTCTACCTAGTTAGAATAATACAATAAACCCACCTGTAATACATCATTGGCAACCATATATAAAAAGTCAAGTCAAAACAATGCACATGACCTGACAATTGCATTTAAGCATGAAACAATGTCACCGCCAGGCATTTTGCTCTCGCTACGTAAATTCACTCAATTTGTTTGCATGCATCTGGATTCATGTGTTTTATTCTTGAGAACAGTAAAAATGTTAAATATTGTTTGACTGTTTAATCACAAAAAATAATGCCTAATACTTTTGTTGCCAATTATTGAAGAAAAAAAGATTGCTTAAAAAAATTTCACGTGTTTGGGTTTTATTGAAAGTGTAAAAAAATACTTTTTTAAAACCTAAATTGCCAAGGGAGACGACAGTCATAGAAATGTCAGAAAATCTGATAGATAATTTTATTTTATTTTTTTTGACAGTGAATGTTAAATGTTAATGCTAATATTTGCTTTATAATTGGTTGTTTAAAAAGTAATTTATAAGGTTCAGAAAAAAATAAATACATCTAAATTTATTTTTAAATAAACATCAAAGATATTGGATTCATGCCTTTACTTAATATTTGCATAGAAAAGAAATGTTGACTAAAAAAAATAATTCAACAGAGGGACAATTGGATTTATGCCTTTATTTAACTTTGGCACAAAGTGTAAAACTATTTTGATTCAGGTCTTAGCAAATGATGCTTATTATAAAATCGGTTATGGAACATGGTTCAGAGAGATTTGTGTTCATGCTTGTCTCAAGGGTTATTTTTGTAGTAGTAATGCCAATAGCTTCAAGCATGTGAAAGTCTTTACATGTTTTTAGCTCCCAGTAACCCCTTGTGTCTTAGTGGCTTTATTGTCTTGCTTTGGGTGAATTGACAAAATTATATCTTCAGAATTTTTTCAGACTAAATTTGTCATTGTTTTTCCTTTTTTTTTTTTTTTTTTTTAAAAAAAAAAAAAACAATTTCTTTAATAAAACCAAAGTGAAATTTCTTTAAAACTGACCATTTTGACACCTGTAAATAAATCCTACACATTTGTCAGCCACATGGGCAGTGTCAGCAAGATGTGGGGTGGTATGAGTTGTGACAAGTGGAATTCCTGTCCCTGGAAGGCTCAGGTTGTAACGATTCCTCATGCCACAGGATAAAGACTCCCAAGGCTGAATGAGTGAGTGAGTGATATTATCACAGTGCAAAGATTTTCCCACTATTAATTCTTCCTGCACAGGTCTATTTTGAAAATTGATCCGGATCCACTGATGAATTTGCAAGACCAAAAGGATAAGATTGATTTATGCTAAGGTATTAGGGTGAGATGGAGACTTGCCGTCTAAATTATGCAAAAATGAGAATAACACTGACATCACATTTTAACATATATTTACCAAAATTATACAAAAATACCTTACAATACTAAAGAGTAAATTTATTCAATAAAATCACCATTGACTTCAAACATGTCTTCCTGATGTCAGAATCTCCTGCAACTTTTCTGGACAGTCTCCTTGTTTAAGTTGATGAATGCTGCCAAAATACTTGCCTTTGGTTCATTTTTGGTATTACAGGGAGTTTTGTTAGTCAATCACTCAAATGTGCCCCATAAATAATAAACAAGGGGGCTGCTGTCTGGGGACTTAGGTGGCCAGGTGTAAAGTATGATGAGGTTGCAGAAATTATAACAGAGCCATGACTGGGTTCTCCTGCTTGTATAGCATGGTGCAGAGTCCTGTTGCTAGATAGTGTTTTCCAGCAGCCACTCTGCTGACCAAGGAAAGCACTATCTTCTCTTCCAACTCTTTCCAAATCCTCTACACTGTCATCAAATTGACACCAAAACACTGAAATATTTATATTGGAGCTTCCAGGGTAAATACCAAGCAGTACATCATGGCATTTCTGGTGGAGGGAATTGCATCATTGTGCTCTTTCTCTCACAGATGGTGCCCAACTGACCCTACTATACTGTGCAACTGACAAAATAAAAAATCAACAACATGCATATGCGAAATTAAAAATATAAAATGGCAACAATTCCACCATCACATCCAGTATGTATGTGTGTGTGTGTGTGTGTGTATGTATTTATATATATATAACTAAATTTATCTTTAAACATGTCTTGAAAAACCCATCGAGTATAAACGCAGAGGGGAAAAAAAATGTAAACAAAAAAATGAACTAAGCACTTGAACATTAGTCAAAGTACTAGTCGAAAGAAAAAACCTGAGACGAGGAACCTAACATACAATAGCAGAGAAAATAAATAAGTAGCTAACCTAGAGCCAACAGACCTACCTAGGTTTCACCTAATGGATCAAGTTGGCTTATATATATATCTCTGCACACACACACACACACATATATATATATATATATATATATATATATATATATATACACACACACACATCTATGTGTATATATATATATATATATATATATATATAGCGTGTATTATTATATAAATAATACATATACATATTATTATATATTATTAATATACATGCGTGTATTATTATATAAATATACATGTACATGTGCTTATATAAATATTTTTCTGGTGTTAATAAAACAGTGCTCAATATAACAGCTATTAAGTATATATTAATACATATATTATCCTACATCTATAACACAACTCGATGTTTCATGCCCTACACAATCATCAGGTGCATATTATAGGCTGATTTTTTCCAGGATTTAAATTTTTGGTTCTTGCCTTGTTCATGGTGCTTATATATTATAATGCTGGAGTTGTATTTTTTTAAATTTTATAATTTGATGTAATTTAAAACTTACAGAGATGCTGATAGGTACCCGTCCTGCATCCCTGATGCATAAAAATATAAAAGGATGCAGAAAAATCATGTCCATGCGTCCCATTTCAATTTTCTCATTATAAAAAACAATATATGTGGGTTCTGAGCTAAGTGGCAGAAAGTAGCTTTGTTTTATTTTGAACTGGAAATTTCCACCAAAAATATCATGAGAGAATTTACCTCCTTTCTGTGTGTTTTCTTCTTTTTTTCTCCAACCATTTCATGTTAACTGTTGTTTGATTTCTTAGAAACTGAACAATTTAAATTTGTGATAAAGTCTTCAGATGAAAGGAATTACACTGAATGGGGTACTTGGTGCAGGCTTTAGTTGTTTCATTAAAGAAAGCTTTTCTGTCCCCTTCCCCAGAGAAAAAAAATAAGTTGCTTTGAACAAATTCCTAACTTAAATAAATTCATTTTCTTCAAAATAATTTGAGGGTTACTAAAAATTAACCTTACTAATACCATTATTGGGGATGGATTAAAGCCATGAGGACCAACAAATCCTTCAAATAATCTAGGTATCTTCACTAAATCACTGAAAAAATAGCATAGCATGCAGATAAGTTAGTAAAGTTTTCCATCAAAATGTTTGTTATTATTAAGAGGAGAGATCAAAGTATTTTCAATTTTTAAAATTTTTAATCCTTTTTAATTTGTTCTAAATTTTGGTAGAAAATCTTGTTTTGATTTTCGTTTGTGGGTAATCAAGAGAGTTTACAATGGAAAATGTAATATTACATATCTCAGTTTTTTTTTCCAGTGAAAAACTTATTAATTTGAAAATTCTTGCAAAAATCAAATAATTGTCAGATTTTAATGAAACTTTCAGGACTTGTTCACAAATGAATGAAATTATTTTTGAAATTATTAATTTTAAAAATATTGGTAAAAATACTTTTTTTTTAACACCTGTTACCTACCCTCTACATAAATTCATGAAATTTTAAGAAATTTAATTTTGTTGGGAAAATTGGTTTTATTAGTTAAATACAGGACTTATTAGGGAATGTAAATCATCTATTATTTTTTTAAAACATTTTGCCTTTATATCTGAAAATCTGCTTGCAATAGTAAAATAAAAAATGCAATAAAACTATGACAATTTTTAAAGCTTTTAATTGATTTAAATAATATACATTAAGGACATTATAGTCAGAAGAAAATTTTTTTTCGATTTTGAAATTTTAAAGAATTGTTTTCATTTTTTAATTATAATAATTTATAAGGTTTCAAAAATATTTTAAAATAATAAAGTAATGACAACAATTATTTTAAGTAACATATTAAGTGAAGACTATATTTACTAATTGAAAATTGAAAAGTTTAATACAAGTCGTTGTGTCTTTGTATTTTAAAAATATTTTAACATTTTTTGTTCATTTGAAGGTTTTTTATGGTAATTTCTATGTGCATATTAAAATGTCATGTTTTGCAGTTTCTTCCCCTTACAGGAAAAAATTTGTACAATTTTCTCAGATTCAGTCGCCATACACTTATCTTGCATCTGTCTGGCTGTCATCATATGTCAACTAGATGGGGAAAAGTTCAGAAAGATCAACACACTGTGTTTAAAAAATAGATTTATTCTAAATTTCATAATACTTGTGTAAATCAGATTAATTTAACTTTGAATTTGTTAATTCCTCCAAAATAACGTGTCACAGATGTATATTTTATTTTTGCAAGATTTTTAAAACTGAGAATTAACTTTTGTTTACAAATGTGTTGATTCCTCAAAAATGGTAGAGTATAACAATATTTTGTAGCGAACCGGAATTAATTAATTTTATTAATTAATTAATAACCATAACCAGAGAATCTTCAAATTACTATTATAGATCATAAGAGAACATACTATGAGAAATTTTCTTTATCCTCCAAATATGAGCAAAGGAAAATGGAGGTGATTAATTTTATTAACTGATTATTAACTGCGGCTGGAAAATCTTTATCTTTAAAAAGAAAGCAGAGATGAAAAATAACATCTGGTATTTCTCTATTTTTGTAAATCCCCCCCCCCCCCCGGAAAGAAGAGAAAGAAAAGAGAAATGGATTGTTTTCAATTTCCGCCCACCCATACAGACAGGTGTCATAGTTGATCCTAAAAGATAGATTCAATTGTTTTTTGTTTTTTTTTGGGCCCAGCAAAAGAATAGAAAAGGAAGACCAGAGAAAGAAGAAAAAGAAAGAAAAGACTAAATTAGTTTCAAGCCAGAAACAATAGATATTGGTTTCAGTCACCCCAAAGAAAGCTGACGGTCATTCTAAACATAAAGGAAAGATAAATTTATTTGTTATTGTTTCTTGGTAAAGGAAAGGGAAATTTCATTTTGGGTCCTAATGTCTGGCTGGCCGTTAAAGATAACCAATGTTTTGATTCTGAGTCAAGTAATTTAGAGAAAAAGTATTTTCACTGACATCAGGGTAAAACTGATAAGGCATTCTTGTCACTTGAAAATATAGGTGACTCAGAGAATGGATATTAAAAACAGGTGTGTAGAAATTATTATTTGGGTAATGATGTCAATGGACCCTTGTCAACTTGTTTTGGGCAAAGACAGTTCAAAAAGGTTAATGCCTATTGTTTTAAGAAAAAAAATCCCCGAAATTGTTTCGTGAGAACACAACCGAATTTCTTTTCTCAAAAATTTTTTAAGTCCAGCCCAGAAAAAGGGGTATGGGGAGATGACGTCATAAGATCGAGAGAGATTCCATTGGTCTGGTGACCAATCCCCGAAAGGGGGAGATGACTAACAATTGACGTCATGGTTAATCCCATTGGTTAAACCACAGGCAACGAGTAGCAGCTAACCTCAGGATTTTATTGGTTGCTGGGACGGGGGGGGGGGGATTAGACACCCAGCGGCTGTCGGCCCCACACCATGGCATGTGCATAAATACAGGGTCCCGAGGGACCAAAATCAGTCAGTGTGAAGTTGGCCTCAAGTTGGTGTCGAGTTGGATCAGAGGAGAGTCCGAAGTGGGACCGGAGTTGGGACCCAGCGGCGGATCGAGGCAGTTCAGTTTCAGTTCCAGTTGCCGGCCTAAAAATGTAACGATGAAGATAGGCGCCATGTTGTTGGGTGCCAACCGCAGAGCCTGCCGGCCAGCCAAAGTTACAAAAAGAAAACAAGTGATTTTACAGACGAAGTTTTAAGTTTGAGTTGGAGTTGGATCGGAGGAGAGTCCGAAGTTGAACTTGAGTCGGCGTGGAGTTGGCCTCGAGTTGGATCGGAGGAGAGTCCGAAGTTGAACTCGAGTTGGCCTCGAGTTGGATCGGAGGAGAGTCCGAAGTTGGACTGGAATTGTGGCAGTTCAAAGCAGTTCAAGTTCAGTTCCAGTTGCCGGCCTAAAAATGTAACGACAAAGATAGGTGCCATGTTGTTGGGTGCCAACCGCAGAGCCTACCGGCCAACCAGAGATAAGGACAGACAAGAGATTGTACAGTTAAAGTTTTGAGTTGCAGAGAGCGACAGAGAAGTCAAAGTCGGAATGACAGAGATCGACAGAAGAGGCCTGATACTGGCCAACCAGAGATAAAGACAGAAGAGAACTTGCAGACAAAGTTTCGAGTGAAGTTGCAGAGATCGACAGAAGAGAATTTACAGACAAAATGAGTAGTTGCAGCTCGAGTGGCAGAGAGTTTGATTTCCCAGTCCAGAAACGTAATGACCAAAGACAGTTCCCAACCGAAGAAGTAAAGAGACAGAGAGATGATTGCCATGCCATTGGGTGCCGACCGTAGAGAAGCCTGTCGCCAATCAACCAACCAGAGTTAAGAGACAGACAAGAAGAGAATTTTCAGACTAGTCTGAAATTGCTAATTGAGAGAGAATAACCCAGCACTTCGGCAATTTCCGTAACATTCCGGAAAACAAGCAACAAGTTGACTAGACTTATAAAACGAACTTAGACTTCTGTGCGAAGCAGCGAGCTGCGGCCAGCCAGATTCCTCGTTATTGCTTTGGAGAATAATTCGATTTACCTAAGAAATGTCCGTTCCGCTTCTAGTTGATAGAAGCAGGGATGGGAAATTATTCAAGAGACTATTATGTATAATCTGTATATAAAGACGTTATTTCACAACACTTTTCATCCGTTGGTCCACTTATTTTCCTTGGTGTTATAATTCTTTGTTTTATTACTTAATTGTGTGCACACTTCCGGCTTGGTTTAGTTCGGCAGAGAGACAGCTAGTGGAAACTCACGTGACTACTTTGTGATTAATCAACACAACGTGGGACAAGGGAGAAAACCTGTGACAAAGTCAATCAACGACCAGCTGGCTGGATCGAAACCAACAGCGACCAGCAGCAGCGGTGGATAGTGTCACAGAGAAATTGAAAAATTTTTTAAAACAAAATTTTAGATTTCAATCAATAGAATTTCTCTTTGAAACACACCAGAGTATTTTGCTTACTGGAAATAGTAAATTTCATCATTTATCATTCAATTAAAAGTAAAATAGAACTTTTAAGAAAATTTTTATTCTTTTGGAAAATTCAATTCAAAAGTTAGGTATTGAAAATGACTAATAAAATAAATTTTCACAACAAAATTTAATTTCTTAAAATTTCATAAATTTACATGGGGGAGAGGGTAACAGATATAAAAAAAATATTTTTTTGCCAATATTTTTTAAAAATAATAATTTCAAAAATTTTCATTCATTTGTAAACAAGTTTGGAAAGTTTCATTAAAATCCGAGAATTATTTGATTTTTGCAAGAATTTTAAATTAATGTATTTTACACATCTATATAGTGATGCTGATAGTTTTTAATTTAATGAGTCACAGGACCCACGGATTTGATTTGAATGGGTCCCCAAGAAATTCTATCAGTTCAAACTATTGTCTTTTTTTTAAATTGTAGTGTTAAACTACTAATCAGCATCTGTGTGTGTGTGTGTGTGTGTATATATATATATATATAATATATAATATGGGCACATGACAAAGTGATTAGAACATTTGTTCTCTGACCATGAAGCCAGGGTTTGAATCTCACCATGGTTGATTTGTTAGGAAGTTGACTTCTTGATATTATCAGTGTGAAAGAGATGATCACAGTGTGCAGCACTTTGGAAACTGCCTGAAAACCATACCACAGGTTGACCCAAGCCTTGTGAGTAGAATTGGGCAGACAGCTCCCTTTGAGGAATCATTGATGGTTGGGCTAGCTCAAAGTTACAAGTCATTGTGACTGAGGGTCTAAGTTTTCTCACTTTGTTCAGACTGTTGTTCATGCTAGATAACGTGCTCTCTCTCCTAGAAACTGTAACTAAGGGCCACTCAGCATAGTTGCAGTACAAACCACAGGTGGGTTCTGTGGGTGTTGAACAAAAACAGATTTGCCTGTGCAGGCATCTACAATGGGAATAAGTTAGCCGCTTGGGTAGACGGGTATCCTCAAATCCTCAAATACAAGTGGCCAGACATTATATATATATATATATATATATATATATATATATATATATATAGTTGTCCGCAGACAGATCTGTTTCGCTGTATCACAGCTCATCAGTACGGTTAGATATCCGATTGCTTTTTAACCAGGATTGAAACCCAATTGAATTGGTGTCAGTCTTTGATTCTACCTCTGAGCTATGAGCACTTGGTAGAAGGAGGCAGACTTTTAGCATCTGATATATCATGTATACACATACCAATAACTGAGAGTGCTCTAATTCATTACTGAATGAATGATGCATAGATGCTAGAGTAGCTACTGTTTTTCAAAGTCTACCAATCTTCCAGTGTGCTCAATCAGGATGTGAGTGCGTAATAGTAAGCCGCAGACAGATCACAGTATCACAACTCATCAGTATGGTTAGATATCCGATTGCTTTTTAGCCAGGATTGAAACCCGACTGAATTGGCGATTCTATCTCTGAGCTATATATGACACATTTTCGTAATAAAAATTTATCATAAATAATCAGGCCAGTAGATATAAATATATAATACTGTTTAATTAAAAAACTGAATATCTACTTAAATATATGAGCATCGATAAAAAATAATGTTTAAACAATTCATTTCAAATTGTTGGTTGTTTATAACCAAGTTTTGTTAAAATTCGTTAATATATATATTGTGTATTTGGGCAGCAATCTCTCTTTTATGCAGGTTTCATTAAAAATGACAGATAAAGTATTATGGTTAAGTTTTTCATGGAATTTTTCATGTGATTTTTTGATTTTTATTCTTTTCAGAACATCCATTATATAAAAATTGTCCAAATGTTTTGTTTTCCTAAGTATTTTCAATTATACTTTTAGCCATTATTAAAGATGGATTTTATTATAAAAATACTTTGTCTTTCATTTTAAATGAAACCTGCGTATATAAGTTGAAGCGCTTTGCTTTTCTTGCTATATGAAAACAGTTTTGTGATATTGTTTTTTTTATTTATTTATTGTTTTGTTTTTTACAGTTTTAAGCAAGAAACTGGAAGTGAGCGTCACAAATAAGAATTGATAGCAGAAATTGATAGCAGAAACTGTTAGCATAGAACTTACAATTACATTTAGCCTTTTCAACTGTAAAATGATGAGACCTAGCTGTCAATCTAGTACTGCACTTAAATTCATAAAGTCTAGGTACCATAGAGAAAAGTTCATCCAAACAATTACCATGAAAGTATTTATAGAAAAAGCACAGGGAAGTTATGTTACAGCGGTGGGAAACTGACTGAAGTCAAGATGCCAGGTCAGGACCAATGACATTGCAGATTCTTCTTTGGATTTTATCAAGAATATCTAAATATATGGCAGTAGCACCAGACCATATGTAGCAGCAATGTTCTAAGCATGGCTGAAGTCCTTTTTCTCTACAGTATCCTGAAATTCTCTAGTTGTAACAATTACTTGTGCCACCAGATAAAGACACTCGAGAAAGTAGGATTACTACAGTGCAATGATTATTCCACAAGGAACTCTTCTGACAGAGGTCTGTGTTGAAAATATTCCTGAATCCATTGATAAATTGCAAGACAAAGATATCTTCAGACCTGAAGGATGACCATAAATGAATATTATGGATTAGTTCAGGACTTTTATGACAACTCTTGGATGTGTGGATGGTGTAATGGACAGCAGTTTGAAATGAGCAATTGAAGGGTCAAGTTCAAATTCCATTCTGAGTTTATGACATTCACATTTTTCTTTAATCATTTTTCCCCAAACAAGGAGGGACCACCTCTAGTGCCCAGGAGGTTGCAATGAGAGAAAAGATTGGGTACAGTGGATATTGATAAATGGATAAAAGATGAATAGATTCTAGAAGATGGTAATTGATGTTGCATTTAAATTTTTGGAAATTTTAGCTATTAGGGCAGCAAATAAATTGAAGGAAGTTCCACAGATGTAGCAGTGACTTACCTCAACAACCCAAAAAGGCCAGAGTCACGTGTATGTTTCGCAAAGGAGTGTGGAGACAGCAAATAGACGAGCTTTTATAGTGAATTGGACAGTGTTGGCTGGGTTAAGTGTATAAAAACATGGTATGCTCATTTCCTTGTTTAGAGCAAGAGTTACTGGAAATTCAGTTGTTCTTCTTGCCCTTAGATATAGACGTTGGTTAGTTCCTATAACTTGACCCAAAGAGTTGTGCATTCAATACCAGGCTACAACAGTGGTGAACAAGTAACTTAAAGGGAGATAACTCGTGAGTACCAAAAGAGGCTCTAAGTAAGAAAATAAGAATGATATACCCCAGTGATTGTAATAAAGGGTTTGAAATTTCTAGCACCTGAAGAAGGCCAGAGCGTACAACGGCCTAAACCTCTCACAAATGACAACAAAAATGAGGGCAATAGTCCAAGTAATGTAAATACTATATTTAGGTCAAGTCACCAGATTCAGCCATTGCTTGTTTCCACTAGACCATGTATCTTTGAGGACATCAGTGTATGAATTTTGGGGACTTATAAACATCTCAGTTACTCTTTTTTTTCACCAGTGCTCATATTACAATCTTGGTGTTTGCAATTGTTATTCCTGGTTCCCATATTCTATTGTGGCCCAGCATATGTGCTGATTCTTTAAGTTTTCGTATTTTCCAGTTGTGTCCTCTATATATTATTTCAACTTCATCATATGGGATGGTGATCTCTTTTTTTCCCTCCATATGTGGTCAGCTAGACCTGATTTTTTCTATTTCCCCTCATGTTACAATCTTGGTGTGTTCTTGTAACTTTGTAACACTATAATCAGGTCACGGATGAATTAAGCAGAGCTTAATCCACCCATGACCTGATTATCAGATTGTAGACCGTGATCCAAGGACATTTTGTTGTGTTCTCTATTTGGTCCGAAAACTGAACATGCCGTGGTGCACTGGTATCATGAACAAGGTGAACTGTTACGGTATGGGTTCCTGAAATAAAGTTGGTTGGTTGGTTGTTTTGTTTTTATGACATATCAACCTCGGCGGGTCATTTATTGCTAACTAAATTTTATTTATTTTATTGCTGGTAATACCTTTTTCTTTCCAGGGTATTCAACTGGATAAATAGTTCAACAAAACAAATAAGCAAATTCCAGCCGATCATTTAAGAGATGATTGAGTTTTATTCTTCTTGCAGGTACACCTAATAAGCCAATTTAGCATGATGCCTGATCTTAGATCAACAATTCAAACAAAGAGAAACTATTAGGTATCTCCATAGTTTCTCTCTGTTTGAATTGTTGATCTAAGATCAGGCATCATGCTAAATTGGCTTATTAGGTGTACCTGCAAGAAGAATAAAACTCAATCATCTCTTAAATGATTGGCTGGAATTTGCTTATTTGTTTTGTTGAACTATTTATCATCCGACATTTAGCAGAACTGGCTTTATTTCAGAACTGGCTTTTATTTACGGCCATATCATGTTGAATACACCAGTTCTCGCTCGATCACCAAAGTTAAGCAATGTTGAAACTGGTCAATACTTAGATGGGTGACCACTTGGGAATACCAGATGCTGTAAGCATTTAGTGACAGATGTGCATTGTGGTGCAGTGGATATCGGCTTGGAAAGAGAAATCAGTGAGCCGAGTTCGAATTCCAGTTGAATACCCTGCATTCACTTAAGCACTGGTACCCTTGGGAAAGGTATTAATCCGTCCCTTCCCTCCAGTTATGGATTAAATAACTGGGTTGGACTTGGGAACCTTGCCCTTAAAAACAAAATCCCAATGAATCTTGATACTCAAAAAGAAAAAAGTATAACTAGACACAAAAACTTATATAAAAACAACAATAAATTGTTGAAAGAAAAAGGTATTACCAGTAATAAAATAATTAAAATTTAGTTAGCAATATATGACCTGACTACTTGGGGAAAGAGGTTTGCAGCTTATTGCCCACCTTTTGCTAAGCACCAATTTAGAAGATCCAATCTGATTTGACTCACCCCAATGATCATCACTTGAACTCAATAGATGATCATTGGGGTGAGTCAAATCAGATTGGATCCTCTAAATTGGTGCTTAGCGAAAGGTGGGCAATGAGCTGCAAACCTCTTTCCCCAAATAGGCAGGCCAATTCTCCTCAATAGCTGGCCGAAAAATCTTCCTCAGTGACCAGCCCAGTTCTCCAGATTACCCAACCCCTGTCTACATGCCGATTGTGCACAAATCCTGCTGTCCGAATTTTGCTGCTGTCACTGGCAAATGGGTTTTTATATAAAACCATACCTTCCAATTAACAAAGCATTGCTGCTACACGGTTTACAAGGCTCAAAGGTCAGTGCCATACCCGATACACGCTTGGGCAATCATGTCTCAAAAGAGACATGACTGACTGGGCAGAAGATTTACTCGCTGTAGGTTAGTGTTACTTTCTGCGGTATACTGGAGGGAGAAGTGTTGGATTAATACTTCTCAAGGGTATTCGTGTGTAAGTGAATGCAAGGAATTCAAATTTGGCTCTCAGATTTCTCGTTCCAAGCCAATATTCACTGCACCACAATGCACATCTGCGTGAAGGTAGAATTTGATAATTCAAGTCAGCTTGCTCTTGCTAGATTTGGTTTATTTTACAAATTATGGCTATTTTTAGAAATTCTCAGATTCTTTTGACATTCCAGCAAGAAAAATGATACTCAAAAGTTCACTAAGCCAAGGTTTTACACATTCACTAGTCAGACTGTTTACAGGTTGTTATTTGTATATAATTTAGACTGTTTACAGATTGCTATTTGGATATAATTTTCTCCTTAATTCTTATTGTTCTCCTGTCCAGAATAAAGATAATTCATTTTAATCAAAAAACAAGAAAATTTTCTTCCCCAAAGTCAATTACAAAATCTAATTGCTACATCCTAAGTCTGGCTCAAAGCCACTTTAACCAGAGCACTCCATAGTGTTGTAGCCTTACCTTAAGAGGGTGGCCCGTTTTTCCTTTATATTTCTTACCACAGCTGCATAGGATAGTCTACACAGTCCTTAGTAATGTTCTCATCTATTGGTGGGGAGATCTTATTCAGGAAAGATATCTGCAAAGTATAGAACTACGTTTGAAGGTTGTCTTGATGTTATATGGACCACAGATCTTTTGCATTCTTTCTGATAATTCCTTCGCAAAGGGTAGGCAGACCAAGGCTGTTTTCTGAGTTATTTCTGAGTTGGAGCTACTGTCATGTACCCAGGGTAGAGTACTGCTTATACTGACCATTTCTTGTTCATATGTCTCTGGGTTGCTACATGACTTTTGCTCTGTAAGCAGCAGACAATCGCTTTCTTTGCAAAGAATGGTTGGTGGGAGTTGTAGTTGGGGTATTGTCTGGTGAATGTTGGTTTGCAGTAGCTTGTGTGCTGTTCTTTTTTTCTCCATTGTGAACTGTGTTGGTGTTTTTATTGAGTTCACATAGTCCAGTAGTAGCTGAAGTACGGCCAGAGCATGAAGGTGCCATCCACGTATCTCAGCCATAGAGTTGGCTTTAGCAATGGGGATTTTAATGCCATCTTTTTGAGATATTCCATGTATATATTAGCCAATGCTGGTGGTTAAAGATTTTTTTTAATTAAAGAAATAATCTTCAGACTTGAACCGTTTTTTTTTTTTTTCTAGTAAATATCATTCTGATAATCAAGCATTTATGGTTTTGATTCTCAGGGGAAGTCATTCCAAAAATGAATGCCTTATATTTTATAGATGTTGGTTCCACAATATCAGCAGTAGAGATTAAACCTTCCTGCCATGATTTTCATTTTTTTTAGAATGTTTAAGCATTATCATAGTGATTGGAGAAACATCCTCTTGATGAAGGAGTCAGTTCCACAAAACTGTAAATTTTTGATTTGTTCCCCGAAGGCCTTTACCCTGTCAAATCTTTCCAAAACATCCTTAATTCCGTGCAAATGTATATGCTGAACTCAAATCAATAATTGTTTATTGAAGAAACCTACCTTTTTACACGTTATCGGGCAGAAAAAAATTAGACTATATCTCACCCCTTACCACTGTTCTCATATCTGATTCACTGCTGAATGACTTGAAGTGTAGGATACTTATTTCGGCTTATTTACTTCCTTTGAGCAATTACTTTGCAATTTGTTTTGTTTCGGAACTCAATTTCTGCGTAGTAATTGCAAAAAGGATGTAAAAAGGCCGAAAAATCGGCAAACTACGCATGAAATCATTCTGCAGTGAATAACATTTTTGAACCGTGATTACGGGGTGAGATAAACAGCGACAAGAAGTCCCATATTTTTCTGCTCATTAACAGCAATAACGGTAGGTTTCTTCAATAAACAATTACAGATTTGAGTTCAACATATACATTTGCACGGAAATAAGGATGTTTTGGAAAGATTTGAAGGGGTAAAGGCCTTCGGGGAACAAAACAAAAATTTACCGACAAAACAGCAGTGTCTTGGATTTTGAATGGAACCAATGGAATATGAGATTGGTTTGCTACAATATAAATGGTATGGCAGGTCTTAACTAAGTGACACTATTTACATTATTCAGACTATTACGACGTTGTATGCTCCAGCCTTCCTGAAGAAGATTTCAAACTGAAACCTGTATTACGATCATTGTGGTATATCATTTTCATTCCTTGTGCAAAGCCACTTGTGGTAGTCATGAGTTTATCTGTCTCGCCAAGTTATTCTGCTGTAGCCTGGTATTGAACTCACAACTCTTTGGGTCAAGTCACTGGAACTAACTATATCTACTTGGCCATGTGTTCTTGAGGACAACAGTGATTGAATTTCTGGGACCTATAAACCTAATGTTTCAGCAACTTTTTTTTTTTTTACCAGAGTTCATATTGCAATTTTTTTTTTAATGTTAATGGTTTTCTCTAGTATTTTTTGATGTTAATGGTGTTCTCTAGTATTGGAAAAAATACTAGATAAAACAGTTACTGGAGAGAGTTGGGTTTAAAAAAAAAAAAAAGAAAGAGAAACGGCTTTGCACAAGGAATGAGAATGATATACTCCAGTGATCATAATAAAGGTTTCGGTTCAAAATTCTTAGCACCTGAAGAAGGCCCGAGTGTACAAAAATGTTGTAAAAATGGCAGCAAAGATGGGGACAATAGTTCGAATAATTTAACTACCTCATCTTAGAAATATAGACAAATACTTAACTAAGTGAGTTTGATATGGCTGCACATGGGTGGTGGAGTGGATATCAGCTCAAAATGAGAAACTGGAGAGCCGAATTCAAGTTGAATTTGTTGCATTCATTTAATGTGCAAATACCCTTAGGAAAGGTATTAATCCATCTCCTCTCTTAGCTACGGGTTAAATAGAAGGACAGATTGAGTTCTATAGCCATGTTTGGCAACCTGTCTATCTTGTGCGAAGGATAAAGAGGTTTGCATATGGTCAACATCCTACAGAAACATCAATGACCTCCTTGTTGATGGACTATGCAGCACTGAGAATGATGGGGAAGTGAGTTTGATCCTCAATGTGTAACAATATTTTGGCGGAACAGAGGTAATTAATTTTATTAATTAATTATTAACTATAACTGGAAAATGTTTTAATTACTATTATAGAGCAGAAGAAAATGTACTAAAAGAAATTTTCTTTATTCTCTGAATATGAGCAAAGGAAAAGAAACAAAAGTTAACAAATGGTGTTTCTCTGTTGTTATTCTAAACCTGAGAGAGAGAGGAGAGGAGAAAGTGAAGAGGAATAAATTCAATTGTTATTTCTGCTGGACATTAGAAATCTGAAACATAAAACAAACCACATAAAGCCTTACTTTTTATTATTGTACTCAAAGGCATTGTCTTGCTTGCATGAATTGTAAAGAGAAATAAGATAACAAATATCTAATTCTGAGTTTAACATTTAGCTTGACATCAAGCAGAAAGGAAAAATAAAGCAGATAACAAAAATATTTTCTGTCACCTAAAATGTCGGTGACTCAAAAATGGATATTAGAAACGCAGATGCAGAAATTCTTATCTAAAGTGACAAAGTCAACAGTATTTTGTCTAGTTGTTTCAAAAAAGTTTATGGTGATTGATTAAAAAAGGTCCCCAAAATTGTTTCGTAAGAAAGAAAATTCGCTGGTCAAGTCCAGCCCTGAAAAGGGGTATAGAAAGATGACGTCATAAGACTGAGAGGAATCTCATTGGTTCTGTGAACCAGCGCCCGAAAGGGGGAGACGACCAGCAGTTGAGGTCATGGAAATAAGACTAATCCTATCAGATAAACCAAAGGCAACGACGAGTAGCTGCTAACCTCAGCATTTTATTGGTTGCCAAGATGGGGGGTTGGACACCCAGCATCTGTCAGCCCCACACCATGGCATGGGCATAAATACAGGGTCCCGAGGGACCAAAATGAGTTAAAGAGGCATATATCGAGGTGATACGATTAAAAAAAAAAAAAATTGTTATTTTCGCTTGGCATTAGTAATAGCCGAAAAGAAATCTTACTTTTTATTATTGAATCCAATTGTCTTGCTAGCGTGAATTGTGAAAAGAATTAAGATAACAAATATCTGATTCCGAGTTGAATTAACTCAGAGAAGAGACATTTTTACTTGACATCAAGGTAGAGCAGATAATGAAAATATTTTCCATCACCTGAAAATGTCGGTGACTCAGAAATGGTTATTAAAAATGCAGGTGCGGAAAATTCTTATCTAAGTATCAATGTCAATCGACCCTTGTCAATTTGTTTTGGGCGAAGCCAGTTCAGAAAGGTTAATAGCGACTGTTTAAGAAAAACATCCCCAAAATTGTTTCTTGAGAAAGAAAATTCGCCGGTTAAGTCCAGCTCAGAAAAGGGGTATGGGAAGATGACGTCATAAGACTGAGAGGAATCTCATTGGTCTTGTGAACCAGCGCCTGAAAGGGGGAGACAACCTACAGTTGACATCATGAAAATAAGCCTAATCTGCCAAAGACAGTTCCCAGTTAAGAGACAGACACGAAGAGACTTTGCAGACAAAGTTTGAAATTGCCAAATGAAGAGAGTTTTTGGTGGGAGTGATCCAGCCTGGAACAAGAAATCCACCTCAATTACATTTCCAAAGACAGACCACACCAACCTACCCAGAGCCCAGCACTTTGGCAATTTCTGCAACATTCCGGAAAACAAAAATCAAGTTGACTAGACTTACAACAAACTTAGAACTCTAACTATGTGGCTAGCTAGATTTCTCGTTTATTGCTTAGGAGAATAATTCAATTTACTTAAGAGACTTCCGTTCCGCTACCAGCTTGATAGAAGCAGGGATTGGGAATTATCCAAAAGACTATTGCGTGAATTACTTTCTGTACATAAAGACGTTATTTTACAACACTTCAGATGTCAGTCCACTTATTTTTCTTGATGCTATATTTCTTTCTTTTATTACTCAATTGTGTGCATGCTTTCTGGTTTGGTTTAGTTCGGCAGAGAGACATCTAGTGGAAAACTCACGTAACTACCTTGTGATCAATCAACACAACGTGGGACAAGGGAGATCACCGTGAACAGAGTCAATCTATGACCAGCTATCTGGATCAAAAGCAACAGCAACTGGCTGGGTAGTGGCATAAATGGATACCCCATTTTTTTGGCCTTGTGCCACAACAAAACTAAGTAAATCACCCTATAAGAATGGATTTTATTTTTTAGTCAAATATTTTTATTATTTCAAACATTGTTTTTAGTGGTTACTAATATTTGAGTAGACACACAGAAAAAGTCATATAATTTGTATATCTTGGCTATAGGTTGTCTGCTACAGATGATGGTACAGCAGCAGAGAAACACAGAATAGGACTAGGTTGGGCCGCCTTTAAAGGGTATGAAGAACTTGTGACATCTAAACAAGTACCCTATTTCATCAACACACTAGTTTACAAAACAATCCTATTGTTCAGTATAGAAGCCTGCCTATCCTCAACATTACCACACAGGATAGAAATATTTGAGAGACAACTGACTCATGCTAGTACACAGTCTGCCACATTAGAAGGGAGTTCATGACTAACTGTCAACTGATAGATTCTTTGTGGAATTTTACAATGCTGAGAATTAAAGGAGAAACTTATTCTTGTTGACTGGAGAAGGATAATGACTGAAAATAATGTGTTAGTTGGACTTCAAGGCTATGCAGAGAGATTGAGACATTCCAAAATCACGTTATGAGGTTCATGACTAACCGTCAACTGATAGATCAGATCAAAATCACAAATCTTTGATAACTGATCTCAGCCGCATTATGACGCATTATCATACAGAACAAGGCCCTGAAGCTCTACAGTCCCATTAAACATTCTCAATCAGGCCTATCAAAACTCTGCCTGGATGGTATGTTGGAAAGAAGAAGAACTGGGCTTAACCCCCCCCCCGTCACTAAGAGGGTAGCATGATAACATCTATGAATGGTTTAGGCTGAAGCCTGCCTATCCTCAACATCACCACACAGGATAGAAACATTTGAGAGACGACTGGCTCATGCTAGTACACAGTCTGCCACATGCGAAGAGAGTATAACATGAAATAAAAACAGTTGAAGGGTGATTCTCAATCAGGCCTATCAAAACTCTGCCTGGATGGTATGTTGGAAAGAAGAAAGAACTGGAAGCAACCCCCCCCCGTCACTAAGAGGTAGCATGATAACATCTATGAATGGTTCAGGCAGAAGCCTGCCTATCCTCAACATCACCACACAGGATAGAAACATTTGAGAGACGACTGACTCTACATGCTAGTACACAGTCTGCCACATGCGAAGAGAGTATAACATGAAATAAAAACAGTTGAAGGGTGATTCTCAATCAGGCCTATCAAAAACTCTGCCTGGATGATTGATATTTGGAAAGAAGAAAAAGAACTGGAAGCAACCCCCCCCCGTCACTAAGAGGTAGCATGATAACATCTATGAATGGTTCAGGCAGAAGCCTGCCTATCCTCAACATCACCACACAGGATGAAAACATTTGAGAGACGACTGACTCACATGCTAGTACACAGTCTGCCACATGCGAAAGTATAACATGAAATAAAAACAGTTGAAGGGTGATTCTCAAATCTGAGGCTATCCAAACTCTGCCTGGATGGTATGTTGGAAAGAAAGAAGAACTGGAAGCAACCCCCGTCACTAGAGGTAGCACTGATAACATCTATGAATGGTTCAGGCAGAAGCCACTTATATCCTCAACATCACCACACAGGATAGAAACATTTGAGAGACGACCGGCTCCATGCTAGTACACAGTCTACCACATGCGAAGAGAGTATAACATGAAATAAAAACAGTTGAAGGGGTGATTCTCAATCAGGCCTATCAAAACTCTGCCTGGATGGTATGTTGGAAAGAAGAAGAACTGGAAGCAAACCCCCCCGTCACTAAGAGGTAGCATGATAACATCTATGAATGGTTCAGGCTGAAGCCTGCCTATCCTCAACATCACCACACAGGATAGAAACATTTGAGAGACGACTGACTCATGCTAGTACACAGTCTGCCACATGCGAAGAGAGTATAACATGAAATAAAAACAGTTGAAGGGTGATTCTCAATCAGGCCCTATCAAAACTCTGCCTGGATGGTATGTTGGAAAGAAGAAGAACTGGAAGCAAACCCCCCCGTCACTAAGAGGTAGCACATGATAACATCTATGAATGGTTCAGGCTGAAGCACCTATCCTCAACATCACCACACAGGATAGAAACATTTGAGAAACTGACTGACTCATGCTAGTACAGTCTGCCACATGCGAAGAGAGTATAACATGAAATAAAAACAGTTGAAGGGTGATTCTCAATCAGGCCTATCAAAACTCTTCCTGGATGGTATGTTGGAAAGAAGAAGAACTGGAAGCAGACCCTCCCGTCACTAAGAGGTAGCATGATAACATCTATGAATGGGGTTCAGGCTGAAGCCTGCCTATCCTCAACATCATCACACAGGATAGAAACATTTGAGAGACGACTGACTCATGCTAGTACACAGTCTGCCACATGCGAAGAGAGTATAACATGAAATAAAAACAGTTGAAGAGTGATTACGCATGCACGCATATGTTCAAATCTTGCCAGAAGGCACATTTTCTTTAAGTTTTCTTGAGTATGCAAACCATTAGACAAAATAAATATGGCTTATAAAATAACGCATCTCTTAAAATAGGAATATCGATTAAAATAATGTCTGTGGTAATAAAGTGCTAGATTAAAAAATAAAATCTGTTAATTCTTTAGAAATTATTTTCATTCGAATACAAAACTGAGCAGATACGGCTTTTGCGAAAATCTAAACAGGTCAGCAAGCTTTAAAGGCTAAATAGCAGTTCATTTTCTTGTGAAGCTCTTTGGAGGTGAGTGGTAAAAGCACATTGGATCAGGTGGCAGTTCATCCTGCAAAATGGGCGACTCACTTTCAAATTATGTATGTAGGGACATTTTTCTTTAAGTTTTATTGCATATGCAGGTCAGTCGGAATAAATATGGTTTAAAATAAATGGTGCATTTATAGAAATGTGGTTATCCACTAAAAATAATGTTTGAAGAGTTTGAACACTCAAAGATTAATAGCGACAAATATCAATAATTGAAAGAAAAGAGGTAAAAAAAATAAATAATGATGCCATTCTACACATGTGCAAACACACACCATGGAAAAAAAAACTTGAATTAATGAAAAGTGCATATAAAAAAGTAAAATCAAGAAGTACTGAAAAAAAAAAAAAAAAAAAAAAAGAGGAAGGGAAATAATAATCAAATATGTTTCTTTTTTCTTTCTTTGGGCACTAGAGCTAGGTGAGAGATATGTTTAGACCACCAAGTGAAATAGATAAAGTTTTTTTTATAATTCTTGAGTGCTAGCAAAGATTCTTCTCTCAAAAATCAGAAAATAGAAGTGACAGCTCTCTAAGGAACAGGGCATAGGGTATTTTATGACCTCTAGGGACAGCCACCTCCGGCTAAGAAAAAGAGAAAAAATTCCTGGAAATAAAGTCTCCTGGCTCTTTGTGGAATTTTGCAACGCTGAGAATTAAAGGAGAAACTTATTCTTTTTGACTGGAGAGGGATAATGTTTTATAATGACTGAAATGATCAAAACACAGACACCAAACAAACACACCGAAAGTGGAAAGCAAAAGAAATTTTTTTTTTTAATCATATCACCCCAAGCAAGGCGGTAATGCCACTGATGTGCAGGGGGCTATGTAAGAGTGAAAAGATTGGGAAAGAGAAAGCCGGAAACCACATCCTAAACAGGGAACAAGGGATGAGCCTCTTCACCTGTTCAATAGACGAGGGTGGAGTATGAATGAAAATTTTAATGTTCAGCTAAAATATGCCGCTTGGGTGTTAGTGAGAGGTATATTTTTAAGAAAGAGGAGACGACATTGATCAAGTGACCAAGAAGAAGATCACTTATTGGTCATTTGAAAATGCTACACATACCCAAAGTGCGTCACAACCACCCCTGCTAAATGCAAGACAATATAAGCAGATACAGTTGAGTACCATAGAGTTAGATCAATACAGAGGGATTTAACATGAAAGATGTATTGTCATGTGACTGCATGCTTTAAAAGAAAGTCCAATTTCAGACCAACTGACTTTGCATTACATCCTATAGAAGACGTGAATTGGAATTATAGTTGTTTGCATGCAAGTGTGATAAATTCTAACCAAATACTGTACCGAACAGAACTTATGTATATAAACTCTTTGTTGTTAATTTTACAAAGATTTCCTTTCCTTATTTTGGCTCCCAGCTCTGTCTGGATCATCAATGCAGCGGATTTTTGGTGACTTTCAACCCAATCCAGCTTTGTGATTAATCGAGCACAGTGCGAACAGAGCTCAGGAATAAAGTGATCGACTATCAATCAGCTGATGGCAGCAGTGGTTCACATTTGATGCCATAGAAATCAGGATTGTCAACCCTCGGGATGACTACGACCAAACTAAAGAAAAAAAGAAACAGCAAACAACTGAGAAAGGAGTGAGAACCAGTGGACTTTCGTCATTTTGACCATATGGTTGTAAAAATACTCTACAATTTTTTTTCATTCATCAAAGCTCATAGTGACCACAAGACAAGAACCACAGTAAAAGATAGGAGTTTTGGCTGTGTCTCAATTATTTTTTGTTTTTTTGTTGCAGCTCACCAAAGCTAATTTCATTCTTGTCTCACTATTTGTTGGTTTGCCAATCTGATAATTGCTAGTGTGTTAGGATGAGTGAACACAGGTTAAGAGAGCCTGAAACTTGGTGGATGAGATGGATTAATACCTTCCCCAAGGGTATTTGTGCACTTGGGAAAAGTATTAATCCATCTGTTCCTCCAGAATACCTATCCACAAAAGGCCTCTAGTGACAGAAGCAATACAAGACATGATGGAGGCTGGGATGATTGAGAGGTCTGAGTCACCCTGGAGTTTCCCCATAGTGGTAAAAGCAAAGAAGGACTGTGGACACAGATTCTGTGTCGACTTTCTCCGAGCCCTTAGTAGTGCCTCTACCTTTAATTGATGACATATTGGCCTTACTGGAGAAGGCGAGATACTTCTCCACAATAGATTTGAGATCAGGATATTAGCAGGTAACCCTTGATGAGGCCAATAGAGAGAAGGCAGCTTTCGTGTGCTACATGGGTTTGTTTCAGTTCTGGGTCATGCCACTTGAGTTGGCCAATGCCCTGGGTATATTTCAGCAGCTAATAACCATAGTGTTAAGTGGAGTACAAGGCTTATCTTGACAACATTTTGGTGTTCTCAGAAACACTGCAACGTTTTGACCATCTAGAACAGGTACTGGGTTGATTAAGAGGGCATGGGTTGGTTGAAGCTGAAATTATCAAATTGTCAGTTTCTGAGAGAGGAAACTAAGTATCTGGGTTTTGTTATAAACAGGGAAGGGATTAAACCCAACTTAGACAAGGTGGTAATAATAAGGGAAATACCTAAGCCAAAAACAGTAAGTGTGAAGATTCATTGGCACTATAGGCACTTCGGCCTTTTCTAAATTAGAAACCCTGCTGACTAAAAAGTATTCCAGATTTAAGTGAACTGCGGACTGCCAAAAGGCCTTTGATTGCCTAAAGAAACAACTGACCGCTGTTTCCTTATCTGGATCTCAGCAAGCCGATGGTCCCATACATGAATGCTAGTGAATAACGTATATGAGCAGTCCTCACCCAACCATGCTCAGACAGAGATGGCCCAGTGCTTGGTATACCAGAGGAAGTACTGGCATACTTTCTGTTGCATAGGCTCTTGGAGATGAAGCAGAGATGGCCGCTGACAGAGAGGAAGGCATATGCTATGTACGCACTGCAAAAGTTGGATTTTTACCTGAATGGGGCAGTATTTATCATTAAGACTGATCATAAACCTCTCCAGTATTTGTTGAAGGATGACTGGACAAACAAGAAAATCCAACAGTGTGCCCCGAAACTGAGTGGATACAATTGCAAAATAGAGTATCTGGCTAGAAGGGAAAACATGTTAGTGGCAGCCAGTGGCGTTCATTTATCATCTGTGTTGACATAGTCATGAGGGCTTCATGATATCTCTGCCCAGCCCCACTGTAATTGGCAGATGATAGGAAGACCAAAGAACCCCAATGGTGAAGTCCAGGGTTTTGACTTGAAACTTCCTGAAGAAGAGAAAGAGCTGACGATGGGAAGGGGAGGATTTGATACCTCTTTGCCAACTCCAAAATCGATTAAAGAATGAAAGAGGGCTAGAAAAAGAGCCAGAATTACCTCTTAAGCAGAGAAATCTCAATAAGAAAATAAGGCAGTGAATAATTGGGTTGGATGTGTTCCATGTTGGTGCAAATGACCCTGTCCTCATTCAAAACCTATCCCCAAATTACCAGGCTGAAGAGAAATATTCAATTGTAGGGATAATTAACAAAAGTTTAAGAAATTGTATAAAATTGTGGGAACTGGTAGTGGGAAGGTTTCCTGAAGTTACCCACGAAAAGATGCCAAAATTGCTGGAATCTATAGAGAGGATTAGTCTAAAACAAATAAAAAATTGGTAAATTTTCTTTTTGAGACCCTTCAAATCTCAAAGCCGTTAATGGCTGACAAAAAGAGCAAGAAATCCGATTTTTTTTCTAGTCGTTAACATAAAAAAAAGGTAGGTTTCTGCAATATCTAATTGTTGATTTGAGTTCAGCATATACATTTGCACGGAAGTAAGACTATTTTGGAAAAATTTGAAGGGATATTAGCCTTCGGGTCTCAAAACGAAAATTTACTGAAAAATTGTTTCGGGAAAAAAAATTATGGTATGGGAAGATAATAAAGAGATCTTGATAAGCTGGTTGGGATTGGTAGTTATTGCCGCAATAGCAGCAGCGATATTGAAATTTAAGAGACAAAAAAAAAGGTCAGATTGTGATGTGCTGGCAAGTATGCAACAGTTTGAAAAAGGAGTGTTGTGGTGATTCAAACAGGTCGAGCCAAGATGAAGAAGAAACTAATTGGATTCAGCAACAGAAGAAGTAAAGCCAATACCTATTTAGGGAAAAGCAAAACTTCCTGTTGAGAAGAGAAGAATAGAAAAAATGAAGAACAAAGCCATAAGACAAACACGCAAACCATCAAGGGTGTTACAAACTCCATAAGTACACAAACATATTGCATGGAAAAGAAAAAGGGGGGAGAGATATAAAAAAAAAAGAAAAAAAGCAAAAGGGAGAAGAGAAGGAAGGGAAATAATAACTGAATATGTTATTTTTTCTTTCTTTCTTCTTTGGCCTCTAGAGCTAGGCGAGAGATATATTTAGACCACACAAGTGAAATAGATAAAGTTTTCTATTACTCTTGAGTGCCGGCAAAGATTCTTATCACGAAAATTGGAAAATCCATTTCTGCTAAAAATAAGTTTTCCCATTATTGAAAAATTTAATGACCATTCATAGAAGCAATGGCTGTCTAAGAAACAGAGTATTTCATGACCTTCCGCTGACAAAATTCCTGAAAATAAAATCTTCTGGTTCTTTGTGGAATTTTGTGACACTGATAATTAAAAAAAGAAACATGATTCTCTTTTCCACTGGAGCTTGATGATTTCTTATAATGATTGAAATGATAAAAATCACGGATGAAAAATGACCACAAACCAAAAATGGAAAAGTGAAAGGAACGATAATTAAAATTTGACCGTTGCATTGAAACATGCCCCTCAGGTGTTGGTGGGAGGCACTTAAACACAAAAGGAGACAAGGTTGATTGGGTGACCAAGAGGAGGATCCCTTATTGGCAATTTGAAAATGCTAAGTGCGACACAATCACCCCAGCTAAATACGAAACTCAATATAAGCAGATAAACAGTTGAGAGAGACAATTGAGTACTGTAGAGTTGGACTGGTATAGAGTCAGTTAACACAACAGATTTGTTGTCACGTGGCTTCCTGCTTGGTTTCAGCCTGATGCCTGACCAACTAACATAGTGTTACATCCTGTAGAAGACGTGGGTTCGAATTATAGTTGTCTGCATGGAAGAGTGATAACTGTAACCAAATACTGTACTGAACAGAATGTATGTATATAAACTTTTTGTTGTTAATTTTACAAAGATTTTCTTTTCTTATTGTGGTTCTCAGCTCTGTCTGGATCATCAATGCAGTGGATTTTTGGTGATTTTCAACCCCGACCAGCTTTGTGATCAATCAAACACAATGTGGGCAGAGCATGGGCAGAACCCGGTTCAAAACAAAGTCATCGACTATTGAGCAGATGCAAAGATTTTGGGCATTGACACAAAGAGCTGGTGGCGGTTCACAAAAGCATAAGCAGTCAATTGCTGATGTTCCACCCACTCGTCAGAGAATGATTCCCCAGAGTGCCAGTCTTTTTTTTTTTTTTTTAAAACCGTATCACCCTGAACAAGGCGGTAACGCCACTGATGTGCAGGGGGCTACGTAATAGTGAAAAGATTGGAAAAGATAAAGCTGGAAACCACATCCTAAACAGGGAACAAGGGATGAGCCTCTTCACCTGTTCAATAGACGTGGGTGGAGTGTGAACTGGGCAATAGATAGATCTATCTACTCCAATTGAAAGAAAAAAAAAACAAAGTGAGAAGATTGGAAAAGAGAAAGATGAAACTCTCAGTTGTGATGCTGAAGGTAACATCAAGGAGTTAAGTGGAAAACCCTTTACTCTGTGTGTGTGTGTGTGCGTGTGCGTGTGTGTGTAACATAAAAAAATTCAAATTTTCCAAAATCAAATGGCTTTTCTATGAGTAAATTTAGCACTCGTCTCATAAGTGAGAACAAAATAAAATGGGGAAGTAAATTTTTGTGTGTGTAACAAAAATAGTGTAAGGGTAGGAAAACCATTTAAAAAAATTTTTTTTATACACATACAAACAAATATACTTAATAAATATTTAATAAATATTGGGTCTTAATTTAATTACATTGAGCCCTCTAGCTTGATCAGTGTTAATATTTGATAGGATCCTTTGGAATTTACCTCCAAGCTGTTTTTTGTGGGGGATTTAACAAATATATCACTCCATCCACTCATCAGGGGGTTATACATATACACTTAGACTGCCATTTGTTGATGCTGAACATTTAGAGAAAGCAAGAATGTGGTTGTGAGTTTTGTGTCTCCAAACTGTGTGACAATGTTTTCAAGATGCCGGTGACATTAAGAAAAAATAAACATGATACAAAAAAAAAATAAAAATAAAAATAAAAAAATAAAAAACTCTATTGTCTCAATTTGAAAATGTTTTATTCTTTTAATGTTGTTCACAAATTGGATTTCAATTGCATCGGACTTTCCTAAATTCTTAGGGGAGGGAAAGGCAATCATGTTGTGTTTGGGCTTTGCAGAGTTGGAAGTCTAGAGAGGAACAGGGAATAATAAACAAAACAAAAATTGCAATTTAAGGTCAAGTAAAATTCTGAAGGAGAAATTTTGTTTTTCTTCTTTTTAATTACATAAATTGAGATTGGAGTTTTTTGTTGTATTTGTGAAGAGAAAGAAAGAAGTCAATGACTTGTCTGTCAACTGGCATAAGGAAGTTAACAGACCAAAACTTGACAAATAGAACCATTAAGAAAACTCTGTCCAAAAATGGATTCATTTTTTTTCTTCCACAATTTTAGGATAAAAGCATATTTAAAAAAATGTTTTTTTAAAATAGAATAATTTCAAGGCAAATTGTTCAATTTAACATGTATCTCTCCATGTAGAGAAAATGACACCTACCACTGGTTACTTGATTGGTGGCGTTTGTTTACATGCAGTAAAACATTTCTTATTACTTATTTTTATTGAATGCCATCAAAGAAATTCTAAGGCTTTTTAGAAGAAAAAAAAAAACGTGCACTAAACATTTAATACATCTACCAAATTTTGACAATTATTATTAATTCGGATTTTGGTCAGTCATGTTGTCTTATTTAGAGAAAAAATATCCCCAAAAGATTTTTTTTTCTTTTTGTGTTTATCCCTTGGGCATCAATAGTTAAAAATGAACACCAAAAGAAATATTTAAAAAAATTAATGTTTAAAAAAAATATTAAAAACGCAAAAGAGTTCATAGAACTTAAGTGTTTTGTGAATACATTCAGTTCCCTTTTTAATGCACTCCACTGTAAACAACAAAATTGCTGAGAACTTCTGCACACACTGAAATGCAAATTAATTCCTGCAGTTTAAATTTGATTTAAAAACAGCACAAAGTAAAAGAACAATACAAAAACAAAAAAAATGATGTAAATATTTCTGCTCAGAACACCCCCACCTCATTTTGCAGCACTTGATGCCCTAATAAACTCTTAATCCAAACAAAATTGCTATCAACACTGGAATTTCTCACTGTTCTTATGATATAATTCATTTTGAATATATCTAAGTTTCAAAGAGTCCTTGTACTTTTAAGATTTGTAGCTGAATGGATTCCAGTAAATGTAAATAAATCTAAAAGACAGGCTTGTGTAGCTAATCAGTATTTCATTGATTGATTTTCTATGGTTTATCAACCCTTTGCAGCTTATTTAAAGCCAGAAAATATTTAAATAATAAGAATTTTTGTGCGGTGATAATAATGCCTTAACCCATAGCTGTGGGGATAAAATGTGGATTCAAATCTTTCCTGAAGGTATTTGTGCATAAGTGAATACAACAAATTCAACAAGAATTTGAAATCCATAACACCACCTGCACGTTCAATCTTACAGAACGTGGTATTTTCAAATGGTGACCCAACTAGGAACTAACCAGGCTTGACATTGCTTAACTTCAACAATTGTACTGGAACCAGAAACCACAGGTTTTCTCAGTGATTGTAGAAAAAACAGAAATATACCTGAACAGGTGTCTGCCACAGGGATTAGGTAGGCATCTAAAACAAGCAGCCAGCCATTAATGTTGTATATTTTTTAAATGGTACGAGTCTCCAATGCCTAGCCTTGGATACAAAGGAGTTAATAGATTTGCCTTTCATCTGATTAACACTCCTCCCCAGATTTTTGAACAGGAGTAAAGGTTTATTCCTTATTTTCTGTTTCAGTTTCTGGTTCCTTCTAAAGTTTTTTCCTTCGCTTTCATTTCCAGTGGCTCCTTGTGTCTCGGTGGCATTATCACCTTGCTTGGAGAGTTGCTGCTAACTCTTTACCTAGAGTGGCTCTTCAGCCTTATACAAAGTGAACACACACAAAAAACAGAACAAAACAAAAAACAACAACCTGTTCACCATTTAGGACCTTACTAATCTAGCAACATCAAAATGGCAGCAGATTTTTATCGATCATGTTGGAAGAAAGTTTCAAAAACAGCTTCATGTAAGTCAGGGATTTATTTTTTGAAACACCAACAATTGACTGCTCAAGATTTCCTTGGTACAAAGGGATGCACAATAACTTAGTGCACAGTCGTCAGCAGTTACAAAATGATTGAAATTTCTTTAGGATTATTTACATGAGGAGCATTTCATTTTTTTCTTCTTTGAATTTTCTGATGAATCACAATTCCTAATTTAATGAGTAACAAAGTTCCTTGTGAGTTTCAGGACTATAAAATACACGTTCCATTTCCCCTATTGTGTTCTTAACTATTTGAGCATAACAATATTAAGTCAGTTCTCTCCATGAAGAGAGGCAATTTGATGTAATGATAAGAGAAAGCTACTTTTCTTTATCATGTTGGCCTCTAGGCTCTATCTGGGGTCTGCTATGGTTTTCCTGCAGTATCTTTTAACAGTGAGCTTGAGCCATTCTGAAAATGTGTCCAAGGCTCCACCAGCATCTCTAGACAATTGTTGCAATAACAATCGTCACGTAAAGAGTTTTATCTGTTTAGAATTGGGTTTCTAGATCATTCTAAAGTTTTCCCTTTTATTTCTTGTAGCATCTTGTGTGTTAGTAGCATTAACACCTTGCTTGAGGTGAATTGATTGAAGAGAAAAAAAAGAAGCTTAAATGTGGGTCATTATTTAAAGTTGCAAGAGCATAAAAAATGAAAAGATTCAAAACTGACAAAAAGATAAAAATTTTGGAAAGATTAAAAAAATGAAAGTGCATAAAAAAGACACAGCACATTAAATAGTCAATTTCCTACAACCCCCCCCCCCAAAAAAAAAAAACTTGTGTAAGGCTACAAAAGGAAATAATTGCCTTTTGTACGAGATAAAGTCACAAGGCTCAGGTGACGGCCAGTGTGTGATGAAGACCAGTTGCTATATAAAGACCAGAGAAGAAGAATGTCTCCAGCCCACAGCAGGGCTAGAACAGGAGAAACCACATGGCCTCACCAGCTTCATAGAGAAACCACATGGCCTCACCAGCTTCATAGAGAAACCACATGGCCTCACCAGCTTCATAGAGAAACCACATGGCCTCACCAGCTTCATAGAGAAACCACATGGCCTCACCAGCTTCATAGAGAAACCACATGGCCTCACCAGCTTCATAGAGAAACCACATGGCCTCACCAGCTTCATAGAGAAACCACATGGCCTCACCAGCTTCATAGAGAAACCACATGGCCTCACCAGCTTCATAGAGCCACATGGCCTCACCAGCTTCATAGAGAAACCACATGGCCTCACCAGCTTCATAGAGAAACCACATGGCCTCACCAGCTTCATAGAGAAACCACATGGCCTCACCAGCTTCATAGAGAAACCACATGGCCTCACCAGCTTCATAGAGAAACCACATGGCCTCACCAGCTTCATAGAGAAACCACATGGCCTCACCAGCTTCATAGAGAAACCACTGAACCTCCAACTTTTCCTTCAAGGGAAAATAGTACAAGTAAGATTCTTGCTGTAGCAGACATGTGATATAGTTTCTGTGTGTGAGACATGTGTAAAGTTGTATAAACCTGAGAAAAAAACATGTTGGTCATTCCTTTTTTCCAGATATTCCACCCACTAAATAAGATGTTACTATATATTGGATATAATAATGCCCAAATTATAACTTCGGAAGAAACCTTTCTTCTACAGTTCAACAATTACAAGGCTCTCATGGCTTCTGATCATAATTGATTTAAAGTATTAACATGTACATGTGCCTTGGTAAATCAAGATAGGCGATAGTAAATATCCTTTCATTCCAATTGTATGTCCTATTCTAATAGTTTTTTTTTTCTTGCCTGTTGAAATCCCTCCCGGTTTCTTGCTTCCCTGTCAACTACAATCTTCAAAAATTTAAAGGCAACATCAATCGCCATCATTGTTTTCCTGAATCTGGTTGTGTTGTCCTTTATCCTCACTAAAGTCTTCTCATTCTCTTAACCTATTGTGTCCCTTGCTTGGGGTGAAATAATTTAGAAAAAAAAAAAGCAAAACAGATTTGCATGGGCTTCACTAGTTGGGTATATACTACAAGGAACATTGTAAATATACCTCTGTTTATAATCAGGAATGGTGGAGGGAGCTTCATGACTCAATGTCAAAGGGGTTTTAATTTTAAAGTTTGAAGGATAAGGCAACCAAGGCAACTTGTGAGCCATACATAGATACTTCAGAAACACTCAATCAGAGTCTGTTGAAGTGGACTGGATTATCTGACCTAGTAGCATTTCTAACTGGGCCCTATCCACAAGGTTATGCACTGCTGTAATTAAAATGTCTCATATCGAGCACATTTGGTTGTGATACATGAGCCTGGTATACACTTATCAGACTGGGCACCATGACAAGTAGTCTGGGCTGAATATATTTGTACCCCAGGGTTACTTTATTTCTGTGTTGCTTTCTCACTCAGTAAAGTGCAAAGCTGAAATTGAAATGTGGTAAATTAGAAGAAAAAAAAATACTTTACTGGGAAGGAAAAGTAATTTAGTAGAAATTGTACAAATGGCTTGGATTTAAACATGCAGACAAAATGGTATATGTACAAATTTGAAGTAGACAGAAAAAGTAAAATTTTATCGAAATTCAAGAACACTCAATCTAGGCTGGCAGACTAGAGGTTTTCAACAGAGAAAGGGTCACTTAGATCGAATGTTGATAGCCATCAGTTGAACAAATGAAAATAAGGACATTGCTCAAGAAGAGAAAGAAAATTGCAGCAGATGAAGATGATGGTTGTACCCATGATTACAGGAACACATGGAACAGTCCTAAGGAATTTGCAAAGAGAATGGAGGAGGAAAATTTCAACCTAGACATACACTGTCAATGAAATTAGTAAGCTAGTGAGGGAGAGGTAGCAAGAAGACCTACTGTCACATGATCCCATAAAATGAGGAAAGAGGAGGGGGTAAAAAAAAGTTATAAGAAGAGTTAATATTAAACTGCCTGCTCCAGAAATGTCATTACATTTAGTACATAAAATATGCATGCAACTGAAGCAGGTATTATGGAATGTGCGTTGCGATATAAACATATCAGCTTATAATGTGAAATTGGAGAACCGAGTTCAAATTCCAGTCGAAATCATTTCATTCACTTACGCACAAATAGGTATTAATCCATCTCTTCTCCCTCCAGCTATGGGTTGAATAACAGGACAAATTGGACTCTATAGCCTTGGTTGGCAACCAGTCTACTGCAGAAAGTAATAGCAATCTACTGCAAGAAAATCTCTCTACCTTGTCAGTCATGTCGCAAGAGAGACATGATTGCCCAAGTGTGTATCACGTATTGCAATTAACTGAGTGACTGATGATGGGACAGAGATCAGAAGTTTGTAAGAATTAAAACAACTTAAAACAGAAAACAAATTCATTTACAATTTGGTAAATTTATAGTAAAAATTAAAAAAAAATCCTTAATAATTAAAATAAGAAGTGTATCTGTGTGCATGCATGTCTGCTTGCTTGCTTGTTTAAACAGCATATCAACTCCTCATGGGTCATTTAATGCCAAAATTTAATTTTCTTGGGAGCATTAGTAATGTTTTTTTTTTACAAAAAAATGTATTGCTGTTTTTTTTACTATTAAAATCTATCTAGTGTTTTGACTCAGTTTAGGGGTTCACTATTTGTCAGTGAAATTGAGTAGACAAGTAACTCATCGAGAGCTGTCGATGGTAATGCTAGCATGAAGTCCTAAGTCATCGTGACCGAGGGTTTGAGTGTGCTAGCCTTATTGATCCCACCAGATAATGTGCTCTCTCCCAGAAACTTTAAATAAGGTTTGCTCAGTAGAGTTGTAGTATAAACCACAGAGCAGTGGGCTATGTGGATGTTGAACAAACACAAATGTGCCTGAACAGGAGTCTGCAACAGGGATTGGGCAGCTGTCTTAGTAGACAGGCATACTTGAATATAAGTGGCCAGCATTTTTTTAATTTAATTATCTCAGCATAGTTTACAAGGCCAAAAGCATGGAGTACCTAGTGAGGATCAAATGCACCAATCAGTTGTAATTATTCTAGCAAGACACGCTTGCTGTTACGTCATGTTCAGGTGCCCCTGCATCATTCATCTTTGCATTTAGGGTTTTTAGGGATATTTGAATTTCAAATTTAAGAATTGCAAGCAACTTGTGTAGAAAAAGGACTATACACCCACTCATAGGCAATGTGTAATCAAAAATTTGTATTGCACTTCATGAATCCGAGATTTTACAAGTATGGAAGTGGGTAGAGTGGAATGTTGAAAGCTTCCTGAGCCCAACCCACTTACCCAAACCTGACCAGATACCAATTCCTTCTTTAAGATGGTTTTCTTGGTTTAGCAAAAAAATTATCAGCACCTCCCTTGTACTCAAGAAAGCAACCCTGGGAGTAGGATATATATATATATATATATATATATATATATATAAATGTCACTTATTAAACATCTTAAGCTTGAAAATCAATCCATTGGTTTTGTTTGTTAATCAAAAAAAGTTTTTTGTCACATAAAATAAAGAAAATAGTCAAGAAGACATTAAATTTTGTTTTTAAAAATAAAAATATTTAAAGCTTAGTCTGGCACAAGGCCACAATGTCAACAGTGAGGGCATCCAGTGAAGATTAAACTTTTCACTAACAGTGATTCACAAGACCTGCTTGCTAATCATTGTTCTGTGCCAGGCACCTGAAATATGTATATGTTTAATAAGTTTGGATTAGTCTGGCACAAGGCCACAATATCTAGTTTGGTAGACAGAATAGTATAAAAAAAAGAAATGAAGGTGTACTTTGCGATACATTGGATTTATACTTTTATGCAGAAGAAACAACATTTAAGGATGAATGTAGTGGGAAAGAGTTTGGGGCAAAGATCAGTCATATCTCTTGTAATTTCAAATCTTAGGTTAGTAATAAATTTCAAGATATGTCATTGTAGGGATATATATAAAGATATGTAAACACATTTTTGTATTTTTTTTTCTTTATCTTTTCCATATATCCGTAAGAACAAATATCACTCACACATGAGTATGTATTAACCATATTTCATTTTTATATGAATAATTCACCCAATATGGGGAGGGGGGGGAATTTCTGCCAATGTGCATAAAAAAAGTAAAATCAAAAAATATAAGCAGTAAATTGCTGATACCCCTGAAGAGCAGACAGACAAGTCTGTCTATGAAACTCTGGAGTTGGGAAGCTGAAAGTAACATTAATCAGCTAAGTGACAAACCTTTTGCTTATATTAATTTTTTTAATGCTCTATATTTGATATCAAGCACTTTATTGCAAAGACTGCTTGCTTTACATGCCTTCTCTCTCAGTATCCCACACACTGTCAGCATTTTTGGTTTTATATTATCTTTAACATCACTATATATATATATATATATATATATATATATATTGTTTAATTACTTAGTTTTTGACCATAATAAAATTAGACCAGTGCACATTTGTATAAAAAAGTGTTCAATACAATTATATTGTAGAACTTTTGAATATTTTCCATTTGTAAACAAGTTATTACACAACCTAGATTTCTACCATGAGTGGTGTCTTCAGGTGATTTGCAATGAATTGAAAATCGCCTGAAGACACCACTCATGGTAGAAACCTAGGTCGTGTAATAACTCGTTTACAAATGGAGAATGGGCATGTTTATATGCGCTAAAAAGCCTGCCTTCTTCTACCGGACACTTGTGGCCTAGGGGTATATATATATATATATATATATATATATATATCTGCTGAAGGTTATGTCATTCAATGAAGTGAAAAACTTTTACTTATACCAATTCAGTTAATGCTCTATATTTGATATCAAGCACTCTATTGCAAAGACTGCTTGCCTTAAATGCTTTCTTTCTCAGTATGCTACTGTCGGCATTTTTGGCTTCATATTATTTTGGGCATCACTTATGTTTTTAAATTAGGATACAGAATCCTGACAGTCTTTAAGAAATTTGATAAATGAAAAATGTTTTATTGTTTTTGATTACACGTTTCAACATTCGAGGCTTCATCAGATCCAAAAACAAAAGGAAGAAATGTGTGTGTGTGTGTGTGTGTGTGTGTGTGTGTGTGTATGTTATAAATACAAATTAAATAATGAATCTTAGTACTTTTACCTAAGTTGGCATTTCTCATGGATTAAAAAAAATGAAAAAAAAAAAGAAAAAGAGTGACTTATAATAGCCGTTAATCATTTTTTTATAATTCTTAGCCCAGGTTGAAAGTTGTTAATGAATTTTCCTAGCTTTACTTTTGGCAAGAAGTAAGAATTATCAAGAAACGATACAGAAGAAATATTAATGAATATTTTAAGTCACTCATTTTCTTTCTTTTTTATCCACAAGAAATGCTAACTTAGGCCAAAAAAAAAAAAAAACTCAAACTCATTATTTAAGCATAGAACATTTCTTTCTTTCATTTTTGGATATGATGAAGCCTAAAAATGTGAAACGTGTAATTAAATTTAGTTTCAATTAAACAGTTTTTCTATTTGTCTCATATATATATATATATATATATATATCAACCTTTTCTACTTCAGGAAGGATGCACTTGTAGAATAACTAAAACTGTATATTAAGCTGGGAGTGAGTTTAATATCTTAATAAGGAAAAATTAGTTATGAAATTTGAAAATAGGAAAATAATAAAGAAGTCTTGTGAAGTAAGCATTTATTTTTAAGACATTACATTGTATATTAAATTTGTGGAATAACTAAAATTCTGGAACTGAGTTTAATATCTTAATAAGGAAAAATTAGTTATGAAATTTGAAAATAGGAAAATAATAAAGAAGTCTTGTGAAATAAGCATTTATTTTTAAGACATTACATTGTATATTAAGTTTGTGGAATAACTAAAATTCTGGAACTGAGTTTAATATCTTAATAAGGAAAAATTAGTTATGAAATTTGAAAATAGGAAAATAATAAAGAAGTCTTGTGAAGTAAGCATTTATTTTTAAGACATTACATTGTATATTAAGTTTGTGGAATAACTAAAATTCTGGAACTGAGTTTAATATCTTAATAAGGAAAAATTAGTTATGAAATTTGAAAATAGGAAAATAATAAAGAAGTCTTGTGAAGTAAGCATTTATTTTTAAGACATTACATTGTATATTAAGTTTGTGGAATAACTAAAATTCTGGAACTGAGTTTAATATCTTAATAAGGAAAAATTAGTTATGAAATTTGAAAATAGGAAAATAATAAAGAAGTCTTGTGAAGTAAGCATTTATTTTTAAGACATTACATTGTATATTAAGTTTGTGGAATAACTAAAATTCTGGAACTGAGTTTAATATCTTAATAAGGAAAAATTAGTTATGAAATTTGAAAATAGGAAAATAATAAAGAAGTCTTGTGAAGTAAGCATTTATTTTTAAGACATTACATTGTATATTAAGTTTGTGGAATAACTAAAATTCTGGAACTGAGTTTAATATCTTAATAAGGAAAAATTAGTTATGAAATTTGAAAATAGGAAAATAATAAAGAAGTCTTGTGAAGTAAGCATTTATTTTTAAGACATTACATTGTATATTAAGTTTGTGGAATAACTAAAATTCTGGAACTGAGTTTAATATCTTAATAAGGAAAAATTAGTTATGAAATTTGAAAATAGGAAAATAATAAAGAAGTCTTGTGAAGTAAGCATTTATTTTTAAGACATTACATTGTATATTAAGTTTGTGGAATAACTAAAATTCTGGAACTGAGTTTAATATCTTAATAAGGAAAAATTAGTTATGAAATTTGAAAATAGGAAAATAATAAAGAAGTCTTGTGAAGTAAGCATTTATTTTTAAGACATTACATTGTATATTAAGTTTGTGGAATAACTAAAATTCTGGAACTGAGTTTAATATCTTAATAAGGAAAAATTAGTTATGAAATTTGAAAATAGGAAAATAATAAAGAAGTCTCTTGAAATAAGCATTTATTTTTAAGACATTACATTGTATATTAAGTTTGTGGAATAACTAAAATTCTGGAACTGAGTTTAAATTTTAATAAGGAAAAAGTATTTATGAAATTTGAAAATGGGAAAATAATAAAGAAGTCTTGTACTGTAAGCAATTATTTTTAAGACATTACATTGTATATTAAGTTTGTGGAATAACTAAAATTCTGGAACTGAGTTTAATATCTTAATAAGGAAAAATTAGTTATGAAATTTGAAAATAGGAAAATAATAAAGAAGTCTCCTGAAATAAGCATTTATTTTTAAGACATTATATTAAGCATGGTCTATGGCTATATCGTGTTGAATACGCCGGTTCCCGTCCGATCACCGAAGTTAAGCAACATTGAGCCTGGTCAGTACTTAGATGGATGACCGTTTGGGAATACCAGGTGCTGTAAATGTAAGGACCAAGAATGGCCCACCGGTCCTCCAGGTTTGAGGGTTGGGCACAGGGCTAACAACCCTGCCCCATAAAAAAGAGTTGTTACGGAAACAGTAACCAAAAGTTGCTGCCCTACACACCATTGGGTGTAAGGATGAGATAATGAGAAACCTGTGCTTGATGTGCTTTGGCAATATGTTGAAAGTTAGTCCCTAAATGTGATAAAAATAGTTTCATTAGCATCCCCACAGACGATTAATGGTACAGTTTTCATTTAAATGAATTTCTGAAGAATCTGCTGTTTTTTTTTAAAGAGGATGATAATGACAGATATAAAACATGTCAAGGATGGCAAAAAAGAAAGGATTATCCATGACTTCTTAAAGATTAAAGAATTTAACATCCAGTTTAAAATCTTAAACAACAAAGACTTGACTTAGAAATAAGAGCCATATGCTTTTTTTTTTAAATAAAGTTTTTAAAGATAAAAATAACTAACAAATTATTCTTCTATTAACTTGTGGGGACACCTGGCTATGTACCTGGACGCATTAGTACACCTGGGCATACAAGCTGAGAAAAGCTAATTCATATATGTGTGTGTGTGTGTGAAAATAGATTAAGTAAAGAACAGGTAAGAAAAAAGTGTCTTTAACATGTTTCACTTTAACAGGCTTCTTCAGAGATTTTGTATAGATGATTGATTTAACAATTTTTTTCAAAATCTAAAGAGACAGTGTGTATATATATATATATATATATATATATATATATATATATATATATAAAAATGAGATTATAGTTATACTTGTGTCAAAAATATTTCCACGAATCTACGAAGAAGAGAAAAATGGTTTTAAAAGAAAGAGCTAAGTACATGAACATCAGTCAAAAGGGTTCAGACCGAGTCAGTACGTAGCCCAAAGAAAAAACCCTGATACGAGTAATCAACTAAAAAAGCACTCAATACTTAGGTAGAGCGGAATAAATAAAGAATACCTAGTGAGCCAGACGGACCTACCTAGGTTTCACCTAAGCGGATCGTCAGGAAAAGCCAGCTTTCCCTGACGATCTGTTTAGGTGAAACCTAGGTAGGTCTGTCTGGCTCACTAGGCATTCTTTACTTTTTATATATATATATATATATATATACACACACACACACACACACACACACACACACACACGTGTTTAATTGTGATAGTATTTAACACCAAGGTTTTTATTTTTCAGTTGTTATTACTGATAAAAATGTATTTTGGCAAGCAGGTTTTTTATTGTAAAGTGTTCGATATTGTGGTGTAGATAGATCATCGATAAGAACGAAGAGTTTATTTCTTTAATAGGGCAGATTCATGCCGGCTTTGAAGTTTCATGAGGACATCATTATGATGCTCTCACTCATCATGGCTGTTTGTGATGAGTGAGAGCACCATAACTGTGCTCTCAAGAAAATTCCAAGTTGACATGAATCTGCTTTATTAAAGAAATAAATTCTTTGAAACTGTGTGTGTGTGTTATACCAATCTTTTTGTGTGAAGCCTTTTGTCTTTTGGGACTTCATTGAACTTAAACAGACAAAACATGTTACATCATAATTTTTCTTTCTTTGTGATAGATTTTCCTAAAATTGTTCTTTATAAAAGGGTGAGAAACAATATTTAAAGAGCAATTTTAGGGAAATCTATTTAAGTTCAATTAAGTCCCAAAAAACAAAATGCATCATGCAAAAAGATTTGTATATATACACACACACATATATATATATATATAAATAAAATGATGCTAAATTCATAAATGGAGAGGATAATCCCAAAAGATCTATTTAATATAAAATATTTCTCTGGATAATATCCATTGAGCTCTTTATACAGATCTATCTAATATAAAATATTAAATCGATAGATCTGGATAGAAAGATCAATGGATATTATCTAGAGCAATATGGTATACATAAAAAGAAAATACATCATCTAAAGTGGTTATAAATTATAATTTATTTTAATGTGTGTATAGTCCTATCTTCAAACCAAATGAAATCCTAGTCTGAAGATTAATCTATACATCAGTTGAAATAAATTATAATTTATAACCACTTTAGATGATGAGTATATATATATATATATATATACACACACACACACATAAGCACAAAGAATTTATTTGTCACTTCAACTGAGCAGGTTCATACCGACTTTAAAGTTTCTTGAGGACACTGTTATGATGTTCTCACTCATCAGGGCTGTTTTTATATATATATATATATATTCAGGAAGCAATATCCTTTTTATACAAGTTTCATTCAAAATGCCAGACAAGGTATTATGATTAAGTTTTTTATGTGATCTTATTTTTTCTTTTCAGAACATAAATTCTATAAAAATTGTTCAAATGTTTTGTTTTCCGAGTGCATTTTCACTTTTAGCCATTACTCTGAATATAAAACACACACATGACTACACACATACATGAACATTATGCATATTCAGTTACAAGTAAAATAAAATTCATCCTTGATAATGGCTAAAAGTATAACCAAAAGTGCTTGGAAAAACATAACATTTGGACAATTTTTACATAAATTATGTTCTGAAAAAAGAAAACAAAAAAAAACTTTACCATAATAACTTGTCTATCATTTTTAACGAAACCTGCACACACACACACACACACACACACACACACACACACACACATATATATATATATATAAAAAGCATATTTTATCCTCTCAGGGAAAATTTTAGAAGAAAGAAGAATGACAAAGAGGAAAAAGATTTTGTGATGCATTTTGTCTTTTAGGATTTTATTGGATTAAGTTTATGTTTACATTGGTGCAGCTAAATATGCACATGAACGAGAGACACTGAATTTGAAATCTTAAAGAACGAAATGTGTCGCACAAAAAAAATTTCCCACTTTTTCATGCTTCTTCCCCTAAATGTGTGTGAAGAAAATTGATATACAGTAATTATATGAATAAAGACAAAAAGAAAAACTTGGCTTAGCCAATGCAATTCATCTTCTGAGGGACTTTATCAAAGCAAATGCACCTTGATAAAGTCCAGCAGAGGATGAAATGTGTAAACTAAGAATTTTTTTTGTCTTTTATATATATATATATATATATATATATATACACACACACACACAGCTTAATAAGTCTGCAGCCTAATGCTGGAAAAAAAGCATTTATTTTATGTAAATATTTACTTTTGAATGTAATTACCTTTCTTGTCAATGCACTTAATTCAGTAATGAATAATATCATATAAACTGAGTATTATACAGTGAAAATTCCAAATCAAAATTCATCTAATAACTATCAGGTTACAGACTTCTTGATCCACTCGTGTGTGTGTGTGTGTGTGTGTGTGCGCATATATGTACAATCTATAATTGTATGCATAGACAGACATAAGCACACGTGTTCATTTCGGTAAATTTATTTTGCACAGTAGTTATCATGGTGCATAGTAAATGAAATGAATTATGTTCCTTAGACCTCATCCAATTCAAATATAATTGGAGTTTGACACCTGATGAATGCAAACTAGATAACTCTCTTTGAGGCTTATTATTATCATCATAAAAATTAGTGAATCATTCAATTTTGTTAGAAAGAATGAATTAAAAACTTTTTCAAATTTCCAAAGGAATAAAAAAAAAAACATGGAAGAAAACCTGAAGAAAAAGAAAAAAAAAAATGTAAAAACATTCATTTTTCCAACTTCCACCTCCTGTTCCTTCCACCACAAGTCCAGATTACCAATAATGTTATCTGAACTGAAGATTTCACCAAACATGTCCAGAGGTATCCTCCCCCCCATCAGGAAGTTGGTAGATGAAACATTTTTCGTGAGAGATAGACTCGCAGCTTGTGTGGCAAAGGCAGCATGTAGACAAATTGAAGATAATCCTGTGAACAGTGATTCATAAACAGTGTCTGTTGGACAACTTTACGGCAGAGATTACACAAAGAGTGCGGTGAGCGCATACTCATCGTGTACCACTCATGAAAAGCCTCGTCGCCTTGCTCAGAGAGGAGTTCGTGTGGGATGCCCGGCCCTTTCCATTTGAGCCAGTCAACCAGATTAAGCATATCACAACCCGCACGGTACAGTACCTTGATACAGGGGACCTGATACTTGAGATCTTCCTTGTAGAGACCCGTGCTGAGTGAACTGACACACACATAGAGGGGTGTGTGACCCCGTTTGTCTGTTAGATTAACGTTGCTTTTGGCTGCAAGCAATAGTCGAATCATATCTTTCAGTTTCCAGTGGGCAGCAACATTCAATGGTGATTTTCCAGAATTATCACATCTGTAATGAGAAGGAAACAACTGTCAGAAGCTTTCAACTTAATGTGATGTGTGAGATTAGCTAACATACTCAAAATATATAAAAGCTTGGAAAAAAAACACAACAAAAACAAAAAAAAAACCTATAGCTTCTACATAAATTAAACAAAGGAAACCTATTTTTTGATTGATTTATGGGTTATTAACTTAACTTTTTGCGAGTCATTTGAAACTGAAATATATCTTGGATTGTAGGAATTTATTTTTTTTTAAAGCAAATTTTGCAGTAACAATTTTTTGATAGTAACAATGATTCTTCAAGATACAGGTTCTACTATTTAACCCATAGCTGGGGGAGATGAATTCATACCAAGAGTATTTTCATATTGTTCTTTCTTCTCATTCTCTTTCTCCTCCAGTACCCCCTTGTGTCTTAGCGACATTATTGCCATACTGAGGATGAAATGATTTAAAAAATGTAACTGACATTAGAATGACTGGAATTTGAACTCAGTGCTAAAATTTCTCATTCTGAGCTGTTATCCAATACCCCACCCATACATCCCCTATAGTGTGTGATACCCTACTTGAATATAAATTGTGATAAGTAGTGAAAAGTATGTATGTGTGTGTGGGGGGGTGTTAAAATGTGGAATGCATAAGATTGCAAAGAAGGCAAAACAAATATCCACTAACTGTAACAAAGGCCAGTCTTGTTCCCTCAAAAAGTGATGCTGTATGTTGGTTTTGTTTAGTGGCATATCAAGATCTCTATAGGTTATTTAATGCCAAATTCTCAACATAATTTTATGCCTTCAACTACAGTTAAAATATATTTTTGGTAATGTTTGCTATAAATTGTATTGTTGGTAAATTTTTTTATATTGCTAGTATTTCTACTATAAAAATGTATCTTTATACTTTCATAGCATCTTGCTTTTGTTGAGGGGTTCATTATTTACCCATAGATAGGACCCTAACAGGTACTACCACCTCGGGTTAGAGTGAACCTAGGGACAACAGCAATTAAGAGGTGGTTTCCAGCCCCTCAAAATCTCACATCTCTCGATCAGTGGCCTTGCTGCTGGATGTAGTTTACTGAGTTCCTTACAGAGAAAGAAAACAATTTTAATAGGAATGACATAATGGGCCAGGATCGCCTACTGGTTTGGACATACAGTCAAGTTAACTGTAAAAGCTTCTATTTTGGTCTGTATCAAATGGCGTTTTATGACAGCACTACCAGCAAAATTGATATAGGAAAATTTCAAAACAACCACCCACTGTCCACAAATAAGGAAAATACAAAAAACTATCAGGATCAAGTGCCTCCCCAGCTGGAAGGTAAGCCAGCCATAACGTGCAGCATAATATTGTTAAAAATGTAACCGCAGAGACAAAAGCAAATGCCCACTTGACAGAGTTTAGAAAACAAAACGAGTTTTTTTTTTAAGCAGAAATACAGGATACAGATGGGCAGAGAAAAATATACTTACGATGTACTAAAGGAAATTTCAAAAACTGTTGGTATAATTACAAGTCTACATTCAAGCTAAAAAGCCTCAAAAATTGTATCAAACTAGCTAATCATGTGTGGAAATTAAAGAAAAACAATGGCAACAAAGACCTTGATATAACATGGAGCATATTAAAAAAGGTCGGAGCATATTAAAAAAGGTTAGACCTTGCAACAGTGATGAAGTCTGCAGATTGTGCCAAGAAGAGAAGTTAGCCAAAATATTATTTCCAGAACGAGAAAAGTTACCAAATGAAAAGTCCAAAGTAATGCCCGGATGTGAACATAGAAAATATATTTTTTCAGATCATACAAACCCGGATAAAAGTATTTACAATTCTTGACAAACTTGTGCTTCATTTTGAAATACCATTTATTTTAAACTTTCAGTTGTGTGTTCTGAAAGTTTCTGTTGTGCGTTTGAAAAAAAACATTGTAGAATCAGTTGATATAACTTTTGGTATCTTCAGGCAAATGCCTGAAGATACCAAAAGGTTGAAATCAAGGTAATTGACTGAATTACAAATGGAGATTATATATATATATATATATATATATATATATATATATATATTGTTTAATTACTTACTTTTCGGTCATAATAAAATTAGACCAGTGCACATTTGTATTAAAGTGTTCAATACAATTATATTGTAGAACTTTTGAATATTTTCCATTTGTAAATAAGTTATTATGCGACCTAGGTTTCTACCATAAGTGGTGTCTTTAGGCGATTTGCAATAACTGGTTTTACTATTTACCGTTTTTTTTTTTTTTTTTAAGAACACCCACATAATGGTGTTTTTTTTTTTGAATACTCACTTGGCAAGAAATTTTTGAACGTGCAATTTTTAAAATTTACAAGAAATTATAACATTTTTCATCCATGGTTTTATGAACCTAATAGGTATTTTTTAGTATGGTCACACTTAGTCATAATTTCTGTTCTTTCATTCAATGGTTCATTTTTGTTTGGGAATAGCATAATCTCTAACTTTTTTTCCTGGAACAGTCTACATATTTTGCCACTGTTGTAAGGTTTGGCTCTTTTCACTATTCTCCATGTCACGTCTGGGTCATTTCCATATTTTGATTTCAATTTCCACACGTGGCTAACCAACTTTGTACAGTTTTTTTAAGTTTCCTATTTTAAATGTAGGCTTGTGATTAAAGAAAACTTCTCACTAGCCAAAGAGTAGACCTAGCCCGTTAAACTGTTGTGTAACAATGAAAATGTTTCATATCCCCAGGGCAATCCATGAAGAGAACCCAGTTTTATGATTGATTGATTTGTTTTCTATGGTTTATCAACTTTTGAAGGTTATTTAAAGTTAGAAAATATATTTTTTAGATTGCAAAATTTTTTTTTTTTTTGGGTGGGGGAGATGATAATGGCTAAGTGATACAGGTCTTACTAATTAACCCATAGCTAGGGGAAAAGAGGTGGATTAATACCTTTCTCAAGAGTACTTACATGTAAATGAATATAACAAAGCCAAAACTTGGCTCTGATTAACAATTTTGATCCATTAAACCACCAACACAAACAAGCTTACAACAACTAGTATTCCCAAGCAGTCACCCTTCTATGTGTTGACCAGTCACAATATTGCTTAACTTTGTAATGGCATACAGGGAGGAGGGAAAGGATATATCTGATAGATAATGCTCTTTTTTTCCTGACCCAAACTCACAATACAACAGAAGAAAGAAAGGGAAAGAAACAACAGAAGCAGAATAGGGAAAAAAACTAAATTTTTTTAAAGCATTATTGCAACTGAATCACAAAAGACTTGTTTGCAATTCACTATACCTCTTATCCGAGAGACGGAGTGGCAACCTTTTGCAAACTATGTGTTAACTTAGGGTTTTAAAATCATTCAATGTGACAACAGCATACGTATCTTTATACAAGTCAGGGTCAATATATCTATTCTACAATATATTTTATATAATATATACAATAACATGTAAACCACATTAATAGAAATAAACTGTTTTTAAATTTTTTTTTTTTTTAATTAATTGGAGCCTTGCCCTTGCATGGTTTTAGCCAATTGCTCTTTATTGGTAATATACTTGTTACTTTCAGTTTTACACAATTTTCTAAATGTTCAGATGTTAAGGAAACTTCATTGCGGACTTAACACTGCTTTCATGTGAAAGAAAATATGCCACAAAAATAAGTTGAATCAAAAGTTGAAAAAAGAGCAAAAGCAATTTTCTTTAAACAGATGAAAGATCTTGGGAAAGATATCCAAAGTTGAGAATAGCAGCAGACTTTTCTAAATTTTTGTCTTCCAGAGACTTCCTTAATTCAACAAATTGTGCCATGAGAAATTGGTTACTAACCCGTCCTAGAGAACAGAAATGAATGATACAAGAAATTGGAGTTATTTCCCTTACATTAGAGAATTCCTTGCTTTATTAAAATTGAATGTAAACAAAGCTAGCACAGAATATTGTGGGCATCGGGACCGGAGAGGGTCATATTTTGCAATATTTATTTCTAATCAGAAACAAGGCCCTATGGTTAAAATGAAAAAAATTAGTGAGAATCTCAGGGTATTTATTGTTTTTTGAGATTGGTTTGTTTAGCAGCATATAAACATCTTCATGGGTTATTTGATGTTGAAAATAATTTTCTTGGGTGCTTTGTGAAAGCAGAATAACATTTTTATTACTTCAAAGCACCCAAGAAAATTACTTTCAGCATCAACTGACCCATGAAGATGTTGGTAGATGATACTTAGCTTTTGTATATATACAAGTTTGTGTGAACATAATAACTAGAGGTAGTGATACGTGTGTTTTATACTGTAGTTTTTTTGAAGTTATATTTTGAAATACATTTTGATTTCTTTAAGAAATTGTAAAATATTATATGGATTAATGTAGGTACCCACACTCATTTTCAATATCTAAATTTTAAATTGAATTTGTAAAAATAAAATTTTCTTGAAACTTTTATTTTAGTTTTAATTGAAAGCTAAACAACTAAATTTACTATTTCCAGTAAGCAAAATACTCTGGTGTATTTCAAACAGAAATTATATTGATTGGAATCTAAAATCTTTCAATTTTTTGGCCATTTTTAAGTGATCAACACATAAACAAAAGTTAATTCTCGATTTTAAAAATTTTGCAAAAATAAAATATACATTTGTGACACTATTTTTGGAAAATTAGCGAATTTCATGTTAAACTAATCTGATTTGCACATGTATTACTTATTTATAGTGTGAAATTTAGAATAAACTATTTCTTAATCACAGAGTTAAACTTTTTGACCTATCCGCCATATATCAAGCTTGTTGACAGGTTGTTAATTAGAAATAAGATAAGTGTATGGCATTCACAAGTGGCGAAATTGTACAAATCTTTTTTCGGATAAAGGGAGGAAACTGATTTTTAATTTGCACTTAGAAATTCATTCAGTCAGTTAAGTGCCATACATGATACACGCTTGGGCGATCATGTCTCGAAAGAGACATGACTGACTGGGCAGAAGATTATCCCGCAGTAGGTTGCCATTGCTTTCTGCGGTAGACTGGTTGCCGACCAAGGCTATAGAACCCAATCTGTCCTGCTATTTAACCCATAACTGGAAGGAAGAGACGGATTAATACCTTTCCCAAGGGTATTTGTGTGTAAGTGAATACAATAGATTCAACTGGAATTCGAACTCGGCTCCCCGGTTTCTTGTTCCGAGCCGATATCCACTGTACCACAACGCACATCCTAAGTGACGGCACGATGTCGCCTTCATGCCGTCATTTAGAAATTACCATGCAAAAAACTTCAAATACAAAAGATTTTTTAAAAATAGGGAGGCCAAACGATTTGTATTAAACTTTTTAATTTTTGATTACTAAATATAATCCTCACTTAATTAAATTTTAAAGTTACCAAAACAAATCTTTGAAGTATTTCAAAAATATTTTTGAAATTTTATAAATTATTATAATTAAACAAAAAAAAAAAAAAGAAACAAAACAATGAAATCAATACTTTTAAAATTTCATTAGTAATCAAAAAATCATTTTTTCTTCAGACTACAATGTCCCTAACTTTTATTATTTATTCAAGCAATTAAAAGATTATCAAATTAAATAATATCAGATGTTTATTGTCTTTTTTATTTTACAATTCAGAACTGATTTTAGAAAACAGAGGCTAGATTTAAAAAAAAAAAAAAAAAGACAGAAGAAAAAAGAAAAACAGATGATTTATATTCTCCCAATGAGTCCTGAGTTTAACTAATAAAACCATTTATCGAAACAAAGTTTAATTTATTAAAATTTCATGGATTTACATGGAGGGAGGTGGTAACAGATGTAAAATATATAACAATAATTATGCTCTCACACCCTGATTGAGCACCCTAGAAGAAAGGTAGACTTTGAAAAACAGTAGCCACTCTAGCATGTACGCATCGCTCATTCAGTAAAAATGAATTTGAGCACTCTAGCTATTGGGCGCGTAATATGATATGCGCTAAAAAGACTGCCTTCTTCCACCAAACGCCCTGTAGCCCAGGGGTAGAGTCGCTGACCGACGCCAAATCGGTCGGGTCTCGAGTCTGGGTGATGTAGCAATCGGAGTCTAACCGTACTGATGAGCTGTGATATAGCGAAACAGATCTGTCTGCGGATGACTATATATATATATATATATATATATATATATATATATATATTGTTTTACCAAGATTTTTAAAAAATAACAATTCCAAAAATAATTTCATTCATTTGCGAATGAGTACTGAAAGTTTCATTAAAATCCGACAATTATTCGATTTTTGTGAAAATTTCCAAATTAATGTGTTTGTCACCGGAAAAAAAAGTGAGTTATGTAATATTATATTTTCCATTGTAAACCCTTGTAATGTTTTAGTTACCTGCTAACTCAAATCAAAACAAGATTTTCTGCCAAAATTTCCAACATGTTAGAAGGGATAAAAAGTTTTTTTTAAAAATAATTAAAAAAAATACTTTGATCTTTCCTTAATAATATAAACATTTTGATGGAAGAAGTTCGTTTTTATTAAGTTTGAGGCCTTTTTCCATACAATGCTGTTTTTTTAGCGATTTAGTAGAGGTGCCTAGATTAATGTAATGAAAGTTCTTCCCTGGTTGTTTGGTTTATTTTGTTAAATATCAACCCCAATGGGTCACTTAATATATAAAATCTAAATATTTTGAACAATTTTATGGCTTCAACTACAGACAAAATGTATTTAGTCATTTTGATATAAAATGTATTGTTTGTAATTTTACTATAAATATCCATTTTTATACTCTTAGTGTTTTGTTTTTGTTTAGAGGTTACACTATTAGATTACTTATTTACAAGAATAGTTTTATATTTACAAGATTATAGAAATATACTAACCAACCACAATAAAATATCATTTAATAAAATATATACTTTTTTTATAAAAAAGTAAATATGAAAAGATACCTTTTTTTTATAAATATATAAAAATATCTGAACAAGAGAATTTAAATAAACATTTAACAATGAGTGATAGTACTCAGAAATTTATTTCATTTGCTCTTACCATGAAAATTAAAGTAAATTCTCTGGATATAAAATAATCTAAGAAAATGTATAATGTCCAGAAAAATCATGTTTAATTTAAATTTTGTGAAGAAAAACTTTTGAAAAAATCTGAATAAATTAAGATTTGGGAAAATAAACGAATTAGATCGAAATTATAGTAGACACATTATCAGAGCCTATTCTGTTAATTAGTTTAAGACAAAAAAAAAAAAATTATTGAATGTTATTAATGAGATACAATGTCCTAACTGAGTGGATACCAACTTAAAATAAAATTTAATCAAACCATATCTACAGAGAAAGATGCAAATGACACAGTATTTAAAATATATATCCAATTATTAATCTGAAAAGTTTCAGCTTTTAAGCATGTATAGTTAATACTTGAATGCATGATCATCAGTAAAAAGAGGAGCTGAAAATGCTAACTACAATTCAGGGACACTAAAATCAAAGAGGTACAGAAATTTAAATACTTGGAAAACATTCTGACAGAGGATGGAAAGTGTAACAATGAGATCTGAAGATGTATTTGCGAGGTCAAGGACGCATTTCAAATGCTAAGAAGAGAGGAAGATTTCATTGGAAACAAAGAGTACCAGACTGCTATATGATATCTGTCCTCCTATATGGCAGCAAATGCTGGGAAATCTCATCAAAGATGAAGAAGATACTTGAAGTAACAGAAACGTGGTTCTACTGAGGATACCATTGACCAAACAGGTGAGCAATGACAAGGTTTTGGAGAGGATACAACCAAAAAGAAAATTTATACTTGGCATCAGGAAGAGACAGCATAGGTTTCCGGAAATTATTTATTTATTTTACATTATTTACATTCAAATTGGATGTGCGTTGCGGTACAGTAGATATGGACTCGGAACGACAAATCGGGGTGCCAAGTTCAAATTCCAGTTGAATTTCTTGCAATCACTTACGCACGAATACCCTTGGGAAAGATATTAATCCATCTCTTCCCTCCTGTTATGAGTTAAATAATAGGACAGATTGGGTTCTATAGCCTTGGCTGGCAACCAGTCTACCACAGAAAGCAATGGCAACTTATGGCAGGATAATCTTCTGCCCAGTCAGTCATGTCCCTTTCAAGACATGATCGCCTAAAGCGTGTATCACGTATGGTACTTAACTGACTGAAGGAGGGCTTAGAAAATCTAATACTCATGGTATGAATAGAGAGAAAGAAAGATAGGAGAAAGCAATGTGAGACCTACTTGATGGGCTTGAGCATGTGGATGATGAAGTGGAGGTTTGGGAGAGATACCAAGAGTAAAAATATTAAGAGTGACAAGTCATAGGGGCAAGTGGAAATCGATGATTGCCTATGTCATGAAATGACACAGCACATAAAGAAAATAATTATTAAGTTATTGAAAATTTTATACTCTTTGTGGCAAAATAAACTTAAAACAGCAACCAGCGAATAAATTGTGGCTCACCCCAGCTGGTATTCCAATCAAGTCTTTCCTTCTTGAGCTCTGTCTCAGAATCTCACTAACAGCCGTTTCAGCCACCAACTGTGAACGTTCTTTTTTCTCCCTCTCACTGGGAAAAATTTGTTGCTTTCATATCTGTCCATGTACCCATAATCCTTTTGCATCTTCCTGTTATCCCATAATGCATTACATATTTTTAGTGTATAAAAACACAATGCAAGTCCCCCCTCATTCTTTTACATTATCTGGCCGAGGACGGATTACGTCAGAGCAGTAAGTGCTTTTACTTTTTCCTTTATTCTAACTGCAGTAGCTTTACATGCTAAGCAAATACGGGCTCTTTTTTGGCAGGGACAAGGCAAGTCATAAACAGTAGTGCTAGTCCCAGGTTGTATCTCATGTCTGCCACACTTGATGGGCTTGAGCATGTGGATGATGAAGTGGAGGTTTGGGAGAGATATCAAGAGTAAAAATATTAAGATTGACAAGGCATAGGGGCAAGTGGAAATCGATGATTGACTACGTCATGAAATGACACAGCACATAACGAAAATAATTATTAAGTTCTTGAAAATTTTATACTCTTCAAGAAACATGCATTCAAATTCTACTGACCATTTTTCTTCTAAATTTTTGCATTGTCGTCGTCTTGCGGCCATTGGCCGAGATAGAACTCACTACACCCCTCCAGTATTTCCTGTGCATTTGGAACCCTGGCACAGTTTGCAGCAAAATTCATAATCTTGTCAAATAGCTGAATACTTGATGCTTCACCAGGGCTACCAAGGATGTTTTTATTGTGACACCAACACTAGATGGGTTGCCTCCAGGCCCCATCCTGTTATTTAACCCATAACTGGAGGGAAGTGATGAATTAATACCTTTCTCAAGGGTACTAGTGCTGAAGTGAATGCAGGGTACTCAACTGGAATTCAAACTCAGCTTACCGATTTCTCTTCCCAAGCTGATATCCACTGCACCACAACGCATATTCATCACTGAACGCTTACAGCACCTGGTATTCCCAAGTAGTCACCCATCTAAGTACTGACCAGGCTCAACGTTGCTTAACTTCGGTGATCAAACAAGAACCGGTGTATTCAACGTGATATGCTTACGGCATATTACGTTAAGTTTACTACTACATCTGTTTGAATAAAGAACAATATGTCAAGTAGTTCGTCCCCATGATAGACTACTACATCAGACTGCTACTTGGACTGACTTGAAGTAGTAGTGAAATGTGCCATGAAGAAATCCTCCTGTGTTTAGTCTAGTCTTTTTCTTTGTAGAAGAAGCCAAAATTTCACCTGAGAGCATATACGGTAATATAAGTGTCAACAGAAATAGTCCTTTTGATATACCAATTTTTTTTTTGTGGCAATGTAAGTTAATCATTACCTAGATTTTACTAGGTTTTGTAAAGTCATAGATACAGGAATAACAACACCTTCAAACAATACTGTAAATACTTACTATATACGTTGTAACAAAAGAAGAGAAAATGATTTACCACAACACAGAGATAAATAACAGATATTTAATTTACTAAAAACACAAAATAAAATATATACAAATATACAATTGTAGCATTTAAAACAGAAAACATTGTATCACAAATTTTTGTCTTTATTTTTACCTGAAATTAAAGCCAAAATATGATGTTTAGAATGGCACATGATTAAACATAATAGGCATTCATTGTCTCTTATATTTAACAGTATATGTTTAGTATATATATATATATATATATATATATATATATATATATTTTTTTTTGTTTGTTTATCTTTAATCCGAAGTGCAAGAGTAGGAAGGTAAATTCAACCTGATCCTAATCAATATTAAAAATTTTTAATATTAAAAAGTAATGCAAGCAGAGAGCTCAATGTATTAAGAATACAGAGCCAATATAAATTAGAGAAAATTTTCAAAATTCAAAGGTGTCAGATGTACATTTTGACATAGGATCTCTAATAGAGACTCTACGTCATGTCAGCGACATTGTTTTTCCAAATGGCGAAGGCCCTGAGTTAGAGTGTGGAGGGGTTTTTGGTTAACAACGGTCACAAAGTGGAAAAGGACAGAGCTGGTAGTCGTGGGGTTACAGGGTGTTGAAATGATATATTTAGGAAGGGGAGGAATAGGAGTTCATATTTTATAAAGATAGACAACTAAATGAGTTAAATTACTTTTTAAAGTTAAGATTTTGGGCTGTTTGAAGAGGTGTATTTAGGCAAGAAGGAATGGGTTTCAATATAAGATTTAAAAAAATTTTTTTTTTTTAAGTTTATTTGATTAAACCTTTTAGAAGTGAGTTAAATGCCAATTACAGGAAGTTATCAGTTTAAAAATTATTAGAGAAAAAAAAAAAAAAAAAAAAAAAAAATATATATATATATATATATATATATATATATATATATATGTGTGTGTGTGTGTGTGTTAACCAAGGAAAAAGGGTTTTAGTAAAAGAATCCATATTTTCTAAAGATAGACAATTAAAGGAGCTTGGGATAGGAAGGTAGGGGGGTTAAAATACTTTTTAAGGTTAACATTAGGGTAAAATTAAGATTAAAACTTAAATTGAATCCTTTTAATTTATATTCTAACATCTAGTCAATGGGGATTTAAATTCTAAATTTAAGGATTCGAATAATTTGCTTTGTGGCAGCACTTACTGATGAATTCCCTCCTAAGATTCAGTAGCCGGTGTTGGTGGGGGTATTTTAATATTGAAATTTTTTCCAGTTAACATAGTCAGCACCTATCACGAAAATTCCTTGGAATACAGGCTGAACTTATCAGTTTTCAGCTAATTTCAGGATCCAGCCCTTCTTTCATTTTCCAGAATGCCCGCGAAAGGGCTGTCTGGTACCTCTGACCGGGGTTCGAAAAGGAGTACCTGTGGTTATACAGTCTTTGTTTGAAAGGACCAGTGGACATACCGATATAGGTCCAGAAGTCGTTTTTTTTGTTAGATGGAGAAATGCGGGCTTCATAAATCACCTGGGTAGATTTGCATTTTCCCTCCACCGGGCAGGCGTCCACAGAATTACAGTTGCATTCGTTTAGAATTCCGGATCTAGATTCAGCATTGTTCAAGTTCACCAGAATACTGCTATTATGGGAACTAATAAGGCTGTCCATATTCGGGGTGCAAGAATAAGTAATTTTAAGGGTGTACCTATTAAAAATCTTCCGTAGAGGGTTACTGTTATTAAAATTTTTGTCTATTAACTTGAGAAAATATTTACCAATATTTTTGTTAGTTTACAATAAGGGGGGTTAAACCAAATTATCTTTCTTTTTCTACAGTTTCCTTTATTTTTATTTTTGGATGATTCGGAGTCTATTGTAGGTTTATTATATGTTAACTTGTTCTTATATCCGCTTTTTTGAAGGGCCTTATTGTAAATATTTTTACTTGTGTTGAAAGTTTTAATGTTGGATGATAATTGGTTGATTCTATTATTCACTATATTGGGCATCTGTTTTATAATATTTTTGGGGTCGTTGCATGAAATATTAATATAAGTGGGGGAACTATTTTCTTTGAGAAATGGTTGGTAGGATCCATCATTTAAGTTAAGGGTGATGTCTAGATAGTTTACAATTTTAAGATTATAGGTGACTTCGACTTTAAAACCAAGGTACTTCAGGGCTCTAATTATTTTTTTGTGTATCCTATTTGTGTAGGGCCCATTGGAATTAGGGATAATTATTAATCCATCGTCCCGATATAGGCCTAATTGTTTTGGATCTAAAAATCTGCTTAGAATATCTAAAATGTAAATTCCCACAAGATCTGCCACCTGGGCTGAATCATATGCTCCCATAGGGACGTCAAAAACCTCCCCCGGCCTCTTTGTCCATGTGGAATCATCAAAGGTGAGAATGGATTTTCTGGCCGCAAAGATAATTTTGTAGTCCCTATCTGAAATGTTCACATAATTTTTAGCAAATCTTAAACAACTCTCAAGAAGGTCCCTTGATATAGAGGAATAGAAATCGACAATATCGAATTTAAGGAAAGTGGATTTAGATTTGTTTTTGATGTTGTTAAACCAGTCTATCGTATCTGAAGAACTTTTCCAAAGGTTTGGTTGTATATAGCGTAATGATAATCCACGTCAGTCAGTTAAATGCCATATGTGAAACATGCTTGGGCGATCATGTCTCAAAAGAGACATGACTGACTGGGCAGAAGATTATTCCGCAGTAGGTTGCCATTGCTTTTTGCAGAAGACTGGTTGCCAGCCAAGGTTATAGAACCCAATCTGTCCTGTTATTTAACCGATAACTGGAGGGAAGAGATGGATTAATATCTTTCCCAAGGGTATTTGTGCATAACTGATTGCAAGAAATTCAAATGGAATTTGAACCCGGCTCCACGATTTCTCGTTCCGAGCCGATATCCACTGGACCATAACGCACATCCATAATCCACGTATACTATCTTAATATGTATAGGGAAAACTACTAAAAAGTTGTAAATTAAAAATCTACTTTTTTGACAGTATTTATCTATATATATATATATATAATAATAATAATAGAAATAAATAAATACTGTGAAAAAAAAAATACATTTTTAACTTACAACTTTTTAGTTTTTCCTATATATATATATTTATTGTTCTGGTCATATAAAATTTCATTATCCAACTCTGTAAGGAAGAAAACACTAGAATGCTCAAAAATTGAAACAGACTGTTGGCATTTGGGGTTGACCTCAGTGTCTACAATTTATACAGTCTATTTCTGATATTGAGCACTTTTATCCATAAATATAGCATAACATAAAACTAGATTTTTCTTATCTCTAACATACATATTTTCAGATCGGTGGATATATATATATATATGTTACGGAAATTAACGAAATTTAACGAAACTTGGTTATAAGCAACCGACAATTTGTAATAAGCATAATAAAAACCTCGTCTGATCAAGAGGCTATCCATGGTCGAGTGGTCAAGATGGTACCAGATCAAATGGTATGCTTCCCCTATGTAATAAGGGTCGGAGGTTCGAATCCTGCTGGATAGCACACATTTTCGTCATAAAAATTTATTGTAAAATAATCAGGCCGGTAGATATAAATATAAAATACTGTTTAATTAAAAAAACAGAATATCTACTTAAATACGTGTATCGGTAAAAATAATGTTCAAAATAATTCATTACATATATATATATATATATATATATATATATATATATATATAAATGTACTGTTTAATTATAGAAAAACAGATTCTCCACTCAAATATGAGTATCCATTAAAAATAATGTTCAAACAAATAAATATGTTGGTTAATACCAATTTTGTAAATTTCCGTAGGATTTTGTAATATTGTTTTCGATTGCGTTTATTTACATAAGGTGATGATCTTGAGCAGAGATAGACATTTCTAAAAGAAATCAGGAGAATATGTATTTAATAAGCTTAATTCAGACTTTGGTTACCACGATATCTTCTGTGGTTGAGTGGTGAAGCACACCACATCTAATGGTGGCATCTCCCCAGTATTTCGGAGTATGCAAGACAAATTTTCCAAACAAGATTTTTCAAACATCTAGGCCAGTGGATAATTAAAACGTACTGTTAAATTATAGAAAAAAAAAACAAAACAAAAAAAACAACAACAACAGACTATCTACTCAAATATGAGTATCCATTAAAAACAAATAAATTTAAATAAGTATGTCAGTTAATACCATTTTATAACTTTCTGTAAGATTTTGTAAGCTTGTCTTTGTTTCCATTAGAATACGAACCAGAGCAGAAATGAATGCTCTAAGAAATCAGGAAAATGTGTATTTATATAGCTTAATTCAGCCTTGTTAAACCATGAAATCTTCCGTGGTCGAGTGATAAGACCACGAAAGATGGCTTCTCTTGGGTATATGGGAGTTGCAGGTTCAAATTCTGCTGGAAGATAGATATTTACTTAAGATTTCTTGAATATTCTGGCAGGTGAATATATATAAATGTACTGCTTAATTATAGAAAAACAGAGCATCCACTTGAATGTGAGTATCCATTAAAAATAATGTTCAAACAAATAAATTTCAATAAATATGTGTATAGATAAGGTCTTGTCAATGGCATAGCACAATGGTAGCCAGAGGAAGTAGTTGAGAAAAAATATGTATATAAACTTACTTATCAACCGAGGCACCTGCTGAAAGAAGTTTCTCCACAGTTGCATAGCTGGAATGAACAATTGCATTCTGCACGCAGATGTAAAGGGGGGTCTGGCCGTCTTTGTCTGCACGATTGATATCTGCACCAGCCTGAACGAGAATGTCTACAAGATGTGGCCGACCATGGTAGGCAGCTTTATATAAAGGGGTACAATCATTGCGATCGGGTAGATTGACGTTGGCACCAGCATTCAGAAGGATCTGAAAAAATGAACACAAATAAAATAAGGCTTGAAAGAAAAGGAAAAAACAAATTTTCTTTAATCTTTTAAGAATAGAACAGCAAAAAAAAAAAAACACTATCTTTCAGCCTTCAAACTGGAATGGATGCAGTTTGAAACAAAGAACCCTAACTTACATTGCATACTCGATGAGAACCACCTCTACCATTCTGACCATCACAAGCCAAATGTTTTTCATTCCAAGGTTTGCTGCCATTGTTTTTTTTCTTAAATTTGCATTTTATTTATTAATTACTTAATGGCAGAAGAACTGATCAGCTAAAAACACTGGAATGAAGACATCAAGTAAGTTACATGTCAAGAGATATGAGGATTTCAAGAGTTTCATAGCAAATAATTGATGCCTGTAAATATGGACATGAATGGATATCAGGAGATAAATTCAAAAATTATAGACATCACTGATGGAGATAATTTATTTCCCATAAGAATGAAATGCTATCACTCATATTTCTGTATATTTTTGGAAATTAAAGGACACAAAACAGAAACCCAAAGTAAAATGGAAAATCCTAGAAAAAACTAGAACCTGTAATCGCTTAATGACATCTGCCCTTTATGCTTAAGTGAAAAGCTGCACATTCTAAAGTACCCCAACAATGGCGAACTATTGAACCGTAGGGATGAATTAGCAGTGTTATGTAAACTTAGAAAATATTTTTTGTTAAAATTTAATTAACCAAAAAATACCTCACTCACATAAAATAATCCTCTCCAAAAAGGTAATTAATACCCATGTTTAATACTCAAAATAAAAAAAAATGAATATCGTATAAATAAAAGAAAATAAACTCACACAACATTAAAAGTCACTCTATTCCATCCACTCATAGATAACAGTAAAATAAAAAGTGTCTACCTTTTCTTAAAAAAAAAAACCTTACATCTCAATACAAGAATTACCTAGACAAAACTAAAAAGTGACCTGTCCAAAACTAGGCTACCCTACACCCCTCTCCTAACCAAAGGCTGTATCTCTATGGCTACAAACTGCTGGCTAAATCATACTAAATTCCTATCCCACACAGCACTTACATATATTACCAAGAATAACTTGTTTTCACCATTTATTTTTCATTTCCACTTATCACCAGACGAGGGGCACATGTTGCTCTGAAACACACACACAAAGATTTTAGTGTAGTGATACTATGCTTTTATAAACCATTGTAAAAACCATTACAATATTAAGCTCTATGTTGTATTGAGCACTCTTTATAGAAGTAAATGCATGAACAGTGGGTTAAAAATCTACGTGTTCTATAAATTTCTTACAATACATATATATTTTTTGTTAAAAATGACTGACAAGGAAGATTTCATTAATTTTTGATTTAATTTTTTCCAGTATTCTTAAAATTATGTTACAGTCAAAATATGAGGATAAAATAATAACATAAAAAAATTACTTCATTATACAGTCCCCTATCAAGAAAGACACCTCATTTAATGGTGGCTGCTTCTCTTTTATTAGAACAGTCTCCAGAATTTGGAGTCTTTCTTTGCACCGTATTCTACATAACGTTTTGGTGATATCTACTAAAATGTTAATATTATTTTGTTTATTCATTATATGTTCATGTATGTGCGTGTGTGCAGAATGAATTAAATGACAAGTCAACCTACGAGATAGTGTGGTGTATGTATGGCCACTGTAAAAATTTAATGCTGTTTGGTAGTGTTGGATATGCACAAACACTATCTCACTCTTATGTATATATAGATAGGGAGAGAGAGTTTGTTTCTTTAATAGAACAGATTCATGCTAACTTCGAAGTTTCGTGCGAACACCGTTATGATGTTCCCACTTGTCAGGGCTGTTCCCAATATATGGGTGTATGTATATATATATATATATATATATAATTTTATTTACATTATTCGGACTGATATCCTCATCTTTATTGCCATGTTTACAATGTTTCGATTGTTGTATGTTCCAGCCTTCTTCAGGTGCTAGAAATTTGTAACTGAACCCTTTATTTCAATCACTGGGGTATATAATTCTTATTCTATGTCCTCAAGGACATATGACTCGGTGGATAGTTCCAGTGACTTGGCCAAAAAGAGTTGTGAGTTCAATATGTGACTACAGCAGGTATTGCTTCTGGGTTACTTGAATGTCCACTTATTTATAACTGCTTAATTAGGTGTTGAGTTTTCCTGTCAATATGTGTATGGGTGTGTATAGACATAGGTTACAGTGTTTCAAAAATGCCAAATCTTTTGGCATTTTTAAAAAATGATGAAATCACATACACAAACAGAATCATTATTCATAAAACATAAAAGAAAGGATATTTAAAAAAAAACAGAACACGAACATATAAATTCATTAGATCTAATATAAAAAATTGAAAATATAAAATAAATGAAAATTAAAATTAAAAATTAAAATTCAATTAAAATATAATAAAAATAGTAATATAAAATATATAAAATAATAAATATATATATATATATATATATATATATATATATGTCTTTGTTTGCTTTACTTTGGTATTGAGTGATTTAGTGTTAGGGTTTTCATTTTGGAGTCTTTTTTTCTTATGAGTGCTTGACTTTTTGTTCATATACTTTGTTTCTTTTTTGCTTCACCTTTTTTCCCCTCTGAGTTTGTTCACGGTGGGTTATACAACACAATTTAAATTATAGCTTGATTAATACTAGTTTTATTATTGGTATAGTTGTTGCTATAGTTAATTATATATATATATATATATATATATATATATAAACAAAGATTAACAAAACTTGGTTATAAACAACTGACAATTTGAAATGATTTGTTTGAACATTGTTTTTTTTTATCAATACTCGTATTTAAGTATATATTCTGTTTTTTAATTAAACAGTATTATATATTTATGTTTTGATTTGTTGACATTACGATACATTTCAGAGCAGATATGGTTATTGCGATAAAATCATAAAATCGAAAACTGTGTTATATAGGCTTGATTAAAACCTCGTTTAGACTGAAGGTCATTTGTGGTCGTGAGGTCTAAGATGTGCCAGATCACATGGTAGCTTTCTCTATGTGGATAGGGGTCGCAGGTTCGAATCCTGTCGAATGACACACATTTTCTTAATAAAAATTTATCATAAATAATCAGGCTGGTAGATATAAATATATAATACTGTTTAATTAAAAAACAGAATATCTACTTAAATACGAGTACCGATAAAAAAAATAATGTTCAAACAAGTCATTTCATTTATATATATATATATATATAAACTAGTACATTGCTAAAACTACTAATTGTCAAGTGCAATAAAAATAAGGCAAATATATCACAATTTGCAATATAAAATAAATATAAAATAAAGATTATATAATTGTAGGAAATTATCAAAATAGTAAGGTTTATACTATAAAATGTTTACAACTGCTATAGTTTGATACATTAGGTTTAGTAATACTAGCAGAATTGTAAGGTTAATTCTTTAATATGTTTACAGTTTACTATAGCTTCATGCCTTTGATTTAGTAATATGTCACTTTTCATGTACTTTATAATTTCAATTTTCTCTTGCAGACAGAGGAAACATGGTTTGTTCACTCTTCTAGAGATTCTTGCTTGTTTGAGAATTTTCCATTTAAATTTAGATGTTTTATTCTATTATTATTATTATTTATTTTTTATATTTATTATTATTATTATAATTTTTAAAATTATTTTGTTATACTTTATTATTATAATAATTTTTTTATTTATTTATATCATTTTAATTTTTAATTTATTTCATCTTTCCAATTTATTATATTAGGTCTAATGAATTTATATCTTCATGTTACGTTTTTTTAAGAATATTATTTATTTTATGTTTTATGAACATATTTTTCTGTTTGCGTATGTGATTTTATCATTAAAAAAAATGATATAAGATTTAACTTGAAACCCTGTAACCATGTCTATATCGATCTGCAATTCACTTTCGGATAAAATTTAAATTTTCTCTCTTGGCCATTTCCATTGTCTCCCCTTTCTTCCCTCTCTACATTTTTTTCACATTTTTCCTTTTTATCTTCCTTTCACTTTTTATTTCTTCTGTATCTTTCCTTTTTTTTTTTTTTTTTATAGAAGTACAATTTTTTTTTCTTTTAGATGCCAAAAGATTTGAGCCAAGACACAGTAACCAATGTCAATATCAGTCTGTAATTCACGGCTGGCCAAAATTTAAAATTTCTCTCTCTTAGCCATTTCCATTGACTCTTTCCTCTCTACATTTTCTCACTTATTTTCCTCTTCATTTTTTATTTCTTCTGTATCTTTCCTTTTCTTGATTTCTCATCATCTTTTCTGATCTTTTCTTCCCTATTTTTCCCCCTAATTTTTCAATATCTTTACCTCATACAAAAAAAAAAAAAAAAAAAAAAATCAAAAAATAAAGGGAAGTGCTGTTTGAAAAAATTATTTTTAAAAACGTTTATTATCATCATTATTAACTACCTGATGAGACATTGTTCATTCAATATCGAAACAAAATGTACAATTTTGTAGTAGTTTGTAGTTTGCATATGTTCTAACCTAGTAATTAATAATTATATACATTGGAGGTGCTGAAAAGTTTTTGCTCTGGCCCATTTTCTAAAATCTGACCAAACATCAGAATCTTTTTTAACTATCCAATCTTGGTTTGCCGAGAATATTTCAATCTTTCCTTTTACAGAAACACCCACAAAATGTATGGGTTTGCATAATGCAAAAAACAGAATTAATGCCAGTTACATCTTATCACTGATAAGCCTCCATGGTTGTTGAAAAAGTAAACATGTGAGCAAATATTCAAGGGTAAACGATTGCCATACCAAGCTTACCTGCCAGGTTATTTGAAACTGCAAAGCTGTTAGCTTCATTATCAACCTTGAAAGTGTAGTTTATAGACTTACTATAGTGATATCCACATGATTGAGAGAGACTGCTGCCAGAAGTGGAGTGGTACTATCCTTGACACTGGGCACTGTTGGATTGCTCCATGGATAATTCATGTCTGCTCCTTCAACGATGAGGTTCCGTACTGTGTCCTTATCATTGCCCATTACAGCTAAATGCAGTTGGCGTTCACGGTGAGGCATGCCTAGAATGGCAGCCTCATTCTTGCTCCATTTTGAGTTTCCCATTGCCTTTAAGAAAAAAAAAAAAAAAAGAAAGTGTTTCCTCAATGTCATCAGGTGCAATTCATGAACATTCTTTGAAAACAATTATAAAAGCTTAAAACCATATACAAGAATTAGTCACACACACACAAAAACCGAAATTAAAAAAAAAAAACGAATAAAAAGAAATTTGAAAAAAACTAAAATAAAACAAAAACAAAAAATATCTTTAGATTTGTTTTTTTTAGACAAATCTGAAAAAGAAATAAAAAAAAACAAATTTAAAAAAATGCCTACAATCATCAAGAGAAAAAGAAACAAAAAAAAAACACCAAGAAACACAAAAAACAAAAGAATGTACACTGGGGGTGGAGATAGAATGAAATAGATGCACAATAAGTTTATAAAAAAAAAGAAAAAGACTGGAAAAAAAAAAAAAAAAAAAAAGAAAAAATTCGGGCATCAACAAATGTACCAGTAAGAAAAAGAAGAAGAAAAAGCAAGAACAGCTTATAAACCACAAAAATTGTAGAAAAGAAAAGAGAGAAGAAATAAGTATAATAATGTAAATTTCATACAAATGCCTGTAAGAAGATAATCTCAAATTATTTCATTTCAAATAATGGTGACAGATTTAAGTCTAACCTTCAGATTGCATAGCACCTCCCTCTCTCCACACAAAAACTGTGTCAAAAGGATGACTTCTAACATGGCTATTGCTTCATACCTGCCTTGGCAATGTTTAGTGTTTTTAAACGCCATTTAGAATTTTAACAAAAATGCTATAAACCATTTAGTTGTTAGATTTACAAAATTGAGTTTATATTTACATTATAAAGACATGAAACCAACTATAATAATTTTAATATTTACATTTTATAAAGATATATGGAAACAAAAGTTTTTATTCAGAAATGTTTGAATTATTTATAAAGAAATTTAAACCAAAATGACCTTTCTTGACCTTAGATATTTTCTTCTCAGATTACTTGTTTTAAGTCTAATTATATTTTTAATAAATGTGATCTAGAATCAAAGATGTGTAATCAATAGAAATACCTGGCAAAAATTACAGAATTTCTTTAATTATATACAAGGAAAGGCATGAGCCCCATCCAATGAATAGAGAGATACACACTCAAAATATTGAGTGTTTACGATCAAAATAGAGCAAAACAAAAAAAAAGAATCCAGAAGACACAACTACAAGAATACAAAAATAAAACAATGAATGGGGAGAGAAAAAAAAGAAGAAAAAGAAGAACAAAAATGTACAACATTTAGGAAAGTGGGGTAATTTTTGATGTAATCTAAAATTACGAGTGGGCCTGTGCTGTCAAAAATGACGGCAAAATATTTATATTGATATGCTGTCTAATATGACGGCAACATATACACTGATGTACCTACTATTGAGTATCTCACATAAAGACATAAAAAAATATTACAACCACCTAAGCGTGAGAGGAAGGAAATATGTATACAAATAAATATACAAGGGTTTTTATTGAAATTGAGATGGGATGTGTGTATATATATATGTATATATATATATATATATATATATATAATCTTTCACTACTCAACAACATAATTAAAAAAAAAAGAAAAAAAAAAGAGGAAAAACCCAAAAGTACATAAAAAGAGGGACTGTTAAAAAGCAAAAATGCAGCAAGAGGTTTAATAACTGGTAGTAAAGAAAATGAACTGAGCCACTGCTACCTTGCTATTGTCTCTCGCTCCATAAGCGTGACAGGAGGGAAATATATCAAGACACACACACACACACACACACACACACACACACACAACAGTCTTTATTATAGTAGAGATGATTCCATTTCAAATAATGGCATCATCATTAAATATTCAATGCTATTTAATGATGACCCCTAAAACTTGCAATAAATTTATTTGTAGGCGAGTCTTTATTTGTCTTTATTCATCAAATCCCCTACTATCAGAGTCTGGGGTTATTACCCCGTGCATCTCCAAAAAGTCCTTACCACTTTAAACCTCAACTTTGCATCACATTCAGTAACAACATGGGTGTATTGAAATATTAACTTATTTGTCAAATAGCCAAAGCATTTCTTATATTCTGTCCAGGTTTTAGGTTAGTGGCCATGATAGAAAGGATTACATTCTTTAAAAAAGAAATACAATGTACCCAATACTTTTGCAGGTCACAATGTATGTGTGTGTGTGTGTGTGTGTGTGTTTTCTCAGACAGAATATTTGTAGAAAAGACAAAATAAATAAAAGAGACAAAAGGAGAAACTGTACTTAACTGCCATGTCTTGTCCTCTGAGGGATATTACCAAGACAAAAGTTGATAAAGTCCCTCAGAGGACGAAATGTGTCAGCTAAGAATAGTTTTTCCTCATCTTATATACACACACACACATATATATATATATATATATTAGTTGGGTATAGAAAATGTATAAAAACAAATAAGAAAAAAGAAAATAAAGAACAAAAGTAAAAAACCAAAAAAAAAACAAAAAAAAAACAAACAAACCTGAAAACAAAAAAAAACAACAACATAAAAGCAGAAAAATGCATAACAACAACAACCACCACCACCACCACACATAAGGTGTGAATGCACAGGTATTGAAGTGGGTACACATTTTCTTATAAAACAAAATGTACATTTTTGTATCTATATCCATAATTAGGATGGTCCCACCTGAAGTAAACGAAATACAGCCTTGTGGAATTCCAGAAGACAATCAAAGTGTTTGTCTTTACTTTCAACAAATTTGACCATGGTGCAGTGATAAACAGATCCAGACAGGCTGAACTTTTCAGGCAGAGGGAGTCAGATGAACTCCCCAAAGTTGAAAGACTGTGAGGAAAAAGAAGGGGGGGGGGACTTCAATATTAGAAATCTATTCGCGATTATCATCAGTTTTGACACAGATTATTAGATAAGCTGATAAGGATTTTATTTTTTGAATATTCAGAACAAAGAGCTGCAGGTGGTTAGGGATAAGAGATTATATACATATGCATGCACACACACACACAATATTATATAACACATCACTCAATAAATCCCAGGCCTAACTAATAAAACAACTTTTAGGCAAAGTTCAACTTTATTCATCAACATAGTATCCTTCTAGGGTGATACACTGATTCCAAAGCTTCTCTAACAATTTGATGCCTTTTTTGTAAAATGATTTGTCTTTGGCCTCAAAATACACCACAATTTTCGATATCATTTCTTCATTGAAGCCAAATCTTTCCCTGGAGCATTCTTTTGAGTTCTGCAAGCAGCCAGTAGTTGCTGGGGGCCAGATCTGGAGATAGGGTGGATGTGGAAGTAATTTGAAGTGCAATTCATGTAGTTTTGTCATCGTTGTAATCGACTTGAGACATGGTGCGTTGCCTTGGTGAAAGATTACTTTTTCTTCTTCATTTGTAGCTGTTCTTTTGTGATTTCTTTCTTCAAATGCACCAATAATGCTATATAATATTTGCTATTGATGGTTCTTCCTTTCTCAAGGTAATCAATGAACAAAATACCTTGCGCATCCCAAAATACGGAGGACAAAATCTTGCCTGCTGATGTTTGCGTCTTTGGTTGCTTTGGATGACTTTCACCTAGTGCTATCCACTCAGCTGACTGCCAATTTAACCCCAGAGTGAAGTAGTAGATCAATATTTAATCCATTGTCACATTTACGCAAAAACTTCTTGCTGTGTTGAAACAGTTGCAAACAACATTCTACGCATTGCTGTTTTTGATCAACTGTGAGCAAACACGGCATCCACTTTGAACACAGCCTTCTGATTGACAAATGTTCATGCAAAATGGTGAATACACTGCCTTCTGATATTTTCAACTCCTCTGCTATCTCATACAACTTCAATTTATGATTGGCCAAAATGAGTTAGTGGAATTTTTTGGTGTTTTTCGGGACAACTGCCAATTTTGGGCAACCTGAGCATTCACCATTATTCGTGTCTGTACAACTGTGTTTAAAGTCAGCATACCACCTCTTAACTGTTGTTTTCAATGGAGCAGAGTCCAAATAACACTTATCAAGCCATTGCTTTGCTTCAACAGTATTTTTCCCCCCTATCAGAAAGCAATGCTTTATCAACATGAAATTCAGATTTTTCCATTGTTTTGAAAATTTGCAACAGTAGCTTCATTTAAATAACTAATTTGTAAACTAATAATTTGATTGGGCCCAATTTTTGTCATGTGCCATTTGAAGGTTAGTACTTTATAAAAATTATATGTAAATTTTTTTTTTAATGGCACCATCTATATGTCAGGCCTGGGATTTATCGAGTGATGTGTTGTTATCCCGCACTGATTGCATGACTTAGAGTAAAGGAAAAAAAGATTAAAAATGCAATTTTCATTCGTGCACTTTCTGACACATGCTTCTCTTCTGATCAAATCCACACACCTCACTTAGACAAATTTAGCTGCAAAAAGAGTTGAAAATAAAATGAACATGAATTTTTGGAATTGCCCTAAGATACCAAATACATGGAGGGATCAGAATAAAATGGAAGGATAATTTATTAAATAAACATTTTCCAGATTTGACTGAGTTCTGAAGAATTTCAGTGAACACTTTAATCTTGTCACTGCAACTTTCTTATTGATGAGAGGCAGGGTAAGGAAATTACAGTTGTACAGAATTTATGAAATCTTACTAGGTTTGTTTTGGGTTCAAATCAACCCCACACTCGCCCCAGACATCATAAGCATTTTTGTAAATTCTGATTACTATTTTTAAAATGAAACTTTTTCTATCAGGTTTCAATCTAATTAACATCTACATTTCCCACCTACACTTATATTGTTCTTCTCATCCCCTTCCCCTTAGAATTCTTTAATCTTTCAATACTTTAAGTCAGTAAGTGGCGTTTCATGCATGATCATGACTCCATCAGGGCCACAGAAATGTTAGAAATGGGTACGACCAACTGAGGACTTGTGTTGGATTTCATCCACTTCATTATGTTAAAAAGTTACCAGACTCTGCAGAATTTTAGTAAAGCTTAATCTCCCTTAAGGATGAGATATAGGGTCAGGAAAATTCACCTGTACATAGTGAATTTATTAAATCTTATTAGGTTTATTGATGCTTTCCCGATAAGCACTTTTGTAAGTTCTGATTTATATTTTTAAACTGAAACATTTTCCATCAGATTTCAATCAGTTTAACATTTATAAACTTTGTATTTTTATTCCTTCACCTAGAATTCTAAACTCTCTCAAAACATGAAGTCACTAAACAACGTTTGATGCATTATTATGACAGCATCAGGGCCACTGTCCTATCACAATCTCCTTACCTAGGAAAATGCTTTACACTCCAAAACATCTTCAAGTATGGGTTGCTGATTTCAATCTGGGTCTCATGGCATTCTGGGCACATTTTTAGTCTAACAACTGCCCATGCTGATGGAGTAGTGGGTGGTGATTTTTTTAGGTTGCTGTGGAGATACTTCCACTTCCCAACTCAGCACATATACAGACAAAAAAAAAAAAACAAAAAACAAAACAAAACACTAACACGAAAACAATAAAACAAAATGTGTTGGACAGTAATAATGGACACACATAGACAAAAATCAGTCACATACTTTCAAAAACTAATATGGACAGATCCAAGATATAAGCTTGATTCAATCTGGGTGAGGAATGGTTATTTTCTAAGAAAGTGGCATCCAGTGAGGATTGAACTCACTACTCAGTTGTAAATGATTTAGCAAGACAACCTTGCTAACCATTATACCATGTTGGAGTGTGGATAACTGCAGAACACTTGCCCCTCTTCTTTTATAAGCAAAAGCACACAAATCTATACTAGAATATTATTATTGGCCAATAAAATTTGCAATTTGATATAATTCGATCTGCCTTAGAAGTCAGAAAGCTGCATTCACTTGTCTGAACTTGCTTTTAGGTGTGGATGCCAATTCTTAGTTTGTGTACATTTAGCCTTATTACTTTTAATTCGGATGTGTGTTGTAATGCAGTGAATATCATCTTCGAATGAGAAATCAGAGAGCAGAGTTCAAATTCCGGTTGAATTTGTTGCATTCACTTACATGCAAATGCTCTTGGGAAACGGTATTAATCCATCATTTCTCCCTCTTGCTATTTAGCAAGACAGATTGGGTTTTAGAGCCTTGGTTCACAACCAATCTACGCAGAAAGTAATGGCAACCTACCATGGGAAAATCTTCTGCCAAGTCATTCATGTCTCGAAAAGAGACATGATTGCCCAAGCATGTATCATACATGGCAGTTAAGTGACTGACTTTTGCATTGCATATATTGCTTGATATTATTTTATTTTGCTCGGTTTCTTTTTAGCGCAAACTTTGTTAATTCTGGTTGTTGGACAGTTCTGTTATTTTGTATTTGACCATGGTTACTCACTTCACATTCGTTGGTTAATTAATCAGTTTGAAAAATACCATCTTAAAAAAAAAAAAGAAAAAAAAAAAAAGAGTACAATTTCTCCTCTGATCACTCAATACCTCAAGTCACGAGACAACATTTCATTCATATTGCCATATTTGCAATGTTTTGCCCATTGTACGCTCCAACCTTCTTCAGGTGATTAGGATTTAAAACCGAACCCTTTATCCACAGGACAAAGTACACATGGCCCAGTGGATAAAAGTGTTGTTAAATCCAGTGACTTTACCCAAGGAATTGTGAGTTCAATACCTGGCTACAGCAGTGGTGAACAAAAACTTAGAGAGTTGAGTTAAAGGGAGACAATTAAGAAATCTGGAAGTTGCATGACTCATTGAATGAGAACAATATACACCAGTAATTGAAATAAAGGGTTTTGTTTCGAAATTCCAATCACTTGAAGGCTGGAGTGTATAACAGTCAAAATGTTGTGAATATTGTAATATAGATGAGGTCAACAATGTAAATAATTGCAATGTCTCATCACAAAAGCATAGACAAACCTTTTATTCATTACTGTAACTGGATCAGGGCCACCATCTTGTTAGAATCAACGTAGCTAATTTGTAATGTTTCTAGTATGCCTCCATTAATTAATCCATTTGAAAAATACCATCTTTAATAAATAGTTATTGTAAGAGGTAAATTGAAAAAATACGCTAAGTCACTAAAAAACATTTTACACAATATTATGACCTTCATTATTAAGATGCCACTGGCTGGTTACATTAACATCATTACAAAAATCAACTATAAATCACCAAAGATATAAATCTTTTGTGTGTTGATAAAACCTGTCAGATTCCACATTTAAAAGTGGATTAATTAATAGACACTTTTAATAGATAATACTGCACATCAATAGAAAGTGATAAAAGACTTTAACCTCATGCAAATAAAAATTACTATTTCAGCTGTGAATTCATTGTATTCACTTAGACACAAATACCCTTGTAAAAAGGATTAATCTGTCTCTTCCCTCCAGCTATGGGTTGAATAATAGGACAGATTGGGTTCTATAGCCTTGATTGGCAACCAGTCTACTGCAGGAAAATCTTCTGCCCAGTCAGTCATGTCTCTTTAGAGACATGATCACCCAAGCGTGTATCACATATAGCACTTAACTGACTGGCTGACTGTAGTGGAAAAAGTAACACTTAAATCTCAAAATGCATAAAAAGAAGTGGAAAATGTTTTTCTGAAACCAAATAAGAGATTAATGGCAATGGAGAGATTAGTTGTTTCTTTATAAGGAAACATTTAGCCTTCATTTGTCCAAGCAGCCAGTGCTTCTCCCTGGGATCAAAGTGTAGTATCTGCTCTCTGGGCTGACAAAATACATTTGATCTCATGATTGTGTTTCTGTTTTCAGACAGAGTGCAACTGAAAAAAATATTGAGATGTGCTCTGTTTCGAGAAACAGCCACCTGTGTCAGTAGCTCCCTCATTGCATACAATAGAAGAGATGTCAGTAGAACCAGTACAGACTCTCCACATATTAACTTGACCTTGAGCCACATCCTGTCAGTGTGGGGCGGCAAGTAAATACTAAAATATCTGTTCTCATCTCTAATGGTAGTATTAGATATTTCCTCATAAGGAAACAGTAGTAATTAACTGAACAGCCAGTTCTACTTGAGTAGCACCTTTTCTTTGCTCTAAGGCTTTCTTTTGTACCAAAGCCATTGAGCTTGGATCAAAGTGTAGTATCTGCCTTTGGGAAGACAGACTAGATTTTCTCTCTCAATTACGTTTCTATCTTTGGATGAAAGATGAGGGGTGCCTGGTCCCAAGCGTCTCTCTCTCTCTCTTTAAACTAGAAGCAGAGGGTCAGTGTAATATCAATACCAGAAAATACTCTTCAAAAACTTTGATTTTGATATAGGAGTTGAAACAAATAAAGTTGTCAAAATGTTTAGATGTAGAATTTAATCTACAAACAGGCAGTATCTCTCCATATATGAAAACAGCACAACTTTAAATTAAGTAAACACTAAATCTAACCATCCAACTAGCACAATAAAACACATCCCTAAGGGAATAGAACACAGACTATCAAAAGATTCTCACAAAACAATTTTTGATAAAAAAAAAAATAAAATTATTTAAGTGTCCATAAAGACAAATTGGAAAAAAACCTGTTAAACAAATGAAAAATAATACTAGAAATTGAAACATTATTTAGTTCAACCCATTGTTTAACTTTGAAGTAAAATCCAAAATAGGGCAAATATTTTTTTAAATTAATTATTAAACACTTCTCAGAAAGCTCAGAATTAAATACAATTTTCAATAGGAATTCAGTCAAACTGAGTTATAGCTGTACTAGTAATTTAGAAAATTACATAAAAATAACATGCAACATAACATCACCAATAAAGAATGTAAATGTAGGGACAAAAACAAATGTCCACTTCACAGACTTTCTAAAATAGAAGGGATTATTTACAAAGCAGAGGTACAAGTTACAGATGGACAAAGAAAAACATATTTGTGTTCAATAAACAGAATTTTAAAAAGCAAATGGAATAATCACAAATCTACATTTAAGCTGGAAAACATTAAAAATTGTACCAAACTGGTTAGACACGCGTGAGAATTAAAACAAAAATAGAAAAGACCCTGATAGAAAAAAAAGAAAAAGGAATAAACAAACCATACAATGGTGGCAATGTATGCAGATTATACCAGGAGGAAAAGTTAGCCATTATATTGTTTCTAGAACAAAACAAATTACTAAATTCAAGATCAGAAATAATGTCCAGATGCAACCACACTTATAAATACATCTTAGGGTCATACAAACCTAAATGAAAGTGTTTTCAAATCGTTAAGTAATTCCACCCTAATTTTGAAAATTTTCGGTTGTTTAAAAATTCTAGTTGCATGCTCGGAAAAATCCTTGTTTGTATATTTGAAAAATGTTGGAAAATCAGTTATTATAAATTGCCTGAAGATACTGAAAGGTGAAACCTAGGTTATGGAAATAACATTCCCAAATTTTAAAATATTCAAAAGTACTAGAATATAAGTGTATTTAACACATTTTAATACAAGTGAGTACCAAAAACTAACTAATTATACATACATATATATTACAAAATCTTAAGGAAAGTTAGGAAATGGTATTAATCGATATATTTTAAATTTATTTGTTTGAATTTTATTTTTAAATCGATATTTGTATTTGAGTGGATACACTGTTTTTCTATAATTAAATATCTGAGAATTTTTGTTAGGAAAATATTCATTTTCCAGCAGAATTCAAACCTGTGACTCCCATATTCCTAGGAGATTGAATCTGACATGTCTTAACCACTCGAGCACAAAAGATTTTATGGTGAAACTAAGTCAAATTAAGCCATAAATATGTAAGTTCCTGATTTCTCATAACATCCATATCTGCTCTAGTTTGTATCCTCATATAAAGAAATGTAAAAGACAATATTACAAAATCTTACAGAAAGTTATGAAATGGTATTAACCGACATATTTATTTAAATATATTTGTTTGAACATCATTGGACTTGACTTTCCGATTTTTCATTCCATGCTGATATCCATTGCAACATAATGTACATCCTGAAGAATCTAATAATGTTCAAAATTTCTGTTGTAAATTCTCCACAATAAAAAAAAAAAAAACAAATGCATAAATTCACTTTCATATTTAGGTTTTATTACAATTTTAATAATCATTTTTTAATAATCATTTTAATAATCATTTTTTTATTACAATTTTAATAATCATTTTTTAAAACAATAAACATTGCTGAGGAGTGAAGGTAGTTAAAGAAAAGACCATCCTTTTTAAAACTTTATTATTTTTGTTGACACAATGGTCTAAGATTATTTAAAATGCCAAAATGGATTTTTAACAAACTCTACAATTACTAATTATATAAGAAAAAAAAATGTAAAACATTATTTAAATAGCTTTAGCTTTGGTTGTTAAATTCAGCTCTCAACTTTATGCACATGGCCCTGGTTAAAAGAGGGTCAAAAATTAAAAGGTTGAATTTTCTGATCTTTCATCCAAAGGGGGAAAAGGCTATTGCTCATCTTGTCAACACGTATCTTTAACCAGCTATTTTAATTTTAAACATTGGGATAGCTTCCTAAATGTTGACACAAAGCCAAAAATCGCATAAGCATTGGTTTGAACGTGTGCCACATGAGATCAATAACACTGGAGATGAAAATTATTATGTAGAGTAGGGTTAGCAATAGGATTAGATTTACTGCAGTGAAATTAGCCTGGCACAAGGCCATAAATGAGAGCATGAATTCTGTGCTGAATAGTAATGGACTGGGGAGACTAGCTTGTTAAACATTATACTATGGCACTCATATTGGTAATATAACTAAATGCCTTTATTGGTATATGCTAAGTTTAGCTTATTCTAATACATAACATTATATATATATATATATATATATATGTGTGTGTGTATTGAGGCAGCAAATAATTTTCTAAACATATACTGTTAAATATGAGACACAATGAATATCTTATGTTTAATCATGAGCCGTTCTAAACATCGTATTTTGGTTTTAATTTCAGTTGAAATTATTTGGATAATTTTTTTTATTAATTTGGTTCTAAGCTTTCGGCTCACATGAGCCATCTTCAGAGAGGTTATTAAGATGGTAACACAATAACATCCACCATCACTGACGATTTTATTTTGTGTTGACATAAAACTCTGCTAGCCAATGGCAATAGTTATCAAAAATAACAAATGCAGTTTGCAAATTTGCAATGCGGTTCTATGATGTCACACCGCGTGATAGTGCAAAATGACAACAGAACCATGTATTCAAATGCAATGTAATGTTTAAAATCACGTTTAAATCTGGCCATAACACATTACATTGCATTTGAATACATGGTTCTGTTGACATTTCGCGCTATCATGCGGTGTGACGTCATAGAACCGCATTGCGAACTGCGTTTGTTATTTTTGGTAACTTTTGCCGTTGCTTAGCAGAGTTTTATGTCAACACAAAATAAAATCGCCGGTGATGGTGGATGTTATTGTATTACCGTCTTAATAACCTCTCTGAAGATGGCTCATGTGAGCCGAAAGCTTAGAACCAAATTAATAAAAAATTATCCAAATTTTGGAGAATTTTTGTCTTTATGTCCAACTGAAATTAAAGCCAAAATATGACGTTTAGAATGGCACATGATTAAACATAATAGACATTCATTGTCTTTTATATTTAACAGTATATGTTTAGAAAAATATATATATATATATATATACACACACACACACACACACACACACACACACGGTGCGATGGATAAATTGTCTCCATTTAAAAAAAAAAAAAAAAAAATTAATTTTGCACATGCTTTGTTTTTGTTGCCTGCACAGTATAGTAGGGTCAGTTGGGCACTGTCTGTGAGAAAAGAAGCACCATAACATAATTCACTCTACCAGAAATTTGGAAATGGCATGCATGGTACTCGTGCTGAAAGCATGCATGGTACTCGTGCTGAAAGCTCCAATACAAACATTTCAGAGTGTTTGAGTGTCAATCTGAGGAAAGTGTGGAGGATTTGTAAAGTGTTGGATGAGTATAAGTATAATGATGATTATGAAGGTGTTTGGAGTGAACATTAGTGATGGCGATCTTATGCCGCTAACTTCCCACAGAGCCTCAGACTCAGCACAGAGATTTACATCAAGTGCCTTGACAAGATAGTGCAGCCTCAGGTCAAGAGAGTGGCTACTGGAAGACTATGTCTGGCAACGAGACTGTACCATACAACATAAGCAGGAGAAACAAGTCATGACTGTCAGACAATTTCTGCGACCACATCACCCCTTACATTTGGCCACCAAAACTTCTCAGACTGCCACTCCCTTGATTATTGTGTGTGGGGGTGCAGTCGAGTGAGAGACCAATAAAACTTGTAAGAACAAAGATGAACAGAAGGCAAAGATTATGGCAACATTCACCAACTTAAAGGAGACCATACAAAAGAGATGTAGGACAATCCAAAGTCGTCTGGAGGCAGTGGTTGAAGCCAATGGGGATTCTGTTGAATAAATTTACTCTTTAGTATTTGAAGATATTTTTGTGTAATTTTGGGAAATATATCTATTAAAATGAGATGTCATTTTCATTTTTGGGTTATTTAGGTGACAATTCAAATCACTGTGTGTATATACACTACCAACCATAAGTTTGGGACCACTTAGATTTATTCTCTAAGAGAAAGAAATAACAAATTTTATGTCTTAGAAGAATAATTATAGATATATTTCATTGTTGCTCACAATTGTACAATAATTAAAACCAAAATTAACAGAGTAATTTCAAATTTAATTAAAGTTAATTCATATTTTCTTTTCATCAAAGAAACCACCATGAGCCTTTATTACTGCAGAGCAAATCCTTGGCATTCTTTCTAATAACTTATAAAAAAAGTTGGTGAAAGTGATTTCCAAGCATCCTGCTAGCATTTAAACAAGATTTGTTCATTTTTAGGAAGTTCATTTCGAACTGTATGATCAATTTTATCCCTTATTCTCCTTCTTTAATAGTGGTTTCTTAACTGCTACACAGCAGAATGAAGTAGTCTCTTAACAGTAGTAACAGATACTGGATGTTGCCAAGTAGATTTCAATTGTTAATTCCAAGCAGTTTTTCTTCTACTCCTCTTGCTAGATATGACCAAGTGCCTATCCTCTACAATAGATGTTACTCTGGGCCTACCAGATCTTTTTCTGTCAATATTTAACTCAGTTTCAGAAGTCGTTGAAGGCAATAATGCATGCCATTTTTTGAGAGGTTTAGTTTTTTAGTGATAACATGTTCAGAATATCCTTCTTGCGAAAGAATTTCAACCTGAGCTCTTTTTTCAATGCTAATCTGTTTCTTCCTTGCCATTTATACCGTACAAAATGCTTTACAAAAATAAATTATACCATAATTATAATATCTGAATAAATCTGAATTTTTGGCAAAAACTTCATCACAATAAGAGGCGTCAAGTAGTAAACTGAGTAAATGTTTACTTTAAAGTTGAAAAGAAAACATTTTTCTTTTACTTGACATAAGAATAACAAAAAATACAAACTTGGCGAATTTGATTCTGCTAAAAAATTGTGCGGTCTCAAACTTATGGTTGGTAGTGTATGTGTGTACACACACAGAGGGAGAAAAAGACTATTTATTTTTTCTCAATTGTGGACTAAAATTTAGAAAATTATTGAAAATTCTTCAACTAATGTATGTAGCGTAAAGAGAGAGTATTGGGTGTGTTAACTTGTGACTTATCAAGAATTGAACCTGAAACCTTCTCATAACAAATTGTAGGTTGGTTTAATTTAAATAAGACTGTTTTAGCCAATCAGAGGCAGGCTTGGGATTGTAGCAGGCACTACTTAAGATACACACAAATTTGGTCAAAAGTAAAAAAAAAAAGTCCTTTGCCTGGAGAGGAGCTAGCAGTGTTGAGTTATTGAATTAACTGTCTGATAATTTCACAAATTTGGTAGTAGAGCATAGTTGGAAGAAAAAGTAAAAAAAAAAGCTTAAAAAATACTTGCTCCACCTGTCTTGAACCCAGAAAAATATGATTTCTGGAGGAAAGAAATGAAGTTGAGGGAGATGGCCATTAGTTGAGAGAGGACAAAAAGAGCTCCAACCATATTTTTGTCTGTAACTGGAAAAGCACGTAAGGCTATCCTTGAAATGGATCCCCAAAATCTTCAACCAGGAGGATGGTATGACAGCTCTCTATGCCAAGCTGGATACTACCTTATAGAATTTAACCATCTAGTTGCCAAGTTGAAGGAATTCAAGATATGTTTGCCAGAACCAGTTTTAACCTATGGAGCCTTGAAGAGTACTAACCTCTCCAACAAAAATGAAAGGCTTGTTAAAGCTACAGTTGAAGACTTGACACTAGATGCAATGTCAATACAACTGCAGGAAATAATGCAAAGCACCATGTGTCTTAACAACTCCCAGATAAGATATAATCTGATAAAAATGGAAACTAATGTTGCTATTCTGGATAAGAGTTACATCAAACTTCAGAAGGAAGAAACATTTTTTGCCAATAAATTTGGTAGTCATTGGGTATCTAAACCCAAAATAACAGAAAAAGTCAAGCAGGATACGGATACAGCATCAAGTCTCCAAATTATAAAGGAAGAGTCAACCCACCTGGACGTGATGGTAGGCCCTCTAAATGTGCTATCTGTGGATCGTTTAAACATTGGGCTAGAGACTGCTAACTCTCTGAAGAAGAGATAGACAATGCTTTAAATGAGGCTAACATCATACTCATGAGCCAGTAAAGTCATGAACCAAAAGTGTCTCAAACAACTCGACTTGAACAGACAATTGATGCTGTTGTGCTGGATTCCAGCTGTTCGCAAACAGTCTGTGGTAAGACAAGGTATGAATGTTACCGGAATTCTCTGCCTTGAGTGATGAGGAATAAAGTTAAGAGAACTAAAGGAGGCAGCAAATTCAGGTTTGGCAATGGTGATGTTTTGCCATCTCTTTTTCATGTGGAACTGCCTTGTTTGCTTAGCAGTAAAAATGTAGAAAAAGGGGTCTATGTGGTTGACTCAGACATCAAGACGTTAAGCAAAAAAGCTATGAAGAAGGCCAATACTGTGTTGAATTTTTCCAGAGACACTATAAAATTGTTTGGTACCATGAAGAAATTTTTCCGCATAGATTTATGACACTATTATGTGCGTTGTGGTGCAGTGGATATCAGCTCAGAACGAGAAATCGGGGAGCCGAGTTCAAATTCCAGTTGAATTCATTGCATTCACTTACGCGCAAATACCCTTGGGAAAGGTATTAATCTATCTCTTCCTTTCAGTTATGGGTTAAATAACAGGACAGATTGGGTTCTATAACCTTGGTCGGCAACCAGTCTACTGCAGAAAGCAATGGCAACTTGCTGCGGGATAATCTTCTGCCCAGTCAGTCATGTCTCTTTCGAGACATGATCGCCCAAGCGTGTTTCACGTATGGCACTTAACTGACTGATGTGCCCCTAACAAAGGTTCCATCACAGAATGAGTGTACTGAAGTAATACTTATCGGTGTAAATAAAAAAAAAAGTTGAAAAGTTACACTGCAAATTCAGCCATTCCAGTGGTTTCAAATTAGCTTCATTGGCAAGGAATGCTGGTATAAGAGACTGGGAATTCCTTAAAATCCTGGAGGAGTTTCCATCAACATGTGACGTTTGTTTAACTTACAAAAAAAAGCAGAACCAAGAGCCATCGTTGTATTCTCATTAGCCACATAGTTCAAGGAGCAGGTTGCAATGGATATTAAAGATATTCAAGGTCATAAGGTCCTTCATATGATTGATCATGGGACTAAGTAGAGTGTTACAGCTGAAATCTCTAACAAAGAATGCTCTTCCATTATTAAGTACATTTTTAAATATTAGATTTCTTATTTTGGAACACCAGACATTTTTCTGTCAGACAATGGAAGAGAGTTTTATAACCAAGAGTTTCGAGACATGGCTTAAAATCTAAATGTGGTTGTAAGAACAACTGCTGCTCAGTCTCCCTGGGGTAATGGGTTATGTGAGCATCATAATGCTATTCTAGCAGATAGGGTAACTAATACATTGGCTGTCATTAAGTGCAATTTTGAGATGGTTCTTGGGTGGGCCATTAGTGCAAAAAATGCATTGCACAATGTGAATGAATACAGCCCAAATACATTGGTATTGGATAGGAACCCAAACCTTCCTATGCAACAAAATAATAGGCACTTGCTCTGAAAGGGATATCCACAAGTGAGATAGTTGCCATCAATCTAAATGCAATGCATGCTGCTAAAAGATCATTTGTTGAAAATGAGTCTTCTAAAAAAAAGGTCCTGCAACATCAAATACGATCAGCATTTTCAGAGAAATATACCAATGGTGATCTAGAATATTTCAAGAGAAATGAATCCAAAAAATGGATGGGCCAAGGAACAGTTATTGGATGGCAGGCTAAGAAGGCCTTAGTAAAACATGGAGAAATATATGTAAGAGTACACCCCTGTTGGCTGATGCACCACTCCAATCAGATCGAACAGCGATTCAGACACTGGTGAAAATCATGAAAATGTTACAGACACTTCAACTCAGGATGATAGAGGAAGAATATCTAACATCAGAAGAGTCTGGTAACAATGCAGATATTAGTCTCCTGACAAATGAAGCATTACCTGAAAAAGTTGTGAAACCAGTATACCAGGTGAATCTACCTAAACCAGGGCAAGTAGTGAATTACCAAATGACTGACCAGACTGAACTGGATAACCTGTGTTATGAACGGGTTTTTTGTCTCATAACTAAAATGCTTTAACTTATAGTATGATTCATGATCCGTGGATGAATATGTGTGTGTGTGCGCAGCACATGGAGAAAATACATGGAACGAAAGAAAAGTAGATGACTACTCACGGTTGACTGAAAGATACATTTATTTTACATGGAGAAACATTACAAAATATGTACATGCGGTATCAGTCCCAAGTTATCGGGTTGTGTGTCACAACCATTAGGGCAGAAGAACATACATACGTTCTTTACTCATTAACCGCTATATTCCAAGTCTGTTCCCTCATGCCGGCCACGTCTGAATGTCCCATTGATCATGTGACTCGTGTGCACCCGCTTTCAGGAGTAAAAAAAAGGGAGGTACTCTGTTTGAGAACAGGAAAGGGCTAACTCCCTTGGAATATGTTTTATTCGTCCTAACAACCAGCGAATAATCAGTAGAGCTGGAAGAGTCACCGGTTCCAATAAATATTTCATGAATGTCGCTCAAGAGGGCAATAGACCCTTTTTGCCTTGATTTTGAAAATGCTGTAACTTCTTGGACACATGTCCCAGAAGTGGATTCAACAGATCCAGCGGAGACGCTTATATTATCAACATCTGATCCTTGTGTTGAGCAGGCAGAACAGGAGGAATTATCTAATTGGTTAAAGAATAAATAAATTTTCATTGTTGGAAGTAATAGCAAATACTTCCCTGTTCATTGTCAATGTAAAGAGGATAAGGAGAGCTGTCAAAAGCAGACAAGCAGCAGAGACTCTAGCTTTGGATCTTGCCGAGGCTTGTATATATTACAAAACATTAATTTGTGAAAGATCCCCATAGTCTGCAAAACAGACACTCTGGAGTACATAGTGCCATTCATTCAACCAATCTCATTCTTGATAAAAGGTTGAGAGTTGAGACGGCCATTCTCAAAGAAACGCTAGCTAAGAATGAACTTGAGAAATTTCCCAAGAACACCAAGTGGCTGATATTCTTGGAAAAAACAAAATTATTAGATGCATGGCAGGCCATGAGAGAGAAGAAGAACAAAAAAAAAAAGTGGGGTGGGAATAAAAATGTTAATTTGAACTTATCAGGAATTGAACCAGAGACCTAACAAATTGTAGGTTGGTTTAATTAAAATAAGACTGTTTCAGCCAATCCGAGGCAGGCTTGGGATTGTAGCAGGCACTACTTCAGACATGTACATATTGGTAAAAAGTCCTTTACCTGGAGAGGTGCTAACAATCTGAGCTATTGAATTAACTGTCAGTGCTAAATTCATATAGTGGTTAAAAATTGAACTTGTCAATTACATTGACACTTAGAAGCAATTGTTTTATTAAGGAGAGTGAGAAATCATTGACCTAAAGAAGATATGTCAAGGGAGATAACTATGCAAAGATTTAAAACAGAAAAACCGAGTTGCTGGACTTGGTAATAAATTTGGTTTTATAAAAAAAAATATTCTATAATAGAAACTGCTTTTAATTGTGTCTTATTCATCTTGGCAGTCCTATTTTTGATTGTAGAAGATATTTTAAAATATCAAAACACACAATCATGAAAAACGATTTAATTAAAATGCTAACTACTGAGTATTATCCTTAAATATTGAAACTATGTATCACTATTTGGTGAGCAATTTACAGTCTAACATGAAAAATGATTACCAAAAATGATTTTATTTTTACAATTATTGATGTAATTTCAAGGAAATTCTTTTTGTTTATAACTGAAGAAAGGCTACACACACATCTGAAAGACGAGGAGGTGTTCTAGTGGTCCTGCATGCAACCAGAAAATAATCCCCCATGAATTGAATTTTAATTTGAAAATTCTTATTTGTGGACCCTTGACTTCCTTGAAAACATCCTGACAATAAGCCTGTTGAAAAGGTAAGTTATTCGTAACTTAAATGAGGCAAGGGTTGAAAAAAAAAAATGTCCTTCAGGTGCTGCAAGTGACCCCTGTGTATATTTCTCCTCACCTCTGCTAGTGACCTCTTGGCAAAGAAAAAGGAGATTGGCGAGTGATGTCAATGATAAAAACAGAAAGACTAAAAAAAAAAAATCAATTACTGATCTGAGAGAGAGATATCAATAAAGTTAAGCAGATTTATTTTTATTAAGTGATTAAAAAAAATCTGCTGAGGTGATTGATTTTTTTCAGTTGTTATTTTATTTTAGGGCAGGTAACCAATATCTAAGCAGAGTTGAAAAGACAATTTTTTTCAGTCTTTGTTGAAAAACTTCCTACCAAAAAAAATCCCATGTCACCTCAAACATATAACAGTCTCCTTCTATAAATAGATCCAATTCTAACCAAAAATTATATATATTAGAAATAAATTGTAAAAAGTTTGTGCCTGATAAGAAAATTCAAAACAAAATGTTACACATGGAAAAAAAACAAAAAAACGAAACAATTATTTGTCATGTACATAGCCGTCTAGTTTTTAACAACTGTACCCCATCGTTCTACAGGCTTGTTGATGCCATTTTCATAGAAACCTGTATTGTGATAAATAGAACATTTGCCAAGATTTCACCACTCTTGGCAGAAATAATACACATTCTTTTAAGTATGAGTGACCACACACGACATTATCAAAAAATGAGTGCAATGACAAAAGTAAACATTCCTAAAATTATATAGTACTTAAAAATTATATAAAAAAGGAACTCATGTCATTTTCTTAAATTATGTTTTACAGAAAGTCTCTGTAGAAAAACAACAGACATGCAAACACTGGTCATCACTTCTCAAACACTTAAACATGGCGATTGTCGGTTAAAAATGCAGCTACTGTTTGACTTAAAATGTCTTTTAAACTTAAAGAAATCAGCTATTATTCCACAAAAACTCTTAGAAAAGTATATTTTATTGTTGGAAGATGTTTTTTTTAATAAAGAGAATTACATTGCAATGAAAGCTGGCTATATATATATATATAAAAATCAGTTATTTTACTAAGAAAAAAAAAATGAAAAATTGATTACAATCAATATAATTTCTATTTGAAATACAAAGTATTTTGCTAACTAGAAAGAGTAAATTTAATCCTTTAGCTTTCAATTAAAGCTAAAATGAAATCTTCAAGAAAGCTTTTTTTATTGATAAAAATTCATTTTAAACCTTAGGCATCACAAATGAATGGAGGTAACTTCTCTAAGCACCCCAGATCACAAAAAAAATGAAAACAATTCATTATTCATAGGAAAAAAATTTTTGCTTAAAACAATAGTGTTTTTAATATCTTATTTATAAAAGTAATTAAAAGCTTTTCTAAATAAATAGTGTTCGTGTTTATCAAAAACAAAATAATTACTAAAATTGTTTAAAAGAGCCCTGTTTTTAACCAGTATCAATGAAGAAGCTAAAATTTTAAGTTCTCAAAATTGTTTTAAATTAACTAAGTAGGGGGTAACATGTTTATAAAAAGAAAGTGATTGGTGAATAAATCCTGAAATTTGAAAAAAAGTGGTTGGTGAATGAATAAGTCCTAAAATTTTGATTAAAATCTGACAATTATTTGAATTTTGCAAGACTTTCCAAATCAATGTGATTTTACCAGAAAAAAAGGTGCTAAAATCAGGACCAGTGAAAAGCATTTTTTAGGGGTCATAGCTAAAATACCAATACTAATCTTTGGGCCATCACTGATAATAAAAAAAAAAATTGTCAAATTTCTAACATGTTAGAAAGGATAAAAAAAATTTATTAAAATAAGAAATACTTTGGTCTTGCCACTTAATTATGACAAACTATTAAATTTGGGCCCTTTTTCCGCCATCCTATGCATTTTTTTTTTTAAGTAAAAAAAGTGGAGGTACCAAATTTAAAGTCATGAAAAATTTTTTTTGATATAACTTTAATTGGAGTAGATAGACTAAACTATCACCCGGTTCACACTCCACCCATGTCTATTGAACAGGTGAAGAGGCTCATCCCTTGTTCAGGATGTGGTGTCCGGCTTTCTCTTTTCCAATCTTTTCACTCCTACATAGCCCCCTGCGCTTCAGTGGTGTTACCGCCTTGCTTGGGGTGATATGATTAAAAAAAAAAAAAAAGAAAAGATTTTTTTTGTATTTCTGGTCACAGATACTATTGTACAACTGTCACAGCAATTACCTATTAAATCAATTTTATCTGTAAAGAGGTAGGATCATATATATATATATATATATATATATATATATATATATAAGAGAAAGTGTTAGACATCTTTTTTTAGTTTATACACTATCAGCTTAATGCCAGAGAGATTATATATAATCTTAATATCGTTAAGAGAGACAAATAATCAATAGCCATTTTGTTTTAATTGTTTATATTCCATGCTTATGATTAACTTTTGGCCTTGGAAGAGTTTAAACAGATTTTATCCATGCCACCAACATTGGTGTAATTTCAATACATTTCAGTCAATTTATTCAGAATATTTTGTAAAAATCATATTTCTTAAAACCTGATGTCTTTCTGGCTACAAACACATTTCATAGAGATGAAAAAAAAAAGTCATTCAACTCATTGTGCCTTCTAACTAACATTTTCATATATAAAACTTACATTTAAAAAAAACAAAACAAAAAAAAAACAACCCCCCCGACCCCTGACCCCCCCCCCCCAAAAAAAAAACACAACACTGTATCACACCTAATTCTTTCGCTTGACAATTTGCAAAACATTCTTATTAGACTAGTGTCCTTATTTGTGTGTGTGTGTGTGTGTGTGTGTTTTTATTTCAGTGTTTTGGTTGATATGTATTGACTACGTCAAGTATAATGTATTTTCTAATAGTCATTACATCATAATATAGCAAAATTGTCCAGTATAACTTCCCTTTGAAGTATATAAAAGGTCTTATTTGATAGTATAATAATCCATTTTACTATAATAAAGAATCTTGTGTGTATAGATCTATATAGTTAATCCTTCTTTCATAATCATTGAGAGAGCCACAATAGTGAGGCAGTGTTGGCTCAGTTCATTCATTTTAATACCAGTTATTAAACTTTACTACCAGTTATGAAAGCACTTGCTGTGTAATTGCTCTTTAACAGTGCCTAATTATTTTATTTTTTTGCAATTATTATGGTGTTGAGTAGTGAAGACTATATATATGGTCTCTATTATAATAAAGACGTTTGTGCATATATGATATATATGACGTTTGTGCATATATGATATATATGACGTTTGTGCATATATGATATATATGACGTTTGTGCATATATGATATATATGACGTTTGTGCATATATGATATATATGACGTTTGTGCATATATGATATATATGACGTTTGTGCATATATGATATGACGTTTGTGCATATATGATATATATGACGTTTGTGCATATATGATATATATGACGTTTGTGCATATATGATATATATGACGTTTGTGCATATATGATATATATGACGTTTGTGCATATATGATATATATGACGTTTGTGCATATATGATATATATGACGTTTGTGCATATATGATATATATGACGTTTGTGCATATATGATATATATGACGTTTGTGCATATATGATATATATGACGTTTGTGCATATATGATATATATGACGTTTGTGCATATATGATTCTTCCTTCCTGTCATGCATAGGTGTTTTAATTTTTTTTTGTCATAATGTAAAATAATCAATAGTAAATATAATCAATATAACCGTTGCCGTCATATCAATATAAATATTTTGCTGTCATTTTTGACAGCACAGGCCCCCCACCACCACCACTCGTTTAGTAATAATGTGCTTGTGCCATGTATTTTGTCCATATACAATTTTTAATGCTTCAGGAAATTAAAAATTTGATAAGACTGCGCTATAAGGCTTTCATTGGTCACTGGGATGAAATGCCAATGCTACAATTTTGAACATAAACTTAATCTTTTAAACTAGTTTCCTCAAAAAATAACTTTTTAAAAAAATATTATAAATTTTATAATATAAAAGCAACATTGTATATCCAAAGATGAAACAAATACATTTCAATATTTTCATTATGTATTTTTTAAAATTGATTTTTTAATTTACTTTTTCAAGATTTATATTTTAAACACACAAAAACTATTTAGAGTAGGTATCTGCAATAGTTCGCGATAACTAACTTTTAAAATGAATTTAGATGAAAAGGATTTTTTGAAGCTTTCATGTTAGCTTTAATTGAAAGCTAAAAGATTTACTATTTCCAGTAAGCAAAATATTATGTAGTGTATTTTTCCAACAGAAATTGACTGTAAACAATTTAAAAATTTTTTTTTCTAAAATAGCTGATTAGCACCCTTCTTAGCTGTTTTTCATTGCAATGTAATTTTCTTTATAAACAAATCTTCCAAAAATAAAACATACTTTTCTGAAACTTTGAGGAATATAACTAATTTAAAGTATAATTAATCTGATTGGAAAACAAGTATTATTTAAGTTAAAAAAAGTAAAAGCAGAAAAATGAACTTTAAAATTAACAGTAGTTGTGATTTACATATCTCAACACTTGACAAGCAGTTGTCAAGCACTGATAAACTAACTGCATGTTTATATTGCTGTCCTAAAGAGACTTTATCTGTTAAAACATAGTTTAAAAAAATGACAGGTGAATGCTTTTTTTTTAATAATTTTTAATCACTCAGTAATCTTACAAATGTTTGAAATACTATCAGCAATCTAATTTTAGGAATGTTGACTTTAAATTTACTGTAGTCATTGATCTTATTTTTTGACAATGTTGTGTATAGCCATCCATACTTTCAAAATATGGCACTTTTTATATACATGAAAAAAATTTAAAAATTATTTTAGAAATCTTAGCGCATGATGATTTGTATTAAGTGCTTCAATTTTTGCTTAGTAAATACAGTTTTCAATTAATCTAACGCAGACAATATTTTGAAGAATTTTGAAATTATAAATCATTTTAAATTTAAAAAATTCTTGTAAAAATTCATTATACATCACAAATTTTTTCTTCTTCAGCCAATAACATACTTAGTATATATTAATTTTAAAATCAATTAAAAGCTTATCTAATTAGATAATTTTATAGTTTTATTGCATTTTTTATTTTACTATTCAGAGTAGATTTTTGGGAAAATGGTAACTGTCTGAAAGAAAAAAAAAATGTATGATTTACATTCTTCAAGGAGTCCTGTATTTAACTAATAAATCAAAGTTTGTGGACAAAATGTAATTTCTAGAAATTTTATGAAAGCAAACAGATGTAAAAAAAAAATTTATCAAGATTTTATAAAAATATCAATTTTACAAATTAATTCATTTGTGATTAAGTCTTGAAAGCTTTAGTAAAATCTGACTATTATTTGATTTTTGCAAAATTAAAAAAAATTTCAACCAAAATTTTGAATGTAGTAGGAAGGATTAAAAAATAATTTGGCCTTTCCTCTCAATAATGACAAACATTTTGTTGAACAGAGTTTTTTTCTTTATTATTAAGTTTGGAGCCTTTTTTCATCGAAAAGGTGGAGGTAGTTAGACAAAGATTAGTTTATCTTTAATTATTACAAGACTTTAATTTCAATATTCTGTAAAAATATATTTTAATTGAACTAATATTTAAAAGAATATAAAACCATTAGAAACTCAAAGTGACTTAAGTTAAAAGGTACACAATTGTAAAAATTCTATTTCAGTACCATTTCTTATCTTCTACCATGACATATGTTGAAATATCAAATTGTGACGAGGGGGTCGGTTATGAGAGTAAAAAGAAATCGTAAACAAGATTTGAAAAAGAAAAATCTTTCCCTTATTCATCAACCAAATCTAATCTATGAACGCCAAATTAAAAAAAAAATTTTTTTTAAAAATGAAATGGACAAAGAAAAGAAAAAAAAATATGATGTGGAGGAAAAAAAGCTTTTTAAAGAATTAAAATTAAAAACAACTTATAGGGGTAGAAATGTTTTTCTAACAAGAATTTACACACAAAAACCTGTTTCTTGTTTTTGTTTTGTTTTTAAGGCCCTCCCTGCTTCCTTATATATATATATATATATATATATATATATATATATATGAGAGAGAGAGAGACAGATAATTTAGTTGTGTATAATAAAAATGATTTTCTTTGTTGTAAATTGGCTCAAAGAAAAGAAAAGGAAACCTTGTTGATGCTTTCCAGTCCCCGAGAGAAAGTGCGACGAATCTGGGAGAAGCGGGTAGATTCGGGCAGGCAGCAGGGGCATGCCTCGGTGACAAAGCTGCGGGGCCAGATTTGAAATTCCATAGAGAGACAGCAGAGTGGCCAAAAGAACAATAACAGTTGAAAGACAGAGAAACAACACCAGCAGGTGAGACCAGGGAAGAGGTGTGTATGTGTAGAGGGGGTACGATGTGTAGGTAGAGAGGAAAACCAGGTAGGAGGAGGAGGAGGAGTTTTAATTGAAGGAAGGAAAAGGAAGAGACTAGAGAGGTAAGGGATGTGTGAGTTTACAAGTGGAGAAAGAAGGTGGGAGGAGGAGTGATAAGGTTAGTAAGGATTTGAAAGGAAGAAAAAGAAAAAAAGCAAACGGGAGAGAGGAAGATATTGAGAGTCACAGAGGGTGATCATAACGAGAAAGAGAGAGATAAGGGCGACGAGGGAGAAAGAGAGAAAGGGACGAGAGAGAGAGAGGGCGACGAGAGAAAGAGAGAGATAAGGGCGACGAGAGAAAGAGAGAGATAAGGGCGACGAGAGAAAGAGAGAGATAAGGGCGACGAGAGAAAGAGAGAGATAAGGGCGACGAGAGAAAGAGAGAGATAAGGGCGACGAGAGAAAGAGAGAGATACACACACACAAGCTGATAGTGATGAGAGACAGAGAGAGACACAGCACGAGGTGATGGTGACGGAAGAGGGAGATAGAAGGAGTTGTCTTCTGTTTCTTTTTTTTTTTTATATTTTTTTTTCTTCCTCCTCCTATTTTAAAAATTTCTTCCCTTTATATTTTACAGGTCATCAGGCAGATACTACACATTGGTCCTAGGTAGCAAAGTGTAAAAGCTGCATATAAAAATGAGCAGATTAAGTCTTGGTTAGGAAGCCTAATTAATTCCTGTCCAAAAAAGACTGAAAATCAGACAGATACTACACTTTGATCCTAGGTAGAAAAAAATGACAGCTGCTCATTGTCTCTATATCAAGCAAGCGTGTCTTTTTTTTTTTTAACATCTTTTCTCTTTCTTACACACACACACACACACGATGACAATGTGTGTGTCACCAACTTTCAGATTTTTTTTTTGCCCCCAAGCAAGGTGATAATTCCAAGGTATAAGGAGTTACTAGAAGTGAAAACAAATTGGAAACCCAGTAAACAGGAAACGATGGCTAAACAAACCTATACTCTTGTTAAAAAAACGGGGGAGAAATTTGAACCATTTCTTGTGGCTTTCCTAAAATGTTACCTTCTCTTCAACCTCACTTTGTCAAATTTCTTTTCACATAATATAACACATTTCTCAGTCAGAAATGTTAACTGGTTACAGCTTAGAAAGATTAGAGATCAGGCAGATACTACACACTGATCCTTCATAGAAATATGTTATGGTTGTACATACAAAGAAGAAGAATAGGATATATTTTTGGTCAGAAACTACAATCAGTTCCAAAGACCCAACCCTGAAAATTGAAGGAATAAACCCCAAAGTCAGAAGTTATCATTAGGTTATTACCTGGAACATGGAAATCCAAAAGATCCCCCAATCTTGGCTGGATCTGATCCAGACTTGCAAACAAAGAAGACTTGTTGCAGAATAAACTTAACTGATCTTGAGGACTAAAAAAAAAAGAGAAAAACTGGGAAATTATCAGCTACCCATCATTAGTGGAGAACTTAGAGCCACCCTGAAAAATTTTACAAGAATGATAGAATTTTGAATCCTAGAAAGAATTAACACCATCCAGATTCCAGACAACAGAATTCTTTAAAAATCACAAAGACTACTAAGAAGTGTTTTTATCTTTTAGGAGACTTGTCACTTGATCTCTAGTAAGAGCCATTTAATGGTTCTGGTGTAGATAATAAAGAGACTGAAAGTGACAAACTGTTCAGATTCCGATATTGAGGAAAGGGGTCCCAATTTGAGAAGGCCTGCCATCACCCAAGCTCCAGTAAAAACCACTGGACATTGAGTATGAACATGCAAATGAATGAATCATCATTACCATAATAACAAAAACCTGGTGTGAAGTTGTAGATAATAATAATAGTAGTAACAATAATAATAGCTGAAGATTTGATGTGACTTGCTGTCACTTGGTTACAAATTAAACCAGCTAAGTACATTTACTGAAGATAACAGATGGCTAGGAAGTATTTATTTTTCCTTGAATGCTTATAACTTATAAAGATTTACAACAGAAAACTGTGTATTTTTTGGGGGTGGGTGGATAAGAAACAAGAAATGGGGAACAGGAGATAAAAACCAAACAAAAATAGGAAATTTTTATGAAAGAACAAGAGGTGTGTGTGTGTGTGTGTGTGTGTGTGTGTGTGTGTGTGTGTGAGTGAGTGAGTGAGAGAGAGAGAGAGAGAAAAAAATGAATGTAGATATTAGATACCTCTACTTGTTTTCAATACCTAAGTTTGAAAGTGAATTTTTAAAAATAAATAAGCATTCTTGAAGCTTTCATTTTTATTGAAAGCTAAATGATTAAATTTACTACTTCCAGTAGGCAAATTACTCTGATGTATTTCAAATAGAAATTATATTGATCGGAATGTTAACTTTGAAAGTTCTCAAAAGTTTGTTTTTTTCGTCCATTTTTGATAGGTTTGTAAACAGAAGTTAATTTTTGGTTAAAAAAAAAAAAATCTTACAAAAATAAAATTTACATCTGTGACATGTTAGTTTTGGAAAATTAGCAAATTTAAAGTTAGATTAATCTTATTTGAAAGAAGTATTACATATAGCATGAAATTAAAAGTATTTCTTAATCATGGAGGTCATATTTTTCTGATGCTTCAAGTGATTGATGACAGCCAGATGTTTTGCCATACTAAGTATGGTTTACCAGAATTGACATAAATTTATAAAACCTAAGGGAACATTTCAGAACACACAACCTTTTAATGATATATCATGTATGAAGTCCTCTAGTTACCACCCCCACTAAAAAAATCATAAAAAAATCATTAAAAAAAATTTTAGTGCAAAATGATTTGTATTAAGCTATTCAATTAGTAAATATAGTCTTTACTTAACTGAATACAGACAGTGACTGAAAGAAATTTATTTTTCAACTTTATAAATCATCATAATTAAAAAAAACAAAGTGAAAAAAATTCTTATAAAATTTCATTATTGACTGAAAACTTGTTTTCTTCAGAATATGATATCCTTAATATATATTATTTATGAAAGCAATTAAAAGCTTGTCTAAATAAAAAATGACACTTTTATTGCATACTTTTATTAGTTAGTAAAATAGAAAATAAGTGATTTATATTGACCAAGGAGTTCTGCATTTAATTGAAAAAAAAAAGTCTGCAGGCAGTAGTCAGTTTCTAAAAATTTCATGAGATTCAAGGGGAGGCGGGGAAAGGAGTACAGAGGTGTTAAAAAAAAATATAAAAACAAAAATGGAAGATTTTCTAAAAATAATTTTAAAAATAATTCATTTGTGAATAATAAGTACCTAAAGTTTCATTAAAATCAGACAATTTGATTTTTTTCAAGAATTTCTAAATTAATGTGTTTTTCACTGGATAGCACTAAAATATCCATAATAATAATAAAAAAATTTGAATGTGTTAGAAAGAATTAAATTTAAAAAAAAAAATGATTAAAATACTTTGGTCTTTCTTCTTAAGAACAACAAACATTTTGACAGTAAAACTGTTTTTATTAAATTTGGGGACTTGACATCATGCTGTGCTTTTGTTTTTTTCAGTGAATTAGTGTAGGTATCTAGATATGTAGGGAATGTAAGAGAGAGAGTGTGTACATAGAGAGAGTGCTGATAGAGAATGTTCTAGAGAGTAGAGGCTGATAGGCAGAGGAAGGACAAATTAGAGACAGAGAGACAGGCAGGCACAGGTACACACACAACACACACACACACTTGGAAATAGATAAAGACTAGCACTTATATCAATACTGCTAGCTATCTTATATTTATTTCTGACATACACCAAATTTAGATACTAACAGATCAAAAAAAAAAAAGTACTAAATGCAGTAAAAGCAAAGATAACCCAAGTTATGGGGCCAGAGACTGACTGGTGTAAAAACAGTAGACGCCACCTCACTTCATACACAAAACTGACCTTGTGTTGCATTAACCTAATCTTTGTAAACATCATTGATGTATGCAAGGACAACTGTCAGGTGTAAGTATTTAACTGTTTTTAATTATATATATATATATATATATATATATATATATATATATATACACACACACACATACATACAAGTGCATTGTGGTGCAGTGAATATTGGCTCGGAATGAGAAATTGGAGAGCCAAGTCTGAATTCTAGTTGATATTCATTATATTCACTTATGTACAAGTGCAATTGGTCTTTTCCCTCTACTGCGGGAGAACTTCTGCCCAATCAGTCATGTCTAAAAAGAGACATGATCACCCAGTTGTGTTTGTCATGTATATATAAAGTGAAAGAACACAGATTAAAACCCACCGTTCAAGCATTTACTTTTATAAAGAGTGCTCAATACAAAATAGAGCTTAATATTGTAATTTTGTTATTATAAATGCATTATATCACTACACAAAAATTTTCATGTTTCAGAAAAATTATTGGCTACCCATTTAAAAAAAATCAAAGGTCCCACTATGTATCTTATCCAGACAAAATTAAAAAGTGACATGTCTAGACACCAGGTCATCCTGCTTCCTTTCGCCACCCAGATTTTCAACTCCCTAGTTATGTAATTCTCATTTTTGACTGAACAATATTGTCACACCTAAAGCATTTTCTCCAACTACCACTCCCTAATTTTCTAAACCATGAATTCATTTTATATTTTAAAAATAAATCATTTTCACCATTTATTTTAACATACCACCTAAAGAAGTCTTGTTCTGAAACATGAAAATTTTTGTGCAGTGATATAATGCTTTTATAAGCCATTGTAATAACTTACAATACTCTCTTATATATATATATATATATATATATATATATACACACACACACACATATCAAAATGATAAGGAACGAAGAAAATAATTGCAACATTCAAAACATTAATTTAAAACAGTGCTAAATATAAAATTAGAGCAATGAATATTTATTATTAATTATTACTTTAGTGTAGTTTGTACACGTTCTAAAGTAATAATTAATAATATATATATAGAGAGAGAAAGCGAAAGAGAAAGGAGATTATAAAAACATTAGTCAATAATTTTCTGAACTCTCATTGATAAATTATTCTTACAAAAAATACACGACACCAGTAATAAAAATACCACATAACAAAACAACATATTTTAATGCAATGCAGAATAAATATAAGCAGGACAAATTCACTATACAAAAAATTATTAAACACCATATTTCTCTGTAATTTTTCAAAATCATGTAAAACCTATAATATACTACAGAAAAGACTGTAGACCTTGTCACTAATCAAAATAACCCCATCACATCTAAACTAGCGATGACCAATATAGTGCATGAATTTCAAGACTGTACAAGACTGTGTTTCTTGTCACAAACCAATTACCTATATTGGACACACTACTACCTCCTTGAGTAGACACCTTATATGTCACTTATCAAACCAAAATGCCATAAAAAAAACAAAAACAAACAAACATTAAGCCATCATTTACATTCTAATTGAAAACACAAAAGTTCTATATAAATCACAATATCACAAATATCTTGATATTAGAGAGGCACTATATATCAAACATTTCTCTCCTGCCAGCAACCTTACATTATTTAATAATAGAAATGAAGAATTGCAATTTTTTTTAAAATAGAAGGATGCTCATGTGATTTCCAGTCATGCATGGCAAGTGAGAGCTTGGAATGAATGCTCCTTTTTCAAAAACAAAATAAAATCAATTACTATGTTACAGTCAAAACCTGAGGAAGAAATATAACATCCGCAGAGACAAACACACTTGAAAATGGGTATAAAAGTAACTGAAAGTGCTTGAGACAATAAAAACACTCAATGAAAAAAAGAAATTTTTGTGCAACACTTCAGACCTAAAGTAATATTCTTATGCATGTGTAGTTGGTGGGGTGGAATAAAGTTAAAAAAAAAAAAAAAAAAAAAATTTACCTTGTACAAGGCTCAAGAGCCACTCAAGATAGAGCATTACAGATTAAGAGATAAAGGCAATGTTTATGAGAATGTGTGACAAAGAAAATGGTTAACCTAGACTTACACAGGTTAAAATTGGAGTGATCGAGGAAGCATTCTCTTAGGAGTCAGTTCGACAAAGTAGCGATTCAAGTGGAACTTACAACTCACATACAGAATATGAAGGAAGTGAGGTTGGCTTGGTGAGTGTTAGTTGGTGGAACTTAGTATTAGGAATGTAGTTTGAACACTAACTATAGAAATAGTGATTGAATAGCAAGTGGCATGTAAGGTTTCATTTGTGGGGAAAGAGCTTGTAAGGTGGAAGACAATTCATCATCCAAAAGGCTGTGTAGACACTTTTGAACTTTGCAGAGACTGGAAAGTGAAGATAAAGAGAGACAAAAAAAAAAAAAAAAAAAAAAAAAGGTGGGGAAAAATAATCACAAAAATATATACACTTATCCAATAAATACACTTATTTTTGTTTGAAATAAATACATTTATGCTAAAATGTATATCTATATAAGTCATCCATAATTTCAATTCTTCAAAAATATCTAAACTGTCAGCTGTACGCAATTGCTTTCTCAGATCAATGATAAAAAATGACTGAGTGAATGTAGGTTTTGGATAGAACCATCTTTCTTCCAACCATGTAGACTGATGCTAACGATGACAAATAACAGCAAAGTAATCAGGAGCTTTAAGTGCTTTGGCCAAATACAGCATGTCTGGTCAACTTGGCAGAAGCTCTGAACAAACTTGGTGTATCTGGCAGTCTCGGTACGAGATCTCAATGGGCATGGCATATCTGGCATGGAATTTCTATGGACATGGTGTCTCTAGCAGCCCCAGCATGGGATCTCAATGGGTGCAACACGCCTGACAGTCTGGATACAAATTCTTCATGGGTACAGTGTATCTGGCAGCTTTGGCATAGAATCTCCATGAGCCTGGCACATCTGGCAGCCCGAGCATGGCACATCTGGCAGCCCGAGCTTTAGGTGGGCACGGTGTATCTAGCAAGCTTGGCACAGGCTCTTGATGTGCAGTATGCAACTTGATGGTTACAGTGCATCTGGTAGTGTCAGGAGAAAATCTCACCTGACATGGCATGTCTGGCATGTCTCAAAAAGCACTCTTTCTATTCATATTTGAATTTAATAAGAATAATGTTTATTTTTAAACCTATTATTCATTAAAAGATTTTCACAAGAGATTTATTGTGTCTAAGAATCAATGAGAAAATGTGGAGTTGGGAGGGGATGGGAATTATTCACAAGGAAAAAATGAACCCCCCCCCCCCCGTTAATAACAAATCTTTTTTTGTATTCAGATAGGTGATGGAGCTGTAGACAAGAGGGTGCATGAAAAATCTGTAGAAATAGTAGCAATTGTGTTTTCTTTTTCCGACCATGGAGGAATCAATATATTGTAGGCTGACTAGCCCTGGGGAAACTCATAACAATTATGTAGGCCAGTCATCAAGGTGGCAAGTGATTGGGAAAACAGTGAGTTGATCATCCAGTAAATATTTTACAAGTTCTTTTGGTTTTGTTCCACATGGAAGCTTTGCCGAGATGGATTGGTTTTGGCCAAAAGCAATATATAGTTATTAAAGTGGGAGGGGCTAATAACAGAAATGTTAATCCCACCCACCTCTACACCTTAAAAGTGTATTACTTTTCTCTCAACACCACTTGAAGTTTTTAATAAAATATATGGATATACCATCTATAATATACATCCCTAAAATTGTGCTGAAAGTAAGAAAATGCTTCTCACATAATATACACACACACACATTGTTTGGTAATCGATTATTGTTTGAACATTTTATTTCAACAAATGCCCATGACTTGAAATTGTCTGGTCATGCCATCTGGTATGATGACTAAATCAGTCCTGTCCTTTTCTAGGATTTCCTTGATCTTTGGCATCCTATGATACAGAAAGGCATCAAAGACTTTTTGTGGAGTGACATTGGCACCATACCATTCTGAGTCAGTGCCTCATTCATCCAAACTGCCTGGCCATTTGGCCTTATTAGCTGAAGTTTTTCTCTTAAAAAACTTGCAAGGCTTCATTTTTTAGACATCTCCATAGGCACCTAACATTACCAATATTCTTGAGAGAATGTTGCCAACTTTTGACCATTTAACTTATATACACACGTTTTACCGATATCCATTTCCACCATTATAAACTTTCTTATTTCGGTTGCCTCAACGAATCAGAATGTATCATGCAGAAGCAACATGGCGGCAACCATAATTGTTTGCATAGCTCTAAGTTTTTCACAAAAAATAGTTTTATACAGAATAATAATATTCTAATTGAGTTTTATGATAATTCTTATTTTATTTTACATTTGTAAGTATTTTTAGGTACATATGATTGTATTTGACATCCTCATGGGGTTGCAAATACTGAATGTTAGTGTCAAATTGTCGTATGTTTGTGGTGAGTAGTCATTTTGCAACAGAAATTGACATGAAATGGCAATTTTTTTAAAGATTTTTTTTTTGTAGCTGTCATAATACACGCCCCTAATTTTGCTTATTTCTTTAAAAAAAAAAGTGTATTACACATGGAGAATAAGGGTAGAATAAGAGAATTATCTTGACATTTTTAAACAGTATCAAAAATCTATGCACACTTACAGCAGCTCATAATTACAAATTCATAGTAAACTAACATATTTATTTGTTTTTTTTACAGCTTATCGACCCTTTGTGGATTACTTAAAGCCAAAACGTACTTGGGATTTGAAGAATTTCTTTTTTTTGGGTGAATCTCTGAATAAGAAATTGAAGAGCTGAGTTTGAATTCCAGTTGAATTTGTTGCATTCACTTACTCTTGGGAAAGGTATTAATCCATCTCTTCTCCCTCCAGCTATAGGTTAAATAGCAGGACAAATTGAGTTCTGTAGCCTTAATTGGCAACCAGTCTATTGCAGAAAGAAATGGCAATCTACTGCAGTAAAATCTGACTAGTCAGTCATGGATTGAAAGAGACGTGATCACCCAAGTGTGTATCACGTATGGCACTTAACTGACCAATTGCATTAATGATTTTTGTTGAGAACAATGATTTTTTCCAGATACAAGTTCTACTATTTAACCCACAGCCAGGGGAGGAGATGAATTCATACCTTCTCCAAAAGGTATTTGCATACAAGTGAATGCAATGAAAGCAACTGGAATTTGAACCCAGATCTCTGGTTTCTCATTCTGAGCTGCTATCCATTACGCAACCTGCACATCCAAAATAACATATAAAACAATTTGTATATAACTCTTCTAAAGAAGAGCACAAAAACTACAGATTTTAGCAAGGAGTGCTGAATTAGCTTGAGGCAAAAATCTTTCAACCGTACTGGATAGCACACAGCTAACTCACTCTACTAACACTCAAAAATAGGCAATTTCAGACAAAAGCAACTCCTTTTTTAAAAGGTGACAAATGATTTCACTGGGCAAAACAGTAGCAGAGGACAAAATTACTTGCATGAAATAAAGTCAGTCAAAAAATAACGTAAGCTTAACAAAGTTAGACTTATTCTTTCTCCCCTTCCATTGGCAGACTGCATAAAAGACATGAACCTGTTTTTGGGGTAAGGGGTTTTGTCCTCATTCCTCACACAGATATAAGCAATTCCATAATTTTCAACAGGAATTTTATGTATGGCTGACCACTTGTAATCAAGAGTGCCTGTTTACTAGGGTGGCTAGCTAATCCCCATTGCAGACGCCTGCTCAGGAACATTTGTGTTTGTTTAATATGCACCCCGTGCCCATCTGTGGTTTATACTGCTATTATGCAGAGTGAACCTTAGTTACAATATTTGAGAGAGAGAGTGTGTGTTATCTAGCGAGAACAATAGGCAGAACAAGGTCAGGAGGCTCAAACTCTTTGTTGCAATGACTTGTTGCCTTGTGATAAAATGACCATTGCTGGTTCCCATCCCCTCAATTTCACTCACAAGGCTTGTGTCAACTCGTGATATGGTTTCCAGGCACTTTTCAAAGGTGCAGCATGCTAGGATCGCCTTATTATTAAATTTAAACACAAATAGAAAGAGTGCTTCTTGAGACTGCTGGACACATCATGATGAGAGTTAATCCTAAGATTACCAGATGTACTGTAATCATCGAAATCCTGTGCCGGGGCATCCAGTTGTATAATGTACATCAAGAACCTGTGCCAAGCTTGTTAGATACACTGTGCCCATCTAAAGCCCATGTTGTGACTGCCAGATGTGTTGTGCCCATGAAGAGTCTGTACCAAGGTTACCAGACATATTGTGCCCATGAAGAGATTGTACTTAAGCTGCTAGACATGCCATGTTAGATGACATCAAGATGTCATCTTCCTGATAAATCAACCATGATGAGATTCAAACCTTGGCTTCATGGTCAGAAAGTGAATTCTCTAACCACTCGACCACATGCCCACTAACAGGCATTATGCAATATAAAACAAATTATTGAGTCTTGTAATTATTAATTAACAGTGACTAAATAAAAATGTATTCTTTATCACTAAACATTTTGAATCATTTAAATAAAAACATCAAATATTTTTCTTGTAAACATTACAAGAATATTTTGTCAATGTTTAATGTTCACACAAAAACAAAACAAAAAAAAGAACAAAACGTTTGTCAAAAGGATGGTTATTCCCTTGATGCCACTATTACAATATACACTTGACTCTCTTGGCAATGTTCATTATTTTAAAAAGCAGAATAGATATGTCTATTTAATTTTTTTTATCCTATGGTTCATTGATATTTTTATAAAAGTTATGTATAAAAAACTTGTTTTCATAGTTATAAAATAGTAAATAGTATTGCTTTGTAGTTGTAATCTTTTTTATAAATTTTTTAATAAATTGATTTCTTCATTTATAAAATGGGAAATAATAAATATTGTATTGTACACGGTTCACAAATTTGTATAATCTTGTAAAACATTTTGGAGGGGAGTCAAAAGTGTCTATGCAGTAATAACTGTTCTTTTTAACATTGTTTGTTTGGGAGGGTGTTCTGAGTATAAAGTTTAAATTTTGCCAAAAGACAGTGAAAATTATTTTTTTCTTTATTACTTTTCATGTAATATGTTTAACCTTTGTGCCTGTAAAGAAACAATGTCAAAAGGATGGTTATTCCCTTGACACCACTATTATTGTATGCACTTTTGATTCCCTTGACTATGTTTGTAAAAAGCGATGATTAGAATTTTAATAAAGCACCAAAAATATAAAAAATGGGTTAATACATTTTCTTCATTCTTCAGAATTGACATCAGATATTAAAGACTTTTTATTTATATGATTGAATATAAAAAAAAAACTTGTTCTCACCATAAAAAATTTGAAGCAATAGAAATGAGGTTCTACAGAAGGATGCTGAGGATACCATGGACTGAACATGTGAGCGTCTGATATATCCCGGAAAGGAATATCAGCGTAAAGATTAGTGGAAGACACAGGAATATGATATAATGAATTTATTGTGCTACTGTACAATTAATGATAAGAAACAGATAAGCAATCAACGAGTAGGAGCGGAATAAACTGTCAAATAGAGAATGCCTTCACCTAAGACGGTTGAGCTTTCTTTGCACCACTCGTCACTGTCTCTTATAGTCTAGAGTATTCTATTCTCGGGGATGGCAGGATGTTCCACTATAACAGCAACAACGAGATTTTGGAGAGAATACAAACATAAAAGGAAACTTATATTTAACATCAGGGAGAGACAATAGAATTTTCTGAGACACATAATGAGGAAAGAGGGCTTGGAGGATCTAATACTCACAGGATGGATAGAGGGAAAGAGAGACATGGCACATAAAAGAAGAGAAATAATAAATATTGCTTTGTATTTGGTTTATATATTTTGATAATGTAATAAATCTTTGAAAAATATTTCTTTAAAAAGTTCTTTTTTATAAAATGGTAAATAAATATAGCATTGTATTTGGTATATATATTGCATATGCATATTTTGATAATTTCATAAATAAGCATTGTCATGGCAGTCAAGAATGTATCTAGTAGTAGCGGTGTGAAGGGAATAACCATTTTTTGAGACCCAGCTAATGTGTGAGAACTTGCTGTTTTTTTTATTTTTTTTATTACTGTTAGCTAAACTAATACAACTCCCAAGATTCACTCAAGGTAGAGCATTTTTGAGTAAGATTTTTGTAAGAGAGACAGAAATAAAAGAGTATTATGAGAACATGTAGGATAGATATCGATTGACCCCAAACTTAAAGAGACTAAGATTGTAGTTTAAAAGGAAGCATTCTCTCAGGAATGTGTTTCACAAAGTAACAGAAAAAGCTGTCTGAGTGGAACTTTATCAAAGGAACACAAAGGAAATAGGAATGGTTTCATATCGGGTCCTAACTGAGAAGGGAGAGAGAAGTGGGAAGAGTATTATTATAACAATATTTTGGAACGGCAATAATTAATTTTATTAATTAATTAATAACCAAAATCTTCTAATTGTTATTACAAATCATAACAGAACATACCAAGAGAAATTTTCCTTATCCTCCGAATATGAGTAAAGGAAAACGGAGGTGATTAATTTTATTAACTAATTATTAACTGTAGCTGGAAAATCTTTATCTTTAAAAAGAAAGCGGGACGAAAAATAACACCTGGTATTTCTCTATTATTGTAAACCCGGAAAGAAGAAGAAAAAAAAAAGAAAGAAAAGACTAAATTTGTTTCAAGCCACAAACGGTTTCGGCCACCCAAGAGAAGGCTAGCGGTCATTCTAAACATAAAGGAAAGATAAATTTAATTGTTATTTTTTCTGGGTAAAGGAAAAGGAGATTTCATTTTGTGTCCGGATTGTCTCTCTAGCATGAATTGTGAAAAGAATTAAGATAACACTGGTCCCGAATTGTGAAAAGAATTGAGATAACAAATGTTTTGATTCCAAGTTGAAGTAATTTAGAGAAAAGGTATTTTCACTGACATCAGATAACAAGGCATTCTTGTCGCTTGAAAATATAGGTGATTCAGAGAAGGGATATTAAAAAACAGGTGCGTAGAAATTATTATTTGGGTAACAATGTCAATGGACCCTTGTCAACTTGTTTTGGGCGAAGCCAGTTCAAAAATGTTAATACCTATTGTTTAAAAAAAAAAAAAATCCCCGAAATTGTTTCTTGAGAAAGAAAATTCGGTTAAGTCCAGCCCAGAAAAGGGGTATGGGGAGATGATGTCACAAGATCGAGAGAGATTCCATTGGTCCTGTGAACAAACTCTGAAAGGGGGAGACGACTAACAATTGATGTCATGGAAAGAAGACTAATCCCATTGGTTAAACCACAGGCAACAACGGATAGCGGCTAACCTCAGGATTTTATTGGTTGCCGAGACGGGGGATTAGACACCCAGCAACCGTCGGCCCCACACCATGGCATGGGTATAAATACAGGGTCTCGAGGGACCAAAATCAGTTGGATCGGAGAAAGTCCCAAAGATGTAACGACGAAGATTGGTGCCATGTTGTTGGGCGCCAACCACATAGGCCTGATGCCGGCTAATTAAAGACAGACAAGAAGTGATTTTGCAGACAAAGTTTTTGAGTTGAAGTTGGAGTGACAGAGATCGACAGAAGAGGCCTGATGCCGGCCAACCTGAGCTAAAGACAGGAGAGAATTTACAAAGTTTTAAGTTGCAGAGATCGACAGAAGAGGCCTGATGCCGGCTAACCAGAGTTAAAGACAGAAGAGATTTTACAGACAAAGTCTTGAGTAGTAGTTGCAGCTCGAGTGGCAGAGAGTTCGATTTCCCAGTCCAGAGATGTAATGACCAAAGACAGATCCCAGTTGATGAAGTAAAGAGACAGAGAGAAGATTGCCATGCCGTTGGATGCCGACCGTAGAGAAGTCAGTCACCAATCAACCAACCAGAATTAAGAGACAGACAGACAAGAAGAGAATTTTCAGACAAGTCTAAAATTGCTAACTGAAAGAGAATAACCCAGCACTTTGGTAATTTCCGTAACATTCCGGAAAACAAGCAACAAGTTGTCTAGACTTATAACGAACTTAGATTTCTGTTTGAAGCAGCGAGCTGCGGCCAGCCAGATTCCTTGTTATTGCTTAGGAGAATAATTCGATTTACCTAAGAAACGTCCGTTCTGCTACCAGTTGATAGAAGTAGGGATGGGAAATTATTCAAGAGACTATTATGTATAATCTGTACATAAAGACATTATTTTACAACACTTTTCATCCGTCGGTCCACTTATTTCCTTTGATGTTACATTTCTTTCTTTTATTACTCAATTGTGTGCACACTTCCCAGTTTGGTTTAGTTCGGCAGAGAGACAGCTAGTGGAGAACTCACGTGACTACCTTGTGATTAATCAACACAACGTGGGACAGGGGAGAAAACCGTGACAGAGTCAATCTACGACCAGCTGACTGGATCGAAACCAACAGCGATCGGCCGGGCAGGGGCATATTAGAAAATATTGATTACCATGAAATCCTATAAAATTTTACAGACAAAGTTTAGAGAGTTGCAGCTCGAGTGGCAGAGAGTTCGATTTCCCGGTCCAGAGACGTAATGACCAAAGACAGTTCCCAACCGAAGAAGTAAAGAGACAAAGAGATGATTGCCATGCTGTTGGATGCCGACCGTAGAGAAGTCAGTCACCAATCAACCAACCAGAGTTAAGAGACAGACAAGATAATTTGCAGACAAGTCTGAAATTGCTAACTGAAAGAGAATAACCCATCACTTCGGCAATTCCCGTAACATTCCGGAAAACAAGCAACAAGTTGACTAGACTTATATAACGAACTTAGACTTCTGTTCGAAGCAGCGAGATGCGGCCAGCCAGATTCCTCGTTATTGCTTAGGAGAATAATTCGATTTACCTAAGAAACGTCCGTTCTGCTACCAGTTGATAGAAGCAGGGATGGGAAATTATTCAAGAGACTATTATGTATAATCTGTACATAAAGGCATTATTTTACAACACTTTTCAGCCATCGGTCCACTTATTTCCTTTGATGTTACATTTCTTTCTTTTATTACTTTTTTATTACTTTTATTACTTTTTATATCTTTGTGTGCACACTTCCTGGCTTGGTTTAGTTCGGCAGAGAGACAGCTAGTGAAGAACTCATGTGACTGCCTTGTGATTAATCAACACAATGTGGGACAGGGGAGAAAACCTGTGACAGAGTCAATCTACGACTAGCTGACTGGATCGAAACTAACAGCGACCGGCCGGGTAGTGGCATATTATGACAACTTTCAGGATAGATATCAGTTGAACCTGGAATTAAAGAGACTAAAATTGTAGTTGAAAGAGATGCTTCTGGAATGCATCCTTGGCATGGCCAAGGTTGCATTCCAGAAGCTGAGTAGAGTATTGAGAGACAGAAAAATTTTGCTAGAAACAAAGAAAAGAGTACTGGATTGCTATGAGATGTCAGTTCTTTAATATGGCAGTGAATTCTGGACAATCTCATCATTTGCACATAAATGAATGCAATGAATTCACCTGGAATTTGAACTCGGCTTTTCTTCTATATGAAAATGTATTGCTGGTATTTTTACAATAAATATGTATTGTTGGCATTTTCTTTTATATAAAAATGTATTGCTGGTATTTTTACTTTAAATATGTATTGTTGGCATTTTCTTTTATATAAAAATGTATTGCTGGTATTTTTACAGTAAATATGTATTCATATACTTTTGTAGAATATTAGATTGCTATGTGATGTCTAATCTTCAATATGGCAGTGAATGCTAGACAATATCATCAAAGATGAAGGAGAGACTTGAAGCAACCGAAATGTGGTTCTACAGAAGGATGCTGTGGATACCACAGACTGAAAATGTGAGCAATGATGAGGTTTTTAGAGAAAATGGAAATAAAAAGGAAACTAATACTTAACACCTGGAAAAGACAGTGGAAGTTCCTGGGACATGTAATGAGGAAGGAGTACTTGGAAATCTAATACTCACCGGTCAGATAGAGGGAAAGAGAGACAGGGGAAAGCAACATATAACATACTTGACAGGCTTGAGCAAGTGATGGCAGAGAGGGGTTTGGATGAACTAACAGGAAAAAACATAAGAGTCACTAAGGATAGGAAGATGTGAAAGGCCATGATCACCTATGCCCTGATGAGATACGGCACATTGAAGAAGGACAGTAATACTCCCAAGATCGATTGAGGGAAAAAGGGACAGGGAAAAGCAGCATATGACATACTTGATGGGCTTGAGCAAATGTATAGCAGAGCAGATTTTGAGAGAAATAACAGGACAAAATATATCAAGAGCTAAAAGTAGGAAAATGTGAAGAGCCATGATTGCTTACATCCTGAAGGGAAGAGAATATTTATGAGTTAAAGTGCTCAGTATCAGGGACAGAGCATATGTATTTCTGGGGGCACATAACAAGGAAAGAAGACTTGGAAAATGATACACATGAGACAGATTGAGAGAAAGAGGAACAGGGGAAAAGCAGCACGATATACTTGATGGGCTCGAGCAAATGGATGGCAGAGCAGGGTTTGGAAGAAATAATACGATGATATATTAAGAGCTACAAGAGACGGGAAGAGGTCAAAGGTCATGATCGCCTATGTTTCAAAGGGTCATGCACATAAAGGAAAAAGAACAATTATAAAATTATCAATTGTCCTAGGTATGATGATAAACTACAACCGGCAGCAAGGCCTCTGTTCAGGAGATTGGAGATTTTGAGAAGCATAAAACCACCTTTTATTTGCTGTTGTTCCCAGGTTCACCATGACTGAGGTTGTAGCACCTGTTAGGGTCCCAGCTATGGGCAAATAGTTAACCTCCAAACTTTAACATTTAAGAGAAAAAGAAAAAGGCAGAGTAAAAGTATTTAGTTTTGGATAGCAACTCGTCTTAGAGAAGTGTAGAATAGGGTAGACTGAACTCTCTAACTTTGATAGGTAATCTTCCTAATGATGGTGTCTCGATAAAAACACTGAGTTTCCAGTCTCCGAAACTGGTTGGTGTTAGTAAGAGTATACAGCTGTAAAACACACTCCAATATTTCGTGATGGGTTAATTACATAGATAAAAAAAAAAAAAAAAAAAAAAAAACATCAAATCATGTCGGCATTTTCTTTTATTCAAAAAATGTATTGTTGGCATTTTTATTATAAATATGTATTGTTGGCATTTTTATTATAAATATGTATTGTTGGCATTTTTATTATAAATATGTATTGTTGGCATTTTTATTATAAATATGTATTGTTGGCATTTTTATTATAAATATGTATTGTTGGCATTTTTATTATAAATATGTATTATTTTTGGTATTTTTATTATAAATATGTATTGTTGGCATTTTTATTTTTATTAAATAAATAGTATTGTTGGCATTTTTATTATAAATATGTATTGTTGGCATTTTTATTATAAATATGTATTGTTGGCATTTTTATTATAAATATGTATTGTTGGCATTTTTATTATAAATATGTATTGTTGGCATTTTCTTTTATTCAAAAATGTATTGCTGCTATTTTTACTATAAATATTGTTTATGAGTTAAAGTGCTCAGTATCAGGGACAGAGCATATGTATTTCTGGGGGCACATAACAAGGAAAGAAGACTTGGAAAACACTGAGTTTTCTGTCTCCAAAACTGGTTGGTGTTAGTAAGAGCATACAGCTGTAAAACTGCCATGCCCAATATTTCGTGATGGGTTAATTAGAGAGATATCAAAAAAAAAATCTCATCCAATCCATAGATGAGATTTTTTACTAGACCTTTTTCTTTTTATATTAAATGTTAAAGTTTGGGGGTTAACTATTTGCTCATAGCTGGGACCCTAACAGGTGCTACCACCCCAGTCAGGATGGACCTGGGAACAACAGCAAATAAAAGGTGGTTTCATTGCTCCTCAAAATCTCCAATTTCCTGAAGAGAGGCCTTGCTGCCAGATGTAGCTTATCATCATACCTAGGACAATTGGATGTTAAACAATGATGATGAGTCAGAATTTAAATCGTTCATTGTTCTCAAGTCAGCAAATAATTACATACAGGTGTGCAATTGAGAAGAGCAAAGGAGAGTAAATAGACGTTTGCAACTCATTACTCACCTCAACTCAGTATGGCATAAAGCCACTAATAGTTTTGAGTACTGAACTTACTGTTGTAGTATTTCTCTGTGAGATTACTTGCTAAACATTCCTTCATGGTGAAACACTTTAGTTATTTTCTAAGGTTAGCTTAGTAAGACATAAGGGCATAGTTAATAACACATAGTGAGGAGTCAACTTATTACAGTTGCAATGATAATGGATGTGTGTGGGTGGTGCAGTTGATATTGGCCTGGAATGAGAAATCGGAAAGCAGAGTTCAAATTAGAGTCAAATTCATTGCATTCACATATATGAAAATACCCTTAGGAAAGGTATGAATCCTTTGCTTCTCCCTTCTGCTATGGGCTAAATAGCAGGACAGATTTGGTCTTATGGCCTTGATTGGCAACCAGTCTACTGCAGAAAATTATGGCAACCTACTACAGGAAAATCTTTTGGCCAGCTATTCATGTCTCTTTCAAGACTTGTTCACCCAAGTGTATATCACGTATGGCACTTAACTGACTGAATGATTGTGGGACTAATATTGTGCCATGGTGAAACACCTCTAACAGTTACTTAGCTTAGTATGAAACAAGGCCAACACATGTAGAGAACCAAGTAAGGGTTAAACTTGATATCAAAGATGTGGAAAAGTTTCCAGCATCCTACTTTTTACTTTAGTTTTTGAGGAGTTTTGTTTTTTTTTCCTCTTTAAAAAAAATTTTTTTTTTCAGTAAAATTGAAAACTTTTGCACACCTAACCATTTTCATTGGCAAAGTGTCTTCAGTTATATGAGCACGGTTAGCAAAAATGTTTACTCACTCACTGTTGTCTTTGTTAACCATACCATTGTAACATACCAATAACAAGACTGGCTCTTCCCAAGGACATTAATTTGAAGGAAAATTAAACAATTTCAGCAGGAATTTCAAGCCAATTTTCTATCCTTTTATTCTTATTTTATTCTAAATGGCTTTTTCGGTCGGTATGTGTTAGAATTGCGATTGGTGGGTACTTTGAAAGAAAAAAAAAAAAAACCCAGCAAAATCAATAACAACCAGCCTAGGTTGAGACGTTAAAAAAAAAAAAAAAAAAAAAGTGCCTCCTAACAGGAATTAAACATCTATTCTTTTTTTCCAATCAGGATAACTACTTTTCAACCAAGTATGATTTTTGCCAATTAGGACACAGTGAACCATCGCAGCAAAGCAAGCAAGCTTTAATTACCTATTTAAGGAATGCACATCTTTTTGGGACTTCTTTGAATTTGTATCTGCTTGTTTTATTTTCGTAGCTGAAATGTAAACAACAGTAACTTTTAAATGGATTTTTTTTTTAAATCTGATATTATTTCTATAAAGATTTTTAGTAGATACAAATGATTGAGCTGACATCCATACATTTTATTTTTGCAAACTGCCATTACATCACACTGCGCCACATCCACTAGAAATGGAAAGATTATATTGAATCCATTGCTAGGTTTGCCGCTAAGAACATTGATTCATTATATCATGCTTCACAATTTTTCTCACCAGAACTTATCTAACAGTCTACCATTCATCCATTCATTGAATATTACTGCAACATCTGGTCTGGTGCTTCTGCTATGTATTTAGAGATTCTCAATAAAATCTAAAAAATCTGCAATAATATGTCCTGACTTAGCATCTCAGCTTCAATTGCTTTCTCAATATCATATTGTTAATTACCGGTGTCTTTTCTAGAAATATTTTTGTGGTAATTGTTCTGATGAACTTTCCTCTTTTGTACAAATGGGGACTAGTTATGACTAGATAGAGACATTGAGGTATTGTGGTGGCAGTAGTAAGAATGTGTTGTTTTGGTGTATTTGGGTCAGTAATTGTGCACTGGGGATGTGCATTGTGCTGCAGTGGATATTGGCTTGGCATGAGAAATCCGAGAACTGAGTTCAAATTCAAGTCAAGTTTGTGTTGTTTAGTGGCCTATCAACCTCTGTGGGTTATTTAATGCCAAAAAGGTGGGGTTTTAAGGTATTTTTTTAATGTTCAGTCATAGTGAGAAGGTTGATTTAGTCAGATTTTAATGAAAATTTGTTATTTTTTATTTTAGAAAACTGAAAATGTCTTCTAGTTTTTTTTATTCAAAAATGTTTTGCTGAGAATAATTTTCTTCTTCAAAATTGTATTGTTGGTAATATTTTTCCTTAAAAAATGATGTTAACTATTTGCCCATAGCTGGGACCCTAACAGGTGGTACCACTCCGAGTCAGGGTTGATCTGGGAACAACAGCAATTAAAAGGTGGTTCTATGCTCCTCACAACCTCCCAATCAGAGTCCTTGCTGTTGAATGCAGTTTACTGCCATGCCCAGGACTATGAGCATAAGTACCCTTGGAAAAGGTATTAATCCACCACTTTGCCCTTAGGCTATGGGCTAAATAGCAGGACAAACTGGGTTCTGTAGCCTTGGTTTCCAATCAGTCTACCACAGAAAGTAATGGCAACCCACTGCAGGAAAATCTTCTGCCGAGTCAGTCATATCTCTTTTGATACGTAATTGTCCAAGTGTTTATAATGTATTTGACTGAATTGTGCCTAGATAAATTTAATTATACGACAGATGAAGACCGTAACCCCTTTTTTCTATTATACAAAATAAATATTACTTTCCTCTTTGGTACCTGTAGATATTGGCTTGGGAAATCAGAGAGTCAAGTTTGAATTCCAGTTGAATTCGTTGCATTCACTTATGTACAAATACCCTTGGAAAGGTATTAATCTGTTGATTCTCCCTCCAGATATGGGTTAAATAGCAGGACAGATTGGGCTCTAGTCTTGGTTGGCAACCAGTCTATTGCAGAAAGACAATGGCAAGCTACTATGGGAAAATCTTCTGCCCAGTTAGTCATTTTCTCTTTTGTGACATGATTGCCCAAGCATGTATCACATATGGCACTCGACTGACTGAATAGATTGGCAGCAAAGGCTTTTTATTTTGCAGTTGAACTAGTGAGATGTTACTAAGTTCTATGCTAACAGTTTTTTCTCTCACACTTCTTACTTTTGAAACTTTTATCCAGCTTCTTGCTTTCTAGTCAAGTTTAATCTTCAAAAATTTAAATGAACTGTCAATGCTATCCACCTAGGGGTCCTTGACAAAATCGAACGGAGAATCTGTAATGTGATAGATCCCGACTTGGTAGCTCAAATACAGTCACTTTCTCACCGGTGCAATGTGGCTTCCCTGTGTCTTCTACAAATACTTTCACAGCTTCTGCTCTGATGAACTTAGCTCACTGGTGCCCTCTATATATAAATTTACTTGAGCCACAAGATTAGCAACTAGGCCCCACCCTTTTACTGTGAAACCAATAAATTGTAAACGCAAATTCTACTCCAGCAGCTTCTTTTTTTTCACACTTCCTGCCTGTGGAATTCCCTTCCATTTACTTGCTTTTCCGACAGCTATAATCTCCAAGAATTTAAATGTAAAGTCAATAGTCATCTCCTATCTCACTCACCTGCATCCTCTCTCTTATGCTCCCTTTTCTGTCCACTCCACTCTCATCAGTATTCTTATCCTTCTCTTACCCACTTCCTGACATCCCCTATAACTTGTCACTCTTTCTCATAACTTTCCTCCTATGTAACCCTCTGCAAAAAAGTGGCAATAAAATGTCTTGCTTGGGGTGATATAAAAAAAAAAAAAAATTGTTATCTTCTGCATTCATAATTACTTTTCTTTTATTGTTCTTTCCCCTTAATGATTTTTTCTCATATTATTTCACTCGGTAACCCCTAGCATCTTGGTGGCTTTATGACCTTGCATGGGGGTAAAAAAAAATAAAGATGCAAATACCTTTGTATGTAGCAGAGAAAGAGAATGTGTGTCAATGTTAGACAAAGAGAACACCTATGGAACCATAACTTGAAGACTGCAACAGTGTACACTCCTGCTTTCTGTGTCTGTGTTGGTGACCCTACAATGTCAGCAGGCAAAATATGTGACATGCATACAGTTACCATCACCTGGTATATTTTTGGTTTTGAAAAGCAGAAAAAATGTTTGGAATGCTTATTTATAACAAGACAAGGGAAGGAGGTTGGTGGGGTGTTTGGCTACCTTGTGTTTTGCCTTTTACTATAGATCAATGGCTAGGACTTCCACCCAGGCGAGATACAAATTGGCTTCCAGGCAATCAATAGTCATCAATTTTGTATTGGTCATTTAAACACCACTAATGCAAATAGAGTTTTAGTACAAAGAATAGAACTAGTATTGGGAGATTCATAACAACATCATTACAATGTACCTTGGAAATGGAAGAAAAGCTGATGACTTTCTGATTTAAAAAAAAAAAAAAAAAAAAATGCACTTCATTCTTTATAGTAATACAAAGTAAAAAAAAAATTACTTCACTAATAGCAGAAGAGTTTCATGCACAAGGCAATCATCAGGTGCAGAGTTTTCAATAAGCATTATTTGACAATGGAATTGTACATGAAATATTTAAACAGTTCCATAAGGCCTTGTTTAAATACACATGAAGACCAACCAAACACCATCCATACTTGGTGATAATACAAATAGCATCATCAACATGTGAAAATAAAAAAAATAAAAAAATGTAAGCATTATTAATAAAAAAAGAAAAACCAATACTCAATAATATTAACTATAAACACTACTTCCTATAACTCTAGATACATACATAAAACAATCCATATATCCAGTTAAAAATAAAATCCAATGGCTAAAAGTATAGCCAAAAGCACTTTAATAAATAAAACATTTGGACAATTTTTATATAATTTATGTTGGTCAGTTAAGTGCCATATGGGATTCATGCTTGAGTGATCATGTCTTAAAATTACTTTCTGTGGTAGACTTGTTGCCAACCAAGATTATAGAACCCATTCTGTCCTGCTATTTAACCCATAGCTGGAGGGAGAAGAAATGAATTAATACTTTTCCCAAGGATGTTTGCGTGCAAGTGAATGCAACAAATTCAACTGGAATTTGAACTCGGCTCTGATTTCGTGTTCTGAGCCGATATCTATTGCACCACAACACACATCCTATTTATAATTTACGTACTGAAAAGAGAGAAAAAATTATAACATCCTATGAAAAATTATCCAAAAACTTAACTACAGCATCTTGTTTGTTATTTTGAACGAAACTTAGACGAAAAAAAAGGATTGCTGCCTAAATACAGTTATATAAATAATAAATACTCTTTTTTTTTTAAAAAACCTCACAACTGAATTTCATGCACAATACAATCATCAGATGCAGAGTTTTCAATCAGCACCTGATAATTACAATGCGCAAACTCAAAGTTGCAGATAACAATTGATATTGCATTTAAATTTTTTGAAGATGAAAGTTGATAGAAAAGCATTGAGCTGGAAGAGTTCCACAAATGAGAAGTGCCAGAAAGGAAGCATGGACCAATGGTATATCTATAAATATATAAGAATTGGGAGAGAAAAACTGTCTCACACAACAAAGTAAACCAAATTTCTTAGCAACAGACATAGCAATGGATTCATGTCAGTCAAGAATATTAGACTGAGAAGGTGTAACGAGTCAGTCTCATAGAGGTTAGAATCAGCCAGGCTGATGGGAGACAGGAGGGAATCTAATTAGGGTTCCAGCCACGGGCAAATAGCGAACACCCAAGTAATGCATTTTTATAGTGAAAGGGCCGATGCTACATTATCTGCAGTTAAAGACAAAATACTTGTGTTAAAAAGCATATTTATGTAAAGCCATCAAATTGTGTTTAAAATAATAAGGTGATTAATAGGAAGAAATCTTGTTTTGTAGGTGCTAAGATTAACAAGCCATTCCTTGCCCCATTTAACATTTGACTGTTCATTTATTTAGATTGGCTAAATTTGATCTTACTATTGAGACAAGAGTAAATGGTTGTACCATAAGCATAGATTTCTTCTTTTATGTACCATATCTATTCCAAACGTAAGCAATCATAACCCTCCACAACTTCCTATTCTTTTTAGCTTTAATATTCGTCTCCTTACTATTCAATATGTCTAATGTAGTTCTGGATAGAACAATAAATTGCATCTGGCAGTAAGACTTTTGATTGAAAGGTTTTGAGAAGTGTAGATCCATCACTTAATTACCATTGTTTCCAGGTCCACCCTGACACAGGTGGTAGCACCTGTTTGAGTTCCAGCCATGGGCGAATAGCGAACACCCAAGTAATGCATTTTTATAGTGAAAGGGCTGATGCTACATTATCTGCAGTTAAAGGCATAAAAAACTTGTTTTAAAAAGTATATTTGCATAAAGCCATCAAATTGTGTTTAAAATATTTAGATTTTGGTATTAAATAGCCCATATAGGTTGATATGCCACTAAACAAACAACCCACATGAATGAACTCTTTCATGACATTAATCCATATAATGTCGTACAATTTCTTAAAGAAATCAAACTGTATCCCAAGATATAACTTCAAGAAAACTACACCATAAAACATACATTTTGTCCCCTCTAGTAATTATGTCCACATAAACATGTATATGCACAAAAGCTGAGTATCATCTACCATTTATTCAATTGTGAAAGCAGAATAACACATATTTATATTACTTATTAAATCACAAATTAAATTCTGGCATTAAATGACCCATAAGAAGTTGATGTAAGAAAAAAATCATTATGTCCTGTGAGTGTCAAATTCTCCACACCCTTTTCCCTCATTATATGTCTCAAAAACTTTCAAATTTTTTTTTTTGAATACCATGGACTGAGCATGTGAGCAATAACAAAGTTTTGATAATAATGGCGGACTGAAAGGGCACTTGTACTGAAAGTGCCCTTTTCAATCTCATTTTCCTCAAAAGTTCCTCAATGCTCACATGTTCAGTCCTTGGTATTCTCAGCATCCTTCTGTAGTTAATCATATCTAAACTTCAGGCTGCACAATCAAGAGACTCACCTGTAAATCATAGTTCAGTAGAAATTCCGAAGAAGTCATCATCGGAGTGAGTGGCGTTTCTTTTCCACAAGAATCGCGGTTGCCATTATGTTCTTGTCTATCATCTTTTCCCTCAGGTGAGTGAATACAACTCATCATCTTCATCTGCAAAGAGAAAGCAAAAACAAAAAGGTCACAGTTTGTAAGGTCAATGAGCAATCATTGCTTATTCATATTGGGACGACATTTAATGGATTTAAGATTGAAGAAGTGTGACTGTCCAAATAATGGAATTGTTGGCAGTAAACAAAAGAAAATGTAATTCCAAGATGGTAGATGTCGTCGTGCCAGCAAGATCAAAATATGAAGGCTAAACAAAGTTTTGGGTAGTGCCCATAATAGTTAGTATCACAAACATAGAAAGTGAATAAATTAAGAAAAAAGACATGAGACTCTTCAAACTATTGCTAGGGTTTAATTTTATACTAAAGTTCATTTGATATGTTAGAGAGCCACTCAAGGCACCTGGTTACAGTTAACAAAATAGTAATACTGAGTAAAATCCGTGATATAAAGGAAAGAGAAAATGATATGAAAGATCATGAGTGAATTTTGTTAAACGGCATATCAACCTCTGTCGGTCATTTAATGTCAAAGAGAAAAAGCTAATTTTTAGAGTATTTTTCAAAAATGTTCAGTTATAGTGAGAAAATTGATTTGAAGAAAGAGTTTTTTTTTTATAGAAGACTTACAATGTTTTCTAGTTTTGTATTTTTGAAAAGGTCTTTTAAGTTGCTTGTCTGGTAATATTTTTCCTTGAAAAACATATTCCTGAAATTTTCATTAAGAAATTTAGTTTTATACTTTCATAATGTTTTGACCCCAGTTTTGGGGTTAACTATTTGCCTATAGCTAAGACCCTAACAGGTGCTACTACCCTGGGTCAGGGTGCACCTGGGCACAACAGCAATTAAAAGGTGGTTTATGCTTGCTGCAGTTTGTCATACACAGGACTGAAAAATTGTGAAGATGAGGAGTAAAAATGGAGATTGGCCCTTGATTTCAAGAGGTCAAGTGTCCAAGAAATCAACCACATGGGAATTCGTTCCACAAAGTGACAGTTCTTGGGAGAAAACTGTATGGATAAAACTTTCTTCTTTCATTTCGAACATGGAGGAAATGTGGGTGAGTTGACTGTGGAAGTAGCATAGCACATTCTAGCTCAGCTTACGGCCTATCACATTGGTGATTGAGTGAGAACCGGCCTCTTCAAAGTTAATCAACGTTGAGCCTGGTCAGCACTTAGATGGATGACCGCTTGGGAATACCAGGTGCTGTAAGTGTTTAGTGACGGATGTGCATTGTGGTGCAGTGGATATTGGCTCGGAAAGAGAAATTGGTGAGCCGAGTTCAAATTCCAGTTGAATACCCAGCATTCACTTAAGCACTGATACCCTTGGGAAAGGTATTAGTCCGTCACTTCCCTCCAGTTATGGGTTAAATAACAAGGGTAGGACTTGTGGACCCTGTCCTTAAAAACAAATCCCAATGAATCTTGATACTCAAAAAAGAAAAAGTATTACTAGACACAAAACTTATAAAAAATGACAAATTGTTGAAAGGAAAAGGTATTACCAGCAATAAATAAATAAAATTTAGTTGGCAATAAATGACCCGCCGAGGTTGATATGCCATAAACACAAAACAGCCAAACATTCTAGCTCTAGTCTGAACTGGTCAAACTAGAGAATGAAGATATCTGAACATTTGCCATGGAAGTAACAATAATGCAAGGATACTGAGGAAGGTGCTGAAGATATGAGGGGACTTACTGTCATTCATTCATTTGTGATAATCAGAAATGGAGTGGAAAGATTACGATGAATGGGTTCTACTATATTTGGATGTTCACATGATGTAACCAACTAGCAATATCTACTACTACTATAGATGTAGTTCTAGTTTAATTACCATATGATTTTAAAATGATTAAGAAATGGAAAATACGAATAATTATAGAAAAAAAAAATCATCAGAATAATAAAATTTGTTTGATGTATGTATTTCATTTACAATAAAAAACATCTATACAAAAATATATTTGTATAATTTATTTAAACAATTTTTGATAGATTCATACTGAACTCAGCCTTATAACGAAACGTCAACGCTATCTGACATTGAATACCCCACCTCCAATACGCCATATATTTTGTGGGGTAGTGGATATAGGAGAGAATTAAACATGTATTACTGTCATGTAGTAGTTGTGAGTTCAATACCTGGTTCAGCAGAAATAAAAGAACAATAAATTATCCCATATCAACTAAACAATTGATGAAGGCCAAAGGATACGTGGCCGAAACATGTCTTATAAATGTTATTATAACCACCAAGATGATAAAATAAGGTTAAAATAATTACAGTGAATTATAAGAATAACTGAACCATAAAACAAGAATCTTCATCCACCCCTAAAAATATCAAATTGTCCAAAAAGTTATGCCAATTTTTAAGGGAAATTAAAACGCAAAACAATTGTACCAATAAATATTTTATTCAACTAAAGTCATTTTGTAACACCCCAACGGACCGTCCAAACAATTTTCTCCAGCGGCTGTTCTCCACACTGTGATGTTGCCGGAAGTTTGTTGAAAATGTCGGAGCCTCAAGCTGGAGGTACAAGATTGAACTATAAAGAATGAACTTCCACAACTTGGATGAATTGAAAGGATGCTTTATTTCGTTTAGAGTTAGCCTTTTCAGTTGGGGCAGGCGAATGTGACACACAGCTCTAACTCTAATTAATGGAGATCAACAAATCCGAACCGACCGAAACAAGACAAACGACCGAAACAAGACAAACGGAGATTCTACTCACTCAACTGACTGACTGACTTAACTAACTTCTATTATTTAAAATGAATCCGGAAATGCTTCAGACCACTGGTGATAAACATTGGTGACTGTAAGTCTGAAATTTCAGTTATCTTTTTTTTTATCTTAATAAAGCTTCCGCCGGAAAATTCTTAATGTGTGGTCAAGATACAGTAAAACACAGCCTTTGACCTGGTCATTCGAGAAAACCCACCTCCTGAACTTTTATCTCCTGAACTTATCTCTTTATCACATTAAATCACTGAGTCAAATATTTACCGGAAGAGTGGTGGGATTTAAAACAGTAATTGGATACTCTTGTCTCTTCCACAATTTTCCTCACACAAGAAAAAGCGTTTATTTTTTCCTCTTCTTTTTCACTTTTGTTAAATATGTTTTTAAACTATTTTCTATTCTAATCTATTTTCTATTTTAATCTATTATAATAAAATACATATATGCCTAGTTATCGTGTCACAATTTTGTTGTACAACTTTTCTCCAACTTAAAGATTCTGTCTTTCCAGAATTTTGCTGGCTCCTCAGTAACTGTTATCGTGGAACATTGTGTCATCCCTCGAGAATAGAATGCTCTACTTTATAAAAAAACAATAATGAGCAGTACGACGGGGAAAAAGGTCACTATGATTCCGCTCCAACCCGTGGCTTGCCTAGATGTCTATTATTGTTAATTATACCTTAGTACAATAAATCTGTATTTTTTATTGCTGGTGTGGAGTTCCATTCTTCAACTGATCATTTTATACTGTATTTCTTTTCGGGATATAACAGTAACAGACTCATTAAAGTGGTTTTATTTTATGCCATCCAACGTAAAATTTTTACCATTGAGATTATTTTGCAAGGAAATGAAAATCCGATGAAGCAATAGTCTGGTGAATATGGCGGTTGGGTAACATCTCAGCCAAGCTGCAAAAATTTTTGCCGAGTCACTAAAGAAACATGAAGTCTGGCATTATCTTGATTGAAAACACCTTTCCTTTTCACCATTTCTGAGCATTTTTCTTGAATTGCTGCCTTTAATTCATCAAGTTGTAAGCAGAACTTTTCATAATCAATCGACCGGTTACTTGGCAGAAGTTTATATGACAGGATTCCTTTCCATTCCCACCAGATGCACTGCATTATTTTCTTAAGTTGAAGATCTGCTTTCGGCATGATTTAAGTTGGCTCATGTTACTTACCCTGGATCTTGTTCATTGAACAATGTCGTAAACAATCCATTTCTCATCACTTGTCACAATTTAATTAAAAAAGGGTGCATTTTCATTGCATTTATACAGCAAATCATAGATGGAAATGCAATCCAAGAGATTCTTTTTACTCAGATCATGTGGTACCCAAACATCATAGCAAATAGAAAACCAAAGCTTTGCTAAATGTTCATGTTGATACATTTAGCATTTCTGACAATTCTTGCATTGTATAATGTGGGTTATTTTTAAACAATGTCTTGATTTGGTCATCATCTGTAGTGGGGGTTGGTTTGTCTAGGTGTTCTTCATTAATAAGGCTACAATAACCAACTCTAAATTCAGTGAATCACTTCCGTACAGTTCAGTCAACTAAAGACCTTCATGGTACATAGCACATGTCTTTTTTATTGTTTGCCAGGGATTTTTGCCTTTACAGTAATAAAAATGCATCAATTGTCTAAAATGCATCTCATTATCTCCCACCATTTTTCATAGAGGGGTAAAATTGACATGAATTAAGCAATTTTAAACTTTCTTTTATCAAAAGAGATTTTGAAGTGTGCTATAATCGTAAATGTAAGCATATCAAATCTGTCCATAAATTCAATGTGTATTAACAGGACTGACTAAATATCAGCATGAACTTTCAAAATGACCCAATATATCTGAATGAAGACCAGCTTTTGGGATGGCTAAATTTGGCTCACGTTGCTTACTTCAGGATCTTTTTCACTGGACATTGTAATCCATTTCCCATCACAATTTGATTAAAAATGAATGCATTTTCATTGCGTTTATACAGAAAAATCACAGAATAGAAATGCGATCCAAAAGATTATTTTCATTCAGATCATGTGCTACCCAAATATCTAGCAATTTGAGTACCCAAGCTTCACTAAGTGCTCATGGATAGTAGATTTTGATAAATTTAGTGTTTCTGCCAATTGTGTGATGCGGATTCATCTGTAATGAAGGATCTGCTTAAGTGTTCTTCATCAATAAGGATACAATCCCCAACTCTAAACTTAGCAAACCACTTCTGTAGAGTTCTGTCATGATGTGTGTTGTGGTGCAGTGATTATCGGCTCGGAATGAGAAATTGGGGAGCCGAGTTTGAATTCCTTGTATTCACTTCTGCACAAATACCCTTGGGAAAGGTATCAATCTGTCTCTTCCCTCCAGTTATGGGTTAAATAACAGGACAGATTGAGTTTTATAGCCTTGGCTGGCAACCAATCTACCGCAGAAATTAATGGAAACCTACTTTAGGATAACCTTCTGCCCAGTCAGTCATGTCTCTTTCAAGTGTGTCTCACATATGGCACTTAACTGACTGACTGACAGTTCTGTCAGCTAAAGCACCTTTATAATAAACAACACCTATATTTTTGTTGCCTGTATGGTAAAAGAAAAAAAAAAGGCATCAAGTGTCTAAAATGTCTAAAATGTACCTTATAGTGTCTAAAATGTACCTTATAGTGTCTAAAATGTCTAAAATGTACCTTATAGTGTCTAAAATGTCTAAAATGTACCTTATAGTGTCTAAAATGTCTAAAATGTACCTTATAGTGTCTAAAATGTCTAAAATGTACCTTATAGTGTCTAAAATGTACCTTATAGTCTTCCATTTTCATAAGGACGCAAAATTGACACGAAGTCATTTTAAACTTTCCTTCTCAAGAGATAGTTTGAAGTGTGCTCTAATCAGAAATGTAAACATATTACATTTGTTGATAAATTTGATGTGTTGAAACATGAATGACTAAAAATCGGCATGAACTTTCTGAACAGCCTGTCAACAATCTTCATCCTTGTTGTGTTTATTACAAGATTGTAACAGACATATTTTTGTGGTATATTGAGATTTTCTTTGCCCTACTGAAGTTTATCATCTGTTTAAAAAGAAACAATGAATTCATTTACAATCTACTAGCAGTATAGCCCGGCGTTGCTCGGGCGTAATGAAAGCTTTAAAACTAATCCATGGTCCTGGAGCTCAGACTCTTTGGACGTTGGCACGAAAGACTAAAAAGCAATAGTTGTTTCCAGTCAAAGCGAAACTGTAGACTGAAAGAAAAATCAATGGATGTAAGTCAAATTTTGATTTTCTGGTATCAAATAAGTTTTTTTCGTCGTAAACTGAATTTTGGAGGCTAAATAAGTCCTCTGAGTAAATGGTATCATGGCTGAGACTAAGAACTACAATCATACCTACTTAGAGCTAAACCCAAAGCAAAAACTAAAATAAAAGGGCTGGTAAAAAAAAAAAAAAAAAAAAAAAATACAGACATACAGGCAGATAAACAGACAGACACACAAACATCTTGCCTTATATATATATATATATATATATATATATATATATATATATATAAATAAATAAATCGATTTTCTGCACTATTGTAAGAACTGCAACCTTGAAACTTCTGAATATCGTTTCTTATGTCTTTGTCTACAGGTAACGGACACACACACAAAGTTCCATTTATAAATAAGTTTAGATATGCAGGCAACACAGATTACTAGTGGAGCACACATTTACGATTTCTCAAATACACAGGCTTATAGACCTACGTAATACATATGGCAACTGTAGCCAGCCCTTGTCTTATGTTGATCTCTGGGAAGAGATTGCCAGTGCTGGAAACTTCTGAGCCTAAGTATACAGAAGATGTGGTAAATGCAACAAAGTAATATTTTTATTGCCAACAGGAAAGCATTGATTCGGATTAAAATGTTCTCCAATAAAACAACACTATGTCATAAAATAAAAGTGCAATTCTGGATATCAAACTGGTGATGTTATGTATTATCAATGATGTAACAAATGAAAAAACTTAAAAAAGATTACTGGATGAGGTGTAAAAAATTTTGTTTATCAAATATGGTTGTATATATATTTGTAGTTATCAATGTCATTTAAGTGGAAAAGTATTCAATAACAACTCTGAAAATAGTTATGAAAACAGAAACAAAAACACAAGCAAAAAATTAAAAAAAACCACACAGACAAACCCCAAAAGACCCACACAGACAGAAACAAAAAAAAACACACAGACAGAAACAGAAACAACATACCACACAGGAAAAAAAAAAAACAAAACAAAAAAAAACTCACATGCACAGAGAAACAAAAGAACTCACACACACAATGAAACAAAAACAAAAAAAAAAACAACAAAAAAAAATCACGCACACACAAGGAATATAAAAAAAAAAAGACAAAACACAAAAGCAAAAATATAAACACACATGCACGAAAAGTAAGTGAAACAAAATTACATACCCAGGTAGAAAAACAAAACTCCTACATCCAAAACCCAATGTCAAACTTCACAAATTAATTATCAATGATGCAATGAACAAAAAACTTGGCCTCCTGATGAGTGTGTTAGTGAATCAAGAGAACAAAATAAAACTAAGATGAAATGAAAAAAATACAAAATGTCAGAAAAGTAACTTTTCAAAAGTATCTTCCATCAAATGACATTTAAATTGGCCAAAGCTATCAGCAGACATAGTAAAGCCACTAATGAAAATAGTTTTGCATACGTGACAAATCGGGATTTACTATAGTCATAAATATTGAACTGCAACAGTCATTAATTTGTTTGTTGCTTATCAACCATCTGAGGGTTACTTAAAACCAACACATTGAAAGTTTTTTTTTTTTTATCTGAATATTGCATTAACAGTTTTTCTGAAAATAAAAATGATTTTTCCAGATACAAGTTTTACTATTTAACCTGTAGCTGAAGGCAGGAAACGGATTCATAACTTTCAAAACGGTATTTGCTTGTATTTATCATTCCAAGTTAGTGCATTCATAAAAGTGTTTCTGTAACAGTAAAACTCAAGAAAATGATAACATCCTTCACATATTGGTTTCAAGCCAAAGTGAGCAGGGTTGTTTATACAACTCAACTTACTGAAGGAAATAACTGGAAAAGGCCTTCAAGTTTATGAAGAAGTATCCGATATGGGGACTGCTAATTATTGCAATTGAGATGAGTCAGAAAAATAAAAAATATAAGCACTAAAATTTTTCAGGATGTAAGCGATCATAGCCCTCCACATCTTCCTGTTCTTAGTAGCTCTCAACATTTCTCTTATTATTATTTCTCCCAAACCCCATTCTAACATTCATTTGTTCAAGCCCATCAAGTACATCACACATTGTTTTCCTGTGTCTCTATCCACCCTGTGAGTATCAGATTTACCAAGCACTTTACATGCCCAAAATAATTCAACTGCTTCTTCCTGATTCAGCATAAGCTTCATGGTTCAGTCAGTCAGTCAAGTGCCATATGTGATATACGCTTGTACTTAAAAAAAAAAAAAAAAAAAAAAAAAGGACAAAAACATGACATGACTGCAGTAGGTTGCCATTACTTTTTGTGGTAGGCTATAGAACCCAATCTGTCCTATTTAACCCATAGCTGGAGGGAAAAGAGATGGATTAATACCTTTCTCAAGGGTATTTGCATGTAAGTGAATGCAATGAACTCAACTGGAATATGAATTCAGATCTTTAATTTCTTCTGAACACAATGTAACACAAAGCACATAAACATTAAAAATGGAAAAGGCATGTTTTTTTGTTTTTTTTTTAATCATATCACCCCAAGCAAGGCGATAACGCCACCGTGTGCAGGGGGCTACGTAAGGGTAAAAAGAATGGAAAAGAGAAAGCCGGAAACCACATTCTAAACAGGGAACAAGAGATGAGCCTCTTCACCTGTTCAATAGACGTGGGTGGAGTGTGAACCGGGCGATAGTTTAGTCTATCTACTCCAATTGAAAAAAAATAAAGAGAGAAAAGAGTGCTTGTTAAGACATTTAGAGAATTTCTTTGGGTGTCAAATAAGTGACTTGATACTGGGTGGAATCATAAAAAAGAACTGTTGCCATACCTGGGCAGGAGTTGCCCAGACTGCATTTTCCAGTCTTGATCCTTGTTGAGAAAAATTATTTTTTAACGCTCCAGCTTCTCTTTTCTCACAGGAGAGATGTGGGGAGTTTCTCACAGCTCTATTGCTACTACTGTGGAACTGCATCTCCAGGTCTGACCTTCACAGCTACGGTTTGCTAAGCCACGTACAGAGTAGCAAACAAAACACACTCCCTCTGTATTCCATCATTAAGAAGTAATTGTCTAACATTTGTCTATATTTCTGAGATGAGGTAGTATTTACACTATTTGGACTATTGTCTTCATCTCTGTTGCCATTTGAACGATGTTTTGGCCAAAGAGTTGTGAATACAGTGGTGAACAAGTAACTTAGAGAGTCAGGTTGGAGGGAGATAACTCAAATACCAAAAGAGGCTTCACACAAGGAATGCGAATGATATACTCCATTGATCGTAATAAAGGATTCGATTCGAAATTCCTAGCACCTGAAGTAGGCCGGAGCATCGTACAAATGGCAACCAAGATGAGGACAATAGTCTGAATAATGTAAATAATGATCAAGAAGTAAGTTCCACTTAAACAGCTTCTTCCTGCGAACCACTGCCCTGTGGAACAGACTACCAAGACGATGCCCCCCCCCCCGGTCAGTACCATCTTCACCTGTTCAAGTCTAGAGTCAATTGTTTTCTTCCCTTCCTATTCATATAAACTACCCCTTAATGTAACCCTTCTACAGAGGGTGCCTTGATGGAAATGTGTGTAATGTCGCTAGTATTTTTACCCTTGTTGATCATTTTCACACATACAAAAAAAAGTGTGTGTGTGGGGGGGGGGGACACAAAATTTTAAATTTAAACTGAAAAGTTTTGCATACCCAGAAGAAAAGAAAAAGTTCATCAAGAAGATGGTTATTTCTTTTATTGCCAATATTATAAAAATATATGCTCCATGCACAATGATATTTATTATTTAAATAAATTTGCAAAGAAATATTTTTATTACAAGCTTTATAAAAATTTACAAAATTATCAAAATATGTAAACCAATTACACTGCAATATTTACTATTTACCATTTTATAAATAACTATGAAAAGTTTTTTTTATTCAGTCTAATATAAACTTATTTATAAATGGAACTTTTTGTGTGTGTGTGTGTGTGTGTGTGTGTGTCTGTCAGTTACCTATAGATTCTGAAACGGCTGAACCGATTTTCTTGTAAATTTACAGTTGTACTATAAGCGCCTGCAAGTGTTCTTAGCTAGGTTTTATGTCGAGGTACCCCCGATAAATATCGAAAATCGATGATTGAAAAAAATCGGGTTATAGAAGGAGTGGCCTGACTTTAATCAAATTTGATACATTCATAGACAAAGACATAAGAAACGACATTCAGAAGTTTGAAACTTCTGAATATCGTTTGCAGTTCTTACAATAGTGCAGAAAATTTGATATCGATACCAGGAAATCAAAATTTGACTTACATCCATTGATTTTTCTTTCAGTCTACAGTTTCGCTTTAACTGGAAACAACTATTGCTTTTTAGTCTTTCGTGCCAACGTCCAAAGAGTCTGAGCTCCAGGACCATGGATTAGTTTTAAAGCTTTCATTACACCCGAGCAACGCTGGGCTATACTGCTAGTAAATAATGTTTAATATTAGGTTGTCACACATAAAATGACACACTTTAAAGGATATGAATAAAATGCTTCTGAAATGTTAAATAACTAATTTATTTAGATGAAATTGGCATCATGTTGATGAATGATTGTTCTCAAATGTACTTCTAAATTTTTGATCCCATCTTCAAAAAAAAAAAAAAATCATTCTTTGACGTGATAAACAGTTCAAATGCTTTAACTGCCTCTTCTGTATTGGAGAATGTTTTGTGTATGAAAAGATCAAAATGCTTAAATAAGTGATAATCAGTATGAGAGATATCAGGTGAACATGGAGGATGAAGTAAAATTTCATAATTCAGGCTATGCAGCTTTCGAACATTTGACTAAGAAGGGTGTGGCCGCGCATTATTGTACAGCAAAATTGGTCCATCCCTATTCCTAAATCTAAAATGTTTCTTTTTCAATTTTTTGTAAATACACTCAATTCTCCACAAATACAAGGTTACTGTTGTTGTTTTCCCCTTGAGACAATAATGAATAACTCCTTTGAAAGAACCAATTTTAGGGAGCAGTGGAGGTTTTGGGTATTGTTTTGGTGTTTTAATTGCATCCACCCACTGGCCTACTCTCTTACTGTTATCAAAGAGTATCCATTTCTCATTGCATTTAATGATTCAAGTCAAAAATGGTTCTTTTCCCTCCAGTTTATACTTATACAGTAAAAAAAACTAAAAGAAATCAACAGGACTATATACTCCAAAACTTAAGAAAAAAAAAATTTTTTTTTAATTAAAAAAGCTTTCAGACCTCCCCCGCCACTCTCCATTTTGCAAATATGTAGTCGTATTCAAGGCAAAAATGGTTCTTTTCTTTAGTTTGTACTCATGCAGTAAGATTACTTGAAACTTACGAGTAACAATAGATTGAAAGAAAAAGACTTGGGAATAAGTCAAGAGTAAACAAGCAGATTAACAAGCAACCAAAAGAAAAAAAGAAAATGTTATTTCATGTGTGAGAACCTAACATCTTTGTCAATTCTCAAAAAAAAAAAAAAAAAAAAAAAAAAAAAAAAAAAAAAAAAAAAAAAAAAGCCATTTTTAGATGTTTGGATTTTATTACAATTCTAATCATAACATCTTAAAAACAAACATCAGTAAAGGAGACAATAATAGTGGTGTCAAGGGAATAACCACACTTTAGATACACTATTTTTTTTTTCCCTGGCACAAAGATAAAAATTTGCCTATATTTCTACCACAATGTGATATATTTAATAACGAAAGTGATGGAAACATAGACAGAAGGAAAAAGAAACTAAATAGAATAAACAGGACTATATACCCCAAAACATAAGAAAAAAAAATTTTTTTTTTGAATTTAAAAATTTTCAGACCCTGACCCGCATCTTCATTTTGCAAATATGTAGTTGTATCAACACAAACATTGTCTTAGTCTAATAAAATTCTAAAGGATGAAATTCATTATCTGAAACCTTTTGCTCCTTTCGTCATAATTAATCACACACACACACACACACACACACACACACACACACACACACACACAGGAGGTCGGTTAAGTACTCGTGAACTCTTATTCAACCATGGTGAGTTTACGGTTACATCATGAAACATTGATTCTCATATGGTCATCAAAGTTAATCAACCTCAAGCCTGAACAGTACCAAGATGGGTAACCACTTGGGAAAAATAGGTGCTGTAAGCTGGAGTGTGTGGATGGTATAATGGATAATGGCTCAGAATTGTGAATTGGAGAGCCAAGTTCCAACTCCATTTGGATTTCTTGTGTTGTGGTGCAGTGGATATTGGCTTGAAACCTGAAATCGGGGAGCAAAGTTTGAATTCCAGTTGAATTCCTTGCATTCACTTACGCGCAAATACCCTTGGAAAAGGTATTAATCAGTCTTCTTTCCAGTCATGGGTTAAATAACAGGACAGATTGGGTTCTATAGCTTTACTTGGCAACCAGTCTACTGCAGAAAGTAATGGCAACCTACTGCAGGATAATCTGCCCAGTCAGTCACGTCTCTTTCAAGACATGATCGCCAAAGAATGTATCACGTATGGCACTTAATTGACTGATATGCAAATACCTATGAATTCACCTCTTATACCCCAACTATGGGTTAATTAACAAGAATTGTATCACTAAACCATTATTATCTCCTAAAATAAAATTAAAATTGTGTACAAAATATTTAGATTTTGGCATCAAATAACCCATAGGTGATGATATGCCACTAAACAAAAACAACCAACCAATGTAGAAGCAATTTAATGAATACAGACATCCAAACATGGTCATAGTGACCTGCTGAATTTCATCTTGTGCATTAGTATAGGAAAGAAAGTTAATTTTATTGACTCAAGTGCAGCTGGTCTGAGCGGTTCCAAATCTACTGATCTACAAAGGTTTTCATGTACAATTATCACTACTGTTTACAGAGAATGGTCAGAAAAAAAAAAAAAAAAAAAAGACCATGTGGAACAATTTTGTTGGCAAAGATCCCGAGGAGAATAGGCAGATTTATTGAAACTGATAGAAGACTAACAGTAGCTTTGAAAAAAAAAAAAAATACATAAAAATGGAGGAATACACTGTTATTGGGCAGATTCATGCAAAGTCAGTAACTGTTAAAATGAAAGGCAAGTGACTTTCATTGCTACATATACAAAAGAGCATCTCTGAACACATCATGCTCAAACTTGAAGTAGTCAGGCTACAGCAGCAGAAGACCATGCCATCTGTGTCAGTTAAGAATAAGAAACTGAAACAATTTACTAAAGATCATTAAAATTAATAAAAAATTAGGGAAAAAAATTGGTTATGGAAAAATAAGTTTAGTTTGGTTTACATATCAACCTCAATGGGTTATTTAATACCGATAAGAGTTTTTACAATAGATTTGTATGAATAGAATATATATTCTTTGTAAGAAATAAGTTTGTAGATCAGCTTTCTTCGATGTGTTTTTGTAAAGTGGCTTTTGTTGAGAGTCAGTATGTATTATTTTTCCAAAAATGTATTGCTGGTAATATTTTTTGTCTTCAAAAATGTATTCCTGGAATTTTTACTGCAAAAGTCTATTTTTATACATTCATAGTATTTTGATCCCAGTTTGAGGATAAAATATTTGCCCATAGTTAACAGGTGCTACCACTCTGTGTCAAAGTTGACCTGGGAACAACAGCAATTAAGAGTGATTCCATGCTCGTCAAAACCTCCTTGCTGCTGGACGCAATTTATTGTCGTACCCAGGACCAGAAAAATAATAAGTATGTCAATTCAAATGTGTACTCATGAAAAATAGCGTTTATAACAAATTATTGATTAAAATTGTTTTTATTTAAAGACAACTAATACCTTCAAGAAAAAAAACAAAACAAAAAAAGCAATAAAAAAGGTGAAAAAGTAAGAAAAAAGAAATAAAAAAAAGGAGAAAAACAAAATAAAAGAAAAAAAAGGGGGTGAACCAGAAAAACAAAGAAAAAAGTTACATTTTAAAATGGTAAATGAAGCTTGAATGAAAAATGAAGGTTGCAGAATTTAAATTTAGATATTTTTTGTTATCTCTTAAATGCATAAAAAACATTCTAATCTAGTTGTAAAATCTGATTTTGAAAATTTTGTTTTATGTCATTGATTTAGTTAGAAAAAACTAAAACACATATCAGTTGTTCATTCAACATTTTTCTGTTCATCATAAACTAAATTGAAAATACGTGGAAGAATTTAAAAAAAAATGTTTTCTGTCAAAGTTCTAGTTAAAAAAAAAAAAAAACAAAAAAAAAATTGTAAATGAGAATTTGTGTAAACACTAAAACGTTTTTTTTTTACTGAATAGGTGGTATGTCTTGATATTCTTTGACGATGAATGCGTTGAGAATAATTCTTAACGTATGAGAAAAGTTACTCTGAGCATGAAAATATATTAAGAATATTTGTGTGTAGAAATATTAAAAAATGATTTGCCCAAATTGTAATTTTGTGTCCATAAGCGTTCCTCAATTACCTCCCTTTAACCGGCTCCATCTTGATATTACCTCAACGAATAGTAAATTGATCGCAAACAGTTTTCTTAAAATCATTTCACCCAAAGCAAGGCGTTAACGCCACTGATGTCACATAAGAGAGTTGAAGTATTAGGCAGGAGGAGAGTGAAGACAAAGACGAACCAACTAGAGGGGGTGAAAGAGAAAGGGCAAGAGAAGGATGTAAACACAGGAGTGAAGACAGTTGCAAAAGTAGAGAGAAAGGAAAAGGAAAAGAACAAGATACACGGGGTGATGTAGAAAGGGCTGGAGTTAAGTGGATAAGAGATGGGAATTGACTTTGCATTTAATTCATGGAGGTTATAACCGTCAGGAAATCAAGTATATGGAAGGGAGTTCCACAGGCGGGAAGTGCGAGAAAAGAAGCTGCTGGAATAGAATTGTCGCCTGCATATGCTGTATAAATGATTCTTGTATAAGCAAGGTGTGTTTATATTAATTTTTATTTATCATCGTTATTTTTCTAAAGAGTTTTTAGGAGAAAACCAGCATAGATAGTGGCAGGCAACACACATAGATATTGCAAAATTTAAAAAAGAAATAGGTACATCTTGGCATTTAAAAAGACAAACTCCTTCCCACCAAGCTATGGGTAAATAGCAGAGCTGTTTTAGACCTTTTTGCATTTAAAAGCAGTTCAAAGAAAAAACAACACACAAGATCTTGGGGAGATTACAACACAAAGATGCCCACTAGCTGCTGTTCAATTCAAGACTATAAAAAACTATAAAAGGAAGGGTTTATGACCCTTCCTCTCTCATTTTGCTTCCAGATGTAGTAGCAACGATGATGGGATTTCTTTTCTCTCAGATGAGACATGCTGGGATTAGCTAGTTAATTTCACAAAAACCACATGGTTAACAAACACTACACCTAAATACAGATTGAGAATCTTGTATCTGAAATTCTTGGGACTGGAAATACTTTGGTTGCCAACTATTAAAATGCAGGTTGTTTAATTTGTATATAGCATCAATAAAATGGGGCAGCTTGGAAATGGAGCCCAAGAATAAACACAATATTCCTTTACATTTCATAACACAGCTTACACATATAATCTGAAAGTAGTTTTATATAAAATTTAATAAACTATGTGTACATACAGATACAGGTAATGACTTCAGTCATGCAATGCTCACCTGGATTTTTAAGTGATGAAGTTAAGATTTCATGTAAAAATAATGTTTTCTCCACAAAAAAAAAAAAAAAAAAAGATCACTACTTGTAAAAAAAACAAACAAACAAAAAAAACTGTATTTTTTGACATTTTGAATAATATCAAAGCACAACGTTTGCTCAACAAATTTGTGAGATGATGCTCCCACAATCCAGATAAAAAGGTTTAGAATATGTTTAGCATCAATAATAGCAAACATAAGCTTGCATATAAACACACGAATAAATTTCATAGAAAAAAAAATATTTTGAAGGTAAAAAAATGAATAATCTGACATGTTATCATAAAAGGTAATCATTATACAGTTACTGGTTAGATAACAATGTGTAAATAAGAATATTAATAGTATAAAAAAAAAACAAACACCACCGGGATTTTGGTGGAAGGTACCTTCTACACCCACAATATGGCTAGAAATAGTGTTTATATTGAGAAAAAAAAAAAAAAAAATACAAAAAGGAAAAGGAAAAAAAAAAATGATGATTGATGTATTTAAATTTTTGAAGGTGCCAGATCAAGACTGATAACATTGCAGATTCTTCTTTGGATTTTGTAAAGAATCTCTACATACAAAGCAAAAGTACCAGACAGGCAGTAATATTCTATGTACAAATGAATGGTAGCCTCATAAAAGACTTTACTGAGCATGTAACACCTAGTAAGTAATTCATGAAGATATTGCTGTGAGGATCACTAACAAAAAACTGGCACCAACATAGGCTATATAACTGGGCTGAGGACCCCCCCCCCCCAAAGACAGATCAAGTCACTTACAACAGCTGCACACCACCTTGGAACCTTTCCAGTGCTTTCTGAAATTTTACATTTGTGGGGAGTCATGTTAGGACCTGAAAAACTTTCAGATTTTGGAGGTTTTCAAATAAAGGATATTCAACCTGTATACAAATAAAAAGAAAGAAAAAAATTGTGGTGCAAGGGATATCAGCTCAGAATAAGAAGTCAAACAACCAAATTTTAATTCCAGTTGAATTACTTGCATTCACTTATGTACAAATACCCTTGGGAAAGGCACTGACCTATCTCTTCTCCCTCCAGCTATCAGTCTACCACAGACAGAAATGGCAACCTACTGTGGGAAAATCTTCTGCCTAATCAGTCATGTCTTGAAAGACAGTATTGCCCAAACGTGTATCACATATGGGACTTAACTGACTTGACTTAAAAAGCAAGACAGATTTCGTATTATAGCCTTTGTTAACAATCAGTCTACTGCAGAAAAAAATGGCAACCTACTGCAGGAAAATCTTCTGCCTAGTCAAGTCATGGCACTTAACTGATTGACCCATAAATATAATTTCTTCTTTTGTTCATTATACAAAAATATATGTAATTTTTTTTTAAATTAATTTTTTTTTTTATCTGGCATTATATTTAGTGAATATGGCTAGAAATAGTGTTTATATTGAGAAAAAAAAAAATTACAAAAATCCTTCACATGTTGAAAATGCAAATGTTTTAACCACATCCTGTTGTATAGAAGAAGTAGCGCCTCCTCCTACTGCCTCATGCAAGGAAATGTTTTTGAAGCTGAAAGCCATAAGTTGTTTAGTTTTTATGTTGACATTTGAAATTGGCTCCACATTATACTCGTTATACAATCAGTCATTCCAGTAATTTCAAAATAATCAAAGAATTTTTCCAATCAAAACCATTCTTTTTATAATGGAATTCACAATACTTTTTTTAATCATTTCATCCCAAGACATCAGAGGTCACTAAAAGTGAAAGAAGCTGAAAAATATGTTATTGAGTAGAAAGGGGAAAAAAGATGACAATCGATGTTGTATTTAAATTTTTGAAGATGCCAGATCAAGACTGATAACATTGCAGATTCTTTGGATTTTGTAAAGAATCTCTACATACATAACAAAAGTACCAGACAAGATGTGGCAGTAATATTCTATGTACAAATGAATGGTAGCCCATAAAAGACACCAAATAGATTCAGATGAGAAAAATTGTCTAGCAACTTTCTGAACAGCAGAGATAGCAACTGACAATTGAGGCATTTGGAATTAGAAGGTACTTTCTGCTACAAAATAAAAAATGAGAAAAATTGTTGACTTTCAAAATGCCATGACTTTTGATCTACTAGAGATAAATTATTCAACTGTTTTTTTTTTAAAGGAAGTTAAACTACTTAAACATACAAACACTTACAATGGAAGAGCCATATGGTATTTTGAAACTAAAACCTTTCTATATGTATAATGCAAACCAAGAACCATCAAAGCATAATGTTTGCTCAACAAATTTGTAAGATGATGCTCCCACAATCCAGATAAAAAGGTTTAAAATATGTTTAATAGCAATAATTAAAAACATAAGCTTGTATATAAACACACTAATAAATTTCATAGAAAAACAAAAATTATTTTGAAGGTAAAAAAATGAATAATCTGACATGTTACCATAAAAGGTAATCACTATACAGTGTTACTGGTTAGATAACAATGTGTAAATAAGAATATTAATAGTATAAAAAAAAACAAACACCACCAGGATTTTGGTGGAAGGTACTTTCTACACCCACAATCAGGCAGGAGTCTATTTTTTTTTTTTTTTTTTAATCATATCACCCCAAGCAAGGCAAAAACGCCACTGATGCGCAGGGGGGCTACGTAAGAGTGAAAAGACTGGAAAAGAGAAAAACAGGAAACAAGGGATGAGCCTCTTCACCTGTTCAATAGACGTGGGTGGAGTGTGAACCGGGCGATAGTTTAGTCTATCTACTCCAATTGAAATTTTTGATATCATTCTGAATCCTAGGAATTTAGACCTTGTAGCAAGTACCTGGATGCATGTTGGTGCAATGGTTATTGGTTCAGAATGAGAAATCTGAGAGCTGAGTTCGAATTTCGATTGAATTTTTCGAAAAGGTATTAATCCATCTCTCCTCCCTTCAGCTATAGATTAAATAGCAGGAAAGATTGGGTTCTTTAGTCTTGGTTAGCAACCAGTCTACCTCAGAAAGAAATGGTAACCTACTGCGGAAAAAACTTCTGCCTAGTCAGTCATGTCTCGAAAGAGTAGGCAGACTTTTTTTTTATATCTACTTTTCATTGGAAGTTTTTTTTTCCTAGTATATAATTCTTTTAGTTTTTTTTTTCCTAGTATATAATTCTTTTAGTTTTTTTTTTCCTAGTATATAATTCTTTTAGTTTTTTTTTTCCTAGTATATAATTCTTTTAGTTTTTTTTTCCTAGTATATAATTCTTTTAGTTTTTTTTTCCTAGTATATAATTCTTTTAGTTTTTTTTTCCTAGTATATAATTCTTTTAGTTTTTTTTTTCCTAGTATATAATTCTTTTAGTTTTTTTTTCCTAGTATATAATTCTTTTAGTTTTTTTTTCCTAGTATATAATTCTTTTAGTTTTTTTTTTCCTAGTATATAATTCTTTTAGTTTTTTTTTTCCTAGTATATAATTCTTTTAGTTTTTTTTTTCCTAGTATATAATTCTTTTAGTTTTTTTTTCCTAGTATATAATTCTTTTAGTTTTTTTTTCCTAGTATATAATTCTTTTAGTTTTTTTTTTCCTAGTATATAATTCTTTTAGTTTTTTTTTCCTAGTATATAATTCTTTTAGTTTTTTTTTCCTAGTATATAATTCTTTTAGTTTTTTTTTTCCTAGTATATAATTCTTTTAGTTTTTTTTTTCCTAGTATATAATTCTTTTAGTTTTTTTTTTCCTAGTATATAATTCTTTTAGTTTTTTTTTTCCTAGTATATAATTCTTTTAGTTTTTTTTTTCCTAGTATATAATTCTTTTAGTTTTTTTTTTCCTAGTATATAATTCTTTTAGTTTTTTTTTTCCTAGTATATAATTCTTTTAGTTTTTTTTTTCCTAGTATATAATTCTTTTAGTTTTTTTTTTCCTAGTATATAATTCTTTTAGTTTTTTTTTCCTAGTATATAATTCTTTTAGTTTTTTTTTCCTAGTATATAATTCTTTTAGTTTTTTTTTTCCTAGTATATAATTCTTTTAGTTTTTTTTTTCCTAGTATATAATTCTTTTAGTTTTTTTTTTCCTAGTATATAATTCTTTTAGTTTTTTTTTCCTAGTATATAATTCTTTTAGTTTTTTTTTCCTAGTATATAATTCTTTTAGTTTTTTTTTCCTAGTATATAATTCTTTTAGTTTTTTTTTTCCTAGTATATAATTCTTTTAGTTTTTTTTTCCTAGTATATAATTCTTTTAGTTTTTTTTTCCTAGTATATAATTCTTTTAGTTTTTTTTTCCTAGTATATAATTCTTTTAGTTTTTTTTTCCTAGTATATAATTCTTTTAGTTTTTTTTTCCTAGTATATAATTCTTTTAGTTTTTTTTCCTAGTATATAATTCTTTTAGTTTTTTTTCCCTAGTATATAATTATATAAAAAAACTAAAAGAATTATATACTAGGAAAAAAACTAAAAGAATTATATACTAGGGAAAAAAAAACTAAAAGAATTATATACTAGGAAAAAAAAACTAAAAGAATTATATACTAGGAAAAAAAAAACTAAAAGAATTATATACTAGGGAAAAAAAAAACTTTTAGTTTTTTAGTCATAATAAAAGTAGACCAGTACACAGCTGTATTAAAAAGTGTTCAATCAAATTATATTGTAAAACCTTTGAATATTTTTCATTTGTAAACGAGGTATTACACAACCTAAGTTTCTACCTTTTGGTGTCTTCAGGTGATTTACAATAATTGATTATACTGTTTTTTTTTGTTTTTTTTTAAAAAATGTTCATAACACGGATTTTTTATGAACGTGCAATTTTCAATTAGAAGTTAGAATGCTTTCATCCATGATTGTATGATCCTAATAGAGATTTGTTGGTACGATTACACTTGGTCATAATTTCTGTTCTTTCATTTAGTAATTCGTTTTTGTTTGGGAATAACATAATAGCTAAATTTTCTTCCTGGCATAGTCTAAATTTTTGAATATTTTTCATTTGTAAACGAGGTATTACGCAACCCAGGTTTCTACATTTCAGCGTCTTCAGTCAATTTATATTAAATCAAAAAATAATAAAATCCTCCTTGTTGGTCGTTTACTTACAACGGTGGCAAAATATGTAGACTGTGCCAGGAAGAAAAGTTAGCGGTTATGCTATTCCCAAACAAAAATGAACTATTGAATGAAAGAACAGGAATTATGACTAAGTGTAACCATACTAAAAAATACCTATTAGGTTCATACAACCATGGATGAAAACGTTATAATTTCTTGTAATTTTAAAAATTGCGTGTTCAAAAAAAAAAAAAAAAAGAAAAAAAAAAAAAACCACTGTTACATGAACTGATTTTGCCGTTTTTTTGAAAGCGCTCACGTAACAGGATTTTTTATGAACGTGCAATTTTCAAAATTAGAAGTTATAACGTTTTCATCCATGGTTGCATGAGCCTAATAGGTATTTGTTGGTACGATTACAATTGGTCATAATTTCTGTTCTTTCATTTAGTAATTCATTTTTATTAGGGAATAACATAATAGCTAACTTTTCTTCCTGGCACAGTCTACATATTTTGTCACTGTTGTAAGGCTTGGCTGTTTTTATTATACTCCATGTCATGTCTGGGTCTTTTCCATTTCAATTTCCACACCTGGCTAGCCAATTTTGTACAATTTTTTAAGCTTTCTAGTTTAACTGAGACCTATGATTAAAAGTGTCTTTGGTTGATCCCAAGTATGTTTTGTTTTGACTATTTAAGTCATGTACTGTTGTGGTACAGTGGATATCGGCTTGGAACAAGAAACCGGGGAGCCGAGTTCGAATTCCAGTTGAATCCATTGTATTCACTTACGCGCAAATACCCTTGGGAAAGGTATTAATCCGTCTCTTCCTTCCAGTTATGGGTTAAATAGCAGGACAGATTGGGTTCTATAGCCTTGGTCGGCAACCAGTCTACCGCCGAAAGCAATGGCAACCTACTGCGGGATAATCTTCTGCCCAGTCAGTCATGTCTCTTTCGAGACATGATCGCCCAAGCGTGTATCACGTATGGCACTTAACTGACTGACTTTTGCTTTGTAAATAACTTTCTGTATAACAAAGTCCTTGAAGAGGGCATTTATTTTTGTGTCTACAGTTACATTCCTTATTAATGATTTTGTTTTGTATATTGCTATTTAGGTTTCTGGCATTTTGTTTATGTAATTTTCTAAATTACTAGTACAGCTATAATTCAGTTTGATTGTATTCCTATTAAAAATTTTGTTAAATTCCAAGCATTTTGGAAAGTGTTTATTGATCAGTTTAAAAAATATTTGTTCTATTTTGGTTTTTACTTCTAAGTTAAATGGTGGATTGAACCAGATAATGTTCGATTTCTATTATTGTTTTTTATTTTTCTGTTTGGTTGGGGATTGTATTTGTAAAATGTTCTTATGGCCAGATTTTCTTAGGGCATCTTCATAATTTTTTTTTCTTTTCAAATATTGTTTTGTCCGACAAATTTCTTAATATCTTGTGCTTGATTATGCTTGTGGGATGGTTAGATCTTGTGTTTATGTAATTTAAATTTGCATTTGCTTTCATATACAGAGAGACATTGCCAGTTTGTAAATTTAATTCTACATCTAAATATTAGACTACTTTTTTTATTTTTATTTTTTTTTATTTGTTTCGACTATTATTTCAAAATCTACTTGTTTGACGAGTTTGTAAAGTGTTTTCCTTATTTTATCATTCTCTCTTTTGTTGTCCGGTGCCATTATTAATCCATCATCTCTGTATAATCTGTGGTTGTCTATGTTGATTATTTCGTTGATTTTATTTAAGATGTATATTCCTATCAATTCTGAAATTTCGGCCACATTATACGAGCCTTGTGGTACATCAAAAGTGCTGTTATTTGATTTTTTTATCTATGTTTTAAGTATGGATTTTTGGCAATGTAGAATTATATCTATCTACCGTTTAGTGCAATTTAACACTTCCATTAAACCTTTTTCAGATAATGATGGGCAAAAGTTTTTTTGTGTCATTTTTTGAAAGTATATTTTTGTTTGGGAATTTTTTGAGTTTAAGTTTTGTTTAACGGCATATTAACCGCTGTGGGTTATTTAATGCCAAAAAGGAGGGGTTTTAAGGTATATTTTTTAATGTTTGGTTATAGTGAGAAGGTTGATTTAATCAAATTATAACAAAATTTTTGTTTTTATTATTTTTTATTTTAGAAAACTGAAAATGTCTTCTAGTTTTGTATTCAAAAACGTTTTGCTGTGAATTTTTTTCTTCAAAAATGTATATTTTTCTATAAAAGTATTTTTAGGTATATATTTCTATAAAAGTGTATTTTTATACTTTTATAGTGTTATGACCCCAGTTTGGGGTTAACTATTTGCCCATAGCTAGGACCCCAACAGGTGCTACCACTCTGGGTCAGGGTGGACCTGGGAACAACAGCACTTAAGAGGTGGTTCCATGCTTCTCACAATCTCCTATTCAGAGGCCTGTTTAGGAATTTATTGAACCAGGAAATACAATCACCTGGGTTTTTCCACTGGATGGCTTGTGAATCACGCATTCATTAAAAAAAAAAATCCCTGTAATGTGAAAGTTAATAAAAAAAAAAAAAAGATTTTAAAATTAGTTATTTTAAATTGCCTGATGACACCAAAAGGTAGAAACCTGGGTTGTGTAATAACTTGTTTACAAATGAAATTGTGTATATATTAACAATGTCTTCCCTACTGAGGGGGTTTGGCTAGTTTTGAACCTTTTTAAAAATCTTCAACTTGAAATCAGCACCATTACTTGATAAGAAGTGTCCAAACAAAACAGCTACTTTTGTAGTATCATAATATATTTATGCTATAAATTCTAAATTATTATTTGCTCTACTTTGTATTGAGTACTTTTTTAAGAATAGTGCTTTTTGGATACGGAATTTTATTCCATCCATACCTACCCTATACATATTAGTGGAAGGAGGACAGTTGAACCCTGCAGATGAAATAAAGAGTTCAGTTTTAAGTTCTGACACTTGAAGGAAGCTGAAACATTGTGATAATAACAAAGAATTAATCTGTATGTCAGTTAAGTGGCATACGTGATACACACGTGGGCGATCATGTCTCGAAAGAGACATGACTGACCGGGCAGAAGATTATCCTGCAGTAGGTTGCCATTACTTTCTGCAGTAGATTGGTTACCAACCAAGGCTATGGAACCCAATCTGTCCTGTTATTTAACCCATAACTGGAGAGAAGAGACAGATTAGTACCTTTCCCAAGAGTATTTGCATGTAAGTGAATGCAAAGAATTCAACTGGATTTTGAACTAGGCTCCCTGGTTTCTTGTTCCGAGCCAATATCCACTGCACCATAACGCACATCCGATCTGAATGTAAAATAAATAAATAAAAAAAATAATTTTTTTTTTAAAAATGTGAATTAGTTTGATGTAAACAATGTTAAAAAAAAAAAAAAAAAAAAAAAAGAAATAGTGAATTAGTTTGAATTTAAATAATGTAAAAAAAATATATTAAAAAAAAAAAAAAAAAAAAAGAGGGAGGGGCAGACAACATGGCAACCAACATTACATTTTGATTTAATAGACTTTTCGACTTCCCCCTTTTTTTTTTTAAATACATAAATGTAGGGCTTAACTATAGAAAAGAAAAAAAGCCTATCTAAAAGACCTGTTTGTCAAAATGTTTACCTACTATAAAGGAATCAATAACATAAAATATTATAAAAATAAATTGACAACTAAATACAGATTGTTTATTTCTCACTAAGACATGTTCCAGCTAAATGAGGGTCAAGTTTTTGCAGCTTATTTGCACGTTATCTTTTTCATTTCAATCCTTTGCCCCACATTTGCTCGCCGAGGTCTAAATGATGTCAGACAATACAAACAATATTCATTGGCAATGTTTATTAATGATAATTGCCAGCAAATATCACTTCTGGTACAATCCGGTAATTGTTGGTCAGTTTAAAAACATCAGTCATGCTAATTTCAGATTTTATTTTACCAAGTCTGGTATAAGGTCACACTTCTTGAGCATTGAGCCATGATTAAAAGTCATTATGAATCACATGCGAGACGAGTATTCTAGCATGTCATAAATAGGTATCCAAAATATTTTGCTCTTATGGTTAATGCACAGTAAATCCCCCTTAATCACCAAAAGCAAGATATAATGGTCATTAAAGAATAAAATATACACAAATGAGCGCTCTATAAAGTATATTAAGACGTGATGATGGTTCAGTAATAAAGATAAGGACATTAGATGAAAATCATTTGGAAGCTATTATACTGGGTAAGATGATAAAAAAAAAAAAAAAAAAGAGAGAAAAACCACAAAAAATACCCTTAGCAAGTAAACCTCAAACTTCAAGAAGTAGCACTCAAATCTTAAAGATTTGGAAAAGAAAAGAACCAGCATGTTTTACACTTTTTACATAGCTACCAGTTAGTGTAAAAAAAAAAAAATATGCAAAAACGAAAAAAAAAAAACAAAACAAACCAAAAAAATGCAAAATAAAAACAAAAAACAAAAAAAAAAACGCAAAAAAATGCAAAATCAAAAAAACGCAAAAACAAAATCACATATTGTTTATTTGGGCAGCAATCCCTTTTTTATACAAGTCTCATTGAAGATGACTGGCAAGGCACTGCAATTAGACTTTATTAAATTTTTCTTACATTCATGTAAATGAGTTCTTTTCTGGACTATGTGTGCAAAAAATGGTCCAGTTGCTCTGTGGATATGAGCACTCTCAGCTAATCTGTTAGCCATTATCAAGGATGTTCTTGGGGGTTTGTCTGAATATGAAGGTTTTTTTTTTCTGAATAAAAATCTTACAAAATTTTCCTTGTTTGTCACATTCAATAAAACATGTGTAAGAGAAAGATTGCTGCACACACTGTGTGTATATGATTCATTTAATCCCAAGCAAAGTAATAATGCTACTAAGATGCAAGTGGTTACTGAGGATGACAGAAAATAAGTCTTTTACATTATATATATATATATATATATATATATATATATATATATATATATAATCTCAAATATAACAACAAAGATATCTGTAAAGGACAGTATGAATAAGGAAAACTTATCTCAGTCAAACATGCTTATGAAGGATTTTATTTTGCAACAAGAATTTATAAAGAAAAAAATATTCTGAAAACTAATGATATTTTTATTTTTGTCTTGATAAAGTTCATCTGGGGATGAAACATGTCAACTAAGATAAGTTTACCTTTTGTGTGTGTGCACACACACACACACATGTGCATGTATGTATATTTATGTGGGGGGTGCAAGCTAGATACACTAGTCCCAATCAATCCTGGCATACAAAGTGTTACCTTCAATCCCAGGGTTTTGCGGCATCCTCCGTGGCTTCGTCCCGTTGCCATTTTGTTTATAAGTTGTTATCCCCTTTGTTACCTGTGATCTTGCTTGGGTACATAGATATATTAAATGGTGGGCGGAATGGGAGGGGCACTGATACAGGTAAGTAATGGTTGTATAGTTTTTTTTTTTTCAGTATAAAAATAAATAAAAAAAAAAAAAAAAACATAACATGTGCAATCAGTAGCAAACGAGCGTGTCGAGAGATATTGATAGATTTAAATCACAGGTAGTCCAGTGGGAGGCACTTTCATAATATAGAAAGCGTATTAGTTGTGTGTGAGCTTGCCGAGAGGAGTTGTTAATGTCTCACACTTAACAAGTTCGGGTTGTTTGGGTATTTTTTTTTTCTGTCTGTATTTTTTTTTGTTTTTGTCTTGATGGTGCCTATTGACTTTTTTTCAGTGATCATGTGCAGCGGAAATGAGATATTTCTTCTTTTTTTTTTTTCAGATAGGTATTAAAGCCAATCTCACACCTGTGTTTTATATTTAATATATCTAATCTAAACTTATTTATAAATGGAACTTTGTGTGTGTGTGTGTGTGCGTGCACACGCGTCAGTTACCTATAGACTCCGAAACAGCTGAACCAATTCTCTTGAAAATTTAGACAGTTGTACTATAAGCGTCTGCGAGTGTTCTTGGCTAGGTTTTCTGCTGAGGTACCCCCCCGATAAATATTGAAAAAAAAAAAAAAAAAAAAAAAAATCGGGTTATAGGAGTGGTCTGATTTTAATCAAATTTGATACACTCATAGACAAAAACATAAGAAACGATATTCAGAAGTTTCAAGGTTGCAGTTCTTACAATAGTGCAGAAAATCGATTATATATAAAGCAAGATGTTTGTGTGTGTGCCTGTTTATCTGCCTGTATGTCTGTATTTTTCCAGCCCTTTTATTTTAGTTTTTGCTTCGGGTTTGGCTCTAAGTAAGTATAATTGTAGTTCTTAGTCTCAGCCATGATACCATTTACTCAGAGGACTTATTTAGCCTCCAAAATTCAGTTTACAACGAAAAAAACTTATTTGATATTGATACCAGGAAATCAAAATTTGACTTAATCCATTGATTTTTCTTTCAGTCTACGATTTCGCTTTAAAAAGCAATAGTTGTTTCCAGTTAGTCTTTCGTGCCAACGTCCAAAGAGCCTGAGCTCCAGGACCATGGATTAGTTTTAAAGCTTTCATTACACCCGAGCAATGCCGGGCTATACTGCTAGTGTGTGTGTGTGTGTATATATATATATATAAACATCCTGTTTCACTGTACCATAGCTCTTCAGTGCCGCTAGATTAACTGTTTGCCTCAAAATGGGGCTGAAATCTGACTGATTTGTCAGCAGTCGGAGATTCACCCACCAGGCCATTCGAAATAAAGTTGTTTTTTTTTATAAATAAACACTTATTTATTGTGGTAAAGGTGGAGAATTAAAAGAAACTTATTAGAATTACTATATTTGATGGCATTTTTTTTTGTTACTAAAAATATCTTATGTGTATCATATCATTTTGTTACTAAAAATATCTCATGTGTATCATATGCTTGATTTCTGTTATGATTTCTTACCTTTGGATATAATAAAGTTTTTTTTATAGGCTAGTCCTATAATTTTTTATTTAATTGTAATCATGGCTTGTTTAAACAAAATCTTACCTCATAAATAGAGCTTAGGTTGTACCATTTACTAACAATTTTACTAATATTTTCTTGATTTGCCCTGCCAAAATTTGGGTGTAATACAGTACTTCTCGGCAGGAAAACAATAATTTCATAATGGGGGAAGGAGGGAGGAACCAAGTGATTTTCTTTGTTTGTTTAGTGGCATATCAACTTATGGGTCATTTAAAGCTAAAATTTAATTTTCTTTGGATCATTACTAATTTTCTTTACAAAAATCTATTGCTAGTCATTTTTTTTTTACTATGAAAATTTATTGATGGTATTTTTACTATACTTTCATAGTGTTTTAAACCCAGTCTGAGGTAGGGGATATGTTTTGTCCATAGCTGGGACCCTAACAAGTGCTACCATCCCAGGTCAGGGTGGACCTGGCAACAATAGCAGTTAAGAGGTGGCTCCATGCTTCTCAAAAACTCTAATCTCTTAATCAGAGGCTTTGCTGCCAGATGTAGTTTATCATCATACCCAGAGCAAGAAACCAGGTGAGAATGTTGAGTAATTCTGGAGAGACTAGTGCAAAGTGATAATAGATTGTATTAAATAACAATTAAATGACGAACGTTAAGATAATGAGATTGAGCAGGTTGCAAGATTATATCAGTCATTTAGTTGCACGTAGCATGACAGGTGTCGTACTGACCTAAAGAAAGCCAGTATAAGTGAAAACAAACTGATTAAATTTACTGACTGATGTGAAACTCTTCACAAACGGAAAATGCCTGCCAAGAACATTGCCTCCAAAGCCCTGTTCAAAGTTTTTATTTGGTGAGAGGATTCAAAAGTTGCTCAGCACATAACATATATGTAATAATGAAATAATAATAAAAAAAAACTACTTAAATATAATGCAAATTTAGTTGATTTTTTTTTAATCATTTCACCTCAAGCAAGGCAATAAATCCACTAAGATACAAGGGTTTAACTGAGAGCGAAAGAAACTGAGAAAACGTTGAGAAGAGAGTACAATAGACAAACAGGGTTCCAGAGCAAAAAAATAAATGAACAGGGTTTCAAGGGGATAATAAATAAAGAGGTTTCAAGAGGACAGATGATGATGATGATGATTAACATTGCTTCTAAATTTTCAAAGATCATAGTTGATACGAAACTAAGATGCCAGAAGAGAGTTCCACAGAAGTGAATTGCAAGAGAAGAACCTATTGCCACAGAACTTACAGTTCCATCTAGAAATTTTGACAGTAAAATGATGAGACCTATTTGAATGGACAGACGACTACATTTAAGAATGAAACAGACTGCGTTGACCTGTGTTCACTCTTATATTTATATAAAGTCTACTTCGAGTAATAAACACTTTTACCCAAAAATACAGCACACACTAAAATTTTATTTTTTTAATATAAGGAAGACAAGAGGAAAACTATATTTACTATATATTCTTCTTAATCTCGGATTATAACCGAGTATACTTTTGTATGCGTCTATAACACTGTTGTAACCATGCTGGTTATTGTATGAACGAAAAGGTTTCTGATGTGTTGTGGTATCACACGGTTGTATCGTCTTTCATCTTGGTATATTACTTCAGTTACTCGTGGATTTGTAGTAATAGTTATTACTACGAGATGATAGTTTGGTATCTTGTTATTTGCATATTTCGTGAATAGTACCGTATTAAGAGGTTCCGCCTAGTAATACATATCACCTCTTGGAAGTTCCCCTAGGTAATCTACTGAAGGACTAAATAATATCACACTGTGAACACTGAACTCTGCTATTCAGCTGTTACTAGTACGAATGCTGCTACTATTCGTAATCCAGTTGATCCCCCCCGGTTGATTCACTCAGACTTTTGTTTGGTGCTTAATATAGGTTATTATCAATGTCACGTGATCCCCAGTGGAATAATCTATTCTTATAGTTTTATTTGTTATCTGGTGATTAGCGCTCAACCACATGTATCAGTGTTAATACTTCTTTCAACATGACAATCACATACACACACAATTTAGGCAGTAAATGTTATTAAAGACAAGACATTTTGTGTCAGTTTTATTGATCTACTTTTCCAAGGTTCATTTTGGTGGAAATATGATCCCAGCTTTGCACTATAAATCTTTATACGCAATAGGTCATACCTATTGGAGCCAGGAAAACAGATGGGGTCAGACGGAAGTGGGGTGCGCTGATGTACAAGTAGCTGACCTGTTCACCAGAGTAAAGGCAGTTCTGCATTCATTGCTAACGATAGAGGTTTTAGCCAGTAAAAGAAGGTATGAACCCTTATAGATACTCTCGACTGGTGACCAGTTAATCGATAGAGATTGCAAGAATTTGGGGGGGGGAGATAAGAGTTTAGTGATACATCTTACTAATTAACCCTAAGATGGAGAGAGAAGAAATAGCTAATCAGAATTTGACAGACAAGAAATTATGTGGATATAAAAAAGGGGACCAATTTTATATTGCAATCAATATATAAACTAATTCCTCACTTTGTGACCAAGGTAGTTTCTATTAATTTATATTCCAGAGAATGTAAATAAATTTAAAAGATATGCCTGTATAGTTAATCAGTATTTGATTGATTGATTGATTTTTTTTTTATAGTTTATCAACCCTTTGCAGGTTATTTAAAGCCAGAAAATATTTTTAGATTTTAAGAAATGTTTTTTTTTTTGCTTTTGGAGATAATTGTTTAATGATAGCAGTCTTAATTGACTCATAGTTGGGGGCAGAAGAGGTGAGTTCATATCTTTCTCAAAAGCTATTTGCATGTAAGTGAATATAGCAAAAACAGGAATTGCAACTTGGTTCTCAAATTAGAAGTTCCGAATCATTATTTATAATACCACTCGAACATCCAAGCATACAACAGTTGGTATTCTCAAATGGTTACCCATCTAGATACTGACCGGGCTCGACTTTGTATAACTGGTGTTTTGAATGTAATGTGTTTATAAGCCTGGTAAACAGTTGGAGTAGGACTATCAGTACAAAAGTGGTGGACGGTAGAGAGTTTGAATGTAGAGGAAACCAGAACTGCCAAGTTGACATTTTTCCTGCAGCATTGTTATAGAATTATTGCCTGGCAGTGCTGGCCCTGTTTTGAATGTGTGTTGTGGTGAAGTGGATAGCAGCTCGGAATGAGAAATCGGGGAGCCAAGTTCAAATTCCTTGCATTCACTTACGTGCAAATACCCCTGATTAATCCATCTCTTCCCTCCATTTATGGGTTAAATAACAGGACAGATTGGGTTCTATAGCTTTGGCTGGTAAACTACTGCAGAAAGTATAATTTTCTGCCCAGTCAGTCATGTCTCAAAAGAGACATGATTGCCCAAGTGTGTATCACATATGGCACTTAACTGAATGAAGTTGTTATTTACTGGAAATGTTATAAAAGTATAGTAATTTCTTATGGGTGCTGCCATCTTCATTTCAATCCAATACTCTACAGTACAGACTAAGCTAAATGACATCAAATGACATCCCTAACTAAATGACATCCCTAACACACAATATGCCGTTCCTGTTCCTTCAGGACGCAAGCCCCACAGCTTCTTTTACATTAATGTGTGTGAATTATTCTCAGTGATTTCCAGATCCGCATATTCTCATCGGTGTCACTATTTTGGTTTTGATCCGATACTTGGCAAGACAGATTAAACTAAATTACACCCCCTCCCCAACATGCAATAAAAATACGTCACAAAACATGTATGCTACTATATGTCAATGCTGGTTAGTTTATGACACAAATGAAGTCATTCTGATAGGTTCTTAATGTAGTGTGTCACCAGGACCCATAGGTGGTGATTTGGGTGAGTCCCCAAGAAATTCACTTGGTCACCCCTAAAATTTCTTAGTCTTGTGCTAAACTACAGCGATACAGAACAAAGTTTTTTTTTTAGTATCATCTGAAAAATCAATTTTTAATAATGCCAAACCACTTTAACAATTTGTTTTAATGAAATTAATAAATACAAAACAAAAACAGTATTTTGCACTTAATTACAGTTCAATAGGTACCTCCGCTAAAAAAAAAAAACCCAATAAAGCAGCATAGCATGATGAAAAAGTTTTATCATTAAAATGTTTATGTTATTATTAAGAGGAAAACTAAAGTATTTTATTATTATTTTATTAAATACTTTAATGTTTTCTAGCATGTCCAAAATTTTGTTTAAATATCATGCTTTTGTTGGTCTAATATATATGTAAAATGTTACTTTTACATGTGACTTAATTTCATGAAATTTTGAATAATTAAATTTTAACTGCAAAAAAGTGCTTCAAAAACAGCACTCCTTGGAGAATGTAAATCAATTTTTTTTTTAAAAGTTACTCATTTTCTGAAAATCTGCTCCGAATTATAAACTAATAAATGCAATAAATCTCAGATATAATTTAATTAAAAAAAGCTTTTAACTGCATTTATAAAAAAGATTTATTAAAGACACTATTGTCTTAAAAACATTTTTTCCCCCCATGAATAATGAATTTTTATTAAAATTTTTTTATTGAAAATTTATAAAGTTTCAAATCTTAAAATTTTGCATTACTTTGTGTTAGGTGACATTGTTATTATGTGAAAACTATATTTACTAAGCAAAAATTTAAGTTTTTAATGCAAAAAAAAAAAAAAAAAAAAAAAAAAAACTCTCTTCAAATATGAATTAAAACCTTTTTTTTTAAAGTTTTTTTTTTTTTTTTTAATCATATCACCCCGAGCAAGGCGGTAACGCCACTGAAGCGCAGGGGGCTACGTAGGAATGAAAAGATTGGAAAAGAGAAAGCCGGAAACCACATCCTAAACAAGGAACAAGGGATGAGCTTCTTCACCTGTTCAATAGATGTGGGTGGAGTGTGAACTGGGCGATAAATAATTTCAGTTATCTTAAACTAGCAGTTTAGCCCAGTTTCACTCGGGTAGTTTTAGGAATAATAAGAATAAAAAACAATGAATTCATACAGTAAATACTTACACAACATCTGCTCTCGTCACTTTTATAGATATAGATAACAATGTAGAACGTCTCTATTGGATTAGGGTGGGAGGGGGAGGGGCAACCTATATAGATAATATAAAGGGGGAGTGATCGATTCTATATTATAATCAATACATAAACTGATCCCTGATTTTGAGGAATAATATATATTTTTCTACCCCTAAATTTTGGCTTTCTGAAAAATGGTGGTGTTAGTGTTCTAAAATTTTTATCTACTTCCGAGTGCAACTCTTATCGAGCTAGATAGCAAAATCCAAGTTGAATCTATCAAACAAACAAATACTTACACAACGTCCGCCCTCGTCACTTTTATTGATATAGAGTCATGAGCCGTTTTTTTTTTCTTTTCCAGTAACCAAATTTTTTTGTTTATAGGTACTTTATTTCAAATAGAATTCATTTCATCTCTTTGCCTTGATAAAACCCATCACAAGATGAAACGTGTAGGTGAGAAAAACATAGTTTTCCTCTTGTCTTTATTTAACCATATTGTTCCTTTCCTCGGATTATAACTGTGTATGTGTGTGCATATATATATATATATATATATATATATATATAGATATATATATATAAAAAACCAAATTTCTCTTCAAATATGAATGACATTTTTTTAAATATTTAATAATTTCAGTTCATTTCATGAATAATTTATGAGCATTTTTTTTTTCTAGTAACCAACTTTTTTTGTTTATAGACACTTTATTTAAAATAAAATTCATATATATATATATATATATATATATATATATATATATATATATTAGTTTTCCTCTTGTCTTTATTTAACCATACAGTTCCTTTCCTTGGATTATAACTGTGCACGCACACACACACATATATATATATATATATAGATGAGATGCTAAAATGATATTTATATCATCATACTGTGCATAAAAAAATTCTCTTCAAATATGAACGATGACATTTTTTTAAATATTTAATAATTTCAGTTCATTTAGTTTTCCTTGTCTTTATTTAGCCATACTGTTCCTTTCCTTGGATTATAACTGTGCATAGTTGTGTGTGTGGGTGTGTGTGTGATATAAATTTCAGAATCAGAACAATGTTAGACAACTGAATGAAAAAAAAATTTTGTCTCACTGGTTTCGTCTGATGAAGTCATTCTTGAAGAGGAAACATCACACAGAAATATGTGAGAAAGAGAGAGATTGCAGTTTGAGATTAGGTTTTAAAACAAACCTGGTACAAGGCCATATTTCTCACTGGTTTCGTCTGATGAAGTCATTCTTGAAGAGGAAACATCACACAGAAATATGTGAGAAAGAGAGAGAGATTGCAGTTTGAGATTAGGTTTTAAAACAAACCTGGTACAAGGCCATATTTCTGGCACCTGTAACAAATCTCCAATGTTTTCTTCCCAGAGCCAGAAGAAACACCATGATATTCACCTCTACAGAACAATCTAGAAATGGCAACAGGTTCTATTAGAAGATTAGAAATAAAACCTAGTTACTCAGATTTTATGTGACAAAGTGGATAATGAAAAGGAAAATCTGGTCAGATTAAAACGTGGCTCATATTAGTCAGGTCATCCTTGTTTGTCAACTTATAGGAAATCCTAATTATAAAAAAAACAAAAAACAAAGAAAAACTGTGTTAATTTGTTAAGTAAATACGGCTTAATTGTAAAGGCTTAATTGCCTGCTCAGATGGTTTGGATCCACTGAACAGCCCGAGGCACTGACTGAGTTTCATTAGTAGTTTTATTTATCTTATATCAGAGGTTGAGATGGTAAACAAATTAGCCATTAAATTCTAATTGGGTGGGGGAAGTGGTCATTCCATTTTTTTTTTTTAAATAAAATAAAATAAAATAAAATAAAGAACATTTCCAAACACCCTTGAGCTTATTACAACCACCATTTATTAATTTTTTCAATTTTCGACTCTTTAAAAACGATTTTCCAATTCTCACGTGTAATAAAACTCAACCCAATTAGTTGGATATTGAGAAAATGTTTGACATCCCAATTATTGACTAGGTTTAGTACATCCATGATGTAAAAAAAGAAACTGACAGACATTGCAAAAAAATAAATGAAAGTGTTGGAGCAGTTGTACTTCTAAAATAAAAAATTCCTGTTGTTCAACATTTTCTCAGTCAACATTGTCCCTCTCAAAACCACCAATACATTATTTGGGGATAGATCAACGATTCTATAAAGAGGTGAGATATATACATCATACAATTTTTCATCCCACTATTTTGCAATATAAAATAAAATTGTTATCACGACTAATTCACTAAATAGCATGAAGAAGAAAGGTCCAAACTTAATAAAAACAAAATGTCCGAGTGGGGCCGTGCTGTCAAAAAATGACAGCAAGATATATATTGATGTACCTACTATTGAGTATCTTAAATTGAGACATTAAAAAAAACAAAAAAAAAAACAAAAAAAAAACTAAACCCCTGAGTTTGACAAGAGAGAAATATGTATGTGTGTGATATATATATATATATATATATATATATATATATATAATTTAACAGAAATCCACGAAACTGGCATTAGCCAACATATTTGAATTTTTATTTGTTTAACATTATTAATGTGGTTATAAAAAGGAGGATCAATTCTATAATGCAATCAATATATAAACTGATCTCTCATTTTATGGCCACAGTAGTTTTTAAACATTTTTATTCCAGGAAATGTAAATAAATTTAAAAGACATGCCTATGGGTTGATTTCGTTTCCATGACTTATCAAAAGACAAGAACTTATAATGTGCACATAAAGTGGGGGATCAGTTCTATATTACAATCAATACATAAAATGATCCATCAATTTGTAGCCACGGTAGTTTCTATACATTCATATCCCAAGGAAAGCAAATAAACCAAAAAGACACGTCTATGTATCTATTAAGTATTTCATTGATTTGTTTTTATGACTTATTAAGCAGGTTATTGAAAAAGTTTATTTCAGGAATTACAAAAATAATACTGCTTCCTGGATGCCAGGGAAAATAAAAGAACGCGTAGGAAACATGCTTTATATGGTTCAAGGGCCAAAATTTGTACACAAAAGGCATGTGAATCAAATAAAGAAAAGACTTTCGGAGGAAACAACTGTCGCGTCTCAAAGGTGGGACGAAAATGTGGAAGATCTGTATGACACATTTCAGCTACAGATGCCTCAGGGGCAGGAAGTAAATAGTAGAAAATCCATCAGAAAAAGGAAAGCGACGCACCAGTTAACAGTGGATCCGAAAAGGAAAAAGTATGACTGACAGCAAAAGTTTTAGGAGGGGGGTGTTGGGACGCCTGCGCCTATAATGGACTATTCCATTATTATGTAAAGTAATGGTGGCATCTATGTGAGGAGAGAGTGCTGAGCAGCCAATTGACAAGTCAGTCGTAGACTTCCGGTGACGACCCGGAAGTACCCATTGCTCATACTACGTCTTACGACGGTTGAGACGATTAACCTTTATTCTTGTATTGGATACTAATAACCTTTGTAAATACTATTTTCACGGAATACAACAATTAACCTATTCCTGTTGTTGAGTTATTTATTCTTACTCACGACATAACAGTTATTTAAAGCTAAAAAATGCATTCTTTAGAGTGCAAGAATTTAACGATTTAGTGATACAAGTCCTATTAAATTAACTCATAGCTTGAGGTGAAGAGGTGGATTTATAACTTTTCTAGGGGTATTTGCTTGTATGTGAATATATTGAACTCAAATAGAAGTGGAACTTGGCGCTCTGATCAACAATTCTGAGTGATTATCTATAAAGCCACCTGCACATTCAAGGTTACAGCAACTGATATTACCAAGTGGTTACCCATCTAAGTACTCATGTTGATTAACTTTTGGTGTTTTAACATATGTGCATTGTAGCGCAGTGGATATCGGCTCAGAATGTGAAATCGGTGAGCCGAGTGCGAATTCCAGTTGAATTCCTTGCATTCACTTACGCGCAAATACCCTTGGGAAAGGTATTAATCCGTCTCTTCCTTCCAGTTATGGGTTAAATAACAGGACAGATTGGGTTCTATAGCCTTGGTTGACAACCGTCTACCGCAGAAAGCAATGGCAACCTATTGTGGGATAATCTTCTGCCCAGTCAGTCATGTCTCTTTTGAGACATGATTGTCTAAAGCCTGTATCACGTATGGCACTTAACTGACTGACTGTAAGCCCATGGCATTACATCAAGCAATTTAATTTCATGTGATCAAATCTCAATGTACAAATTTTCTGAAAAACAAAAAAAAAAAAAAAAACATTTCAATACAGCTTTTTATAAAATGTGTGTATGGATTGTGAATTTTACATGTTTTATGTTAAAAGGTGATACTTCATACTCTTATTCTGAGAGAGGAAAACAAAAGCTATACAAACAGCAAAAATGATATTTGTCACTTATGGAGATGGTGCTGTAATTTAGAGTACTGTTCATTTGTGGTTCACTAGGTTCAGAAGTGGAAATTGAAGATTGAGAACTTTCTGGAAGACATGCAGTTACTGATGGTAACCGAATTGAAATGTTGATTTAAAAAAAAAAAAATACAAATTCAGGTCACATAATATGAGGCATCGGAGAAATACTCCATATCACACACAAGGGTTGTAAACGATTTCAAAAACACTGGGATACCAGATACACTACAACAGGGGCAGGCAACCTATTACTATGTGTCAACTTAGGGTTTTAAAATCATTCAGTGTGCCAAGAACGTATTTTTATACAAGTCAAGGTTAATACACTTGTTCTACAATATATTTGATATTGTAATATATACACTAATATGTAAACCATATTAACAGAAATAAATTGTTTTTTAAAAAATTTTATTATTAAATGGTAGCCTCGTCATTACATGATCTTAGCCAATTGCTCAAGATTGGCAACATATTTCGTTACACAATTTCCCTGCAGTACAATGTTGAGATGCCCCACAATTTACTGAAGAATATTTAATGGACAATATTTCTACCTACAATTCTGTTTAAATGCATCAAAATGACTCATTTAAAGGAGAAGATATATAAATGATAAGTAATATTATCAAAATATAAAAAGGGATGAGCCTCTTCACTTGTTCAATAAACGTGGGTGGATTGTGAACCAGGTGATAAATAATTTTGGTTATCTTAAACTAGCAGTTTAGCCCAGTTTCACTCGGGTAGTTTAAGGAATAATAAGAATAAAAAACAATGAATTTATACAGTAAATACTTACACAACATCCACTCTCGTCACTTTTATAGATATAGATAACAATGTAGAACGTCTATATTGGATTAGGGTGGGAAGGGGCAACACACACACACACACACACACACATATATATATAATATAAAGGGGGAGGGATCGATTCTATATTATAATCAATGCATAAATTGTGGTTCACTAGGTTCAGAAGTGGAAATTGAAGATTGAGAACTTTCTGGAAGACATGCAGTTACTGATGGTAACCGAATTGAAATGTTGATTTAAAAAAAAAAAAAATACAAATTCAGGTCACATAATATGAGGCATCGGAGAAATACTCCATATCACACACAAGGGTTGTAAACAATTTTGAAAACACTTGGATACCAGATACACTACAACAGGGGCCGGCAACCTTTTACTATATGTCAACTTAGGGTTTTAAAATCATTCAGTGTGCCAATTTATAAAGAAATAAATGCAAAAAAAAAATTTTTATCCATAAATTTATAACATTTATTAAATTATTACAATATATAAACTAACTCTTAGGAAATCCTTATTTACCATGTTATAAAGCTCAACTTGGTTGATGGTCAGCTGATATTTTGCTAACCATTCCAATAAACAATCTAATAGAATTAGAACTATGCGATATTTATTACATATACATATATACTGGATGTGCGTTGTGGTGCATTGGATATCGACTTGGAACGAGAAATCGGGGAGCCGAGTTCAAATTCCAGCCGAATTCATTGCATTCACTTATGTGCAAATACCCTTGGGAAAGGTATTAATCCATCTATTCCTTCCAGTTATGGGTTAAATAACAGGACAGATTGAGTTCTATAGCCTTGGTCGGCAACCAGTCTACCGTAGAAAGCAATGGCAACCTACTGCGGGATAATTTTCTGCCCAGTCAATCATGTCTCGAGACATGATCGCCCAAGTGTGTATCACGTATGGCACTTAACTGACTGACTGACTGACATATATACATTTTGTGTATTTGGGCAACAATCTCTTTTATACAGGTTTTATTAAAAATGATTTGATTGATTTTTGTAAGGCAAAAAATAACAATGTATGAATCTTTGTGCATATTTTAAAGGAGATTTCTGAATTTTGGTGTGAATTTTAGTAAATATAAATTTGTTTTATTTTGATGTGAGTAAACAGAAAAGAACCATGAGATCCAAAAGTGTCACTTGGGGATGGACTCCCCTTCCCCCATCTCTAGCTATGCTATTGGGAATAATTTTATTGATAATCTTATTAATGTCATTGTTCAATGTGTGACGAGCATGCGTGGAAGCATCTTTGAACTGTGTGTGCTTTCGCCAGCCACATATTGGAGCACCATAATGGACTTTTTTTTTTTTTTTTTTTTTTTTTTTTTAATCATCTCACCCCAAGCAAGGCATTCCACTGCCACTATTGCGCATGGGGCTACATAGGGGAAGGTAAAGAGAAGGAGTGGATAGACATAGGGAATGTCAGGAGAAAGGTGACAGATGAGTAAGGATAGCGAGGATGAGTGTCGGGCAGATGGGAAGAGTGTTTGATAGAATGGGAGCAGGTTAGTGTGTTAGGAGGTGTCTATTGACCTTACATTTAAACTCCTGGAGATTGTAGCCGTCGGGGAAGCAATCGTTTGGAAGAGAATTCCACAGTCGGGAAGTGCGAGGAAAGAAACTGTTGGAGTAGAAGTTACGGCTGCATTTTATCGATTTCACTGTAAAAGGGTGGGATCTAGTTGCTAATCTAGTATCTCGTGCAAATTCGACTTGACTGAGGACTATGAAAAGAGGATGCCCGTGTTGTTTGGGAGTTGGGTGGCAACTACCGTGGTTGCTGTGCACTTGGTCAGGTTCGAGAAAGTCATTCGCTCGGCCAGGTTTGAGAAAGCCGTATGTGACAGTGTTTTTCTCTTTTTCTTTTCTTTTCTTTAAACCAACCACAAGCTATTTTGGCATTATGGCCTTTGACCTGAAGCTGATACCACTGTTCGACAGAGATGACTCTGGACAGTCGATAGTGGAATGGTTAGAGAAGGTGGAACTGATATGTCAATTGAGCGGAGTGAACCAAATTGAGTGTGTCATCCTGATGCGTTTGTCAGGTGGTGCATATGCTGTGTACCAGCAATTGAGGGAGGAGAAGCGTGTAGACTTCAATTGTGTGAAAAAAAATGTTGTACACGGTCTTTGCCTTAGATCCCTTCTCCACGTGGAAGCAGTCACTAGTCTGCAGAGCATGCTGTCGAGCATGGACGAGGAAATCAACACACATGCTTAGAGTAGATGGAGGCACACTTAACTGCTGTGGAATCAGGGTGGTACATTGGTGCTAGTTGCGGATGGAGACCTGCTTGGATTCGACTTGTTGCATGGACTAGATGGTACAGTGTTTTGCAGAGAGAAATTTGCCAAGTTTGCAAAGATGTGGAGTGTACAAGTATGATTCGTTGTGTTCGTGTACCATCAGGTAATGGAATAGTTGAGAGATCCTATCACACAATAAAGCACATTGCGAGGAGAACATGGTGTTCAATCTTGGAGGCAGTATATTGGCACAACATTACCCTGAGGGATGATAAAACAGCTTCTACTGCACAGGCGAATGCAACCTACACCTACAAGGTTCATGTTAAGGGTGTCGACGCAGCTTTGATGCCTGACAACACAGTTTCTAGTTCTTATATGGTAGGAGATGCTGTCTGGGTAAAAAATCCACATGGAAGGTGTATGAGCTCAGTGACACGTCCAAAGATAACACCACTGAAGAAACATCTGAGACCATACCATTGAGACGGAGCACCAGAAGCAGCCTGCCCCACATTGCCACTTGTATGATCTTGAGATTAGGGAGAAGTGTGACGGAAGTGCCCTTGAATTGCATGTGTGTGTGTGTGTGTGCTTTCACTGGGCAACCTTGGAGCACCATAATGGACTCAACCGAGAACTATGAAAAGAGGATACCTGAGTCATTTGGCCGTTTGCTCGGTCAGCCTTGAGAAAGTCGTTTGCTTGATTGGGTGTTGCACTGCCATATGCGACAGTGTTTTTCTCTCTTTTTTTTTTTTTAACCAACCACAATGTGCATACTATAGATGTTCATGAAAGATGATAAAAAAAATGAAATCTTTAATAAACCGCCATTTTTGCTGCAGGAGCAAACATGTGCATTTCTTTTGTTTTTAAATCATAATGGACACTAGCAAATAATCCAATTTGTTAGGTCATTTTTCAGAGAAAAACAATGTATTGTTTAGTTAAGAATTACAAATCATTTTTTTTGTATACTAAATATCAGTTTACTTCCCCTACTCCTCTAACATTTTTTAAAGACTCATGTTCCAAACCTTATTTTGAATTTAATTTATTTAAACTATTTTTCTGTAATTTTAAATTTTGTAATGCAACATTATTGTGACCAGTAAGTCTCAGAAATTTTTTTTTTTTCCCCGAAGAGTGGGGTTTTGGGCATTCCGACATCATTATAGCAGTAATAGGCCTCCGTCAGTCAGGGTTGACCATGGGTAGCATCCTAGTTGTCTGCTTGGCTGGAGCATCAGCATCTATGACTGTAAAAGCCGATGCGTGAGTGACAATCTTTGTTGCAGAGGCTGCATTTATGCTTTGTTTCTGGTCTGTCGGAGCTGTCATTTTGCTTTCTGTGAACCTGCCTCTCCATGGCTACTTGTGTCAGTTGCTCCTCCCTTGACTTGATTTGCTAGGCCATGGTCCCTCTCCATTTGAACCAGTTGACTTCTACATTCTCCCATGACTCCATGTTGATGCCCACAGCTTTCATATTGTGTTTTATGTCATGATACTGCAGTTGTAGCCGCCCAGTGGGTCATCTTTCAGAGGCCAGCTCTCTATACAGGAGATCCTTTGGAATGCGGCCATCTGGCATGCGGTGGACATGGCCTAGCCAGCAGAGTCTGTGCTGTTTAAGAAGTGTGAACATGGTATGCAGACCGGCTCGAGCCAGGACCTCAGTGTTGGGCACCTTGACTTGCCATGAGATTCCCAATATACTTCAGATACTTCTCACGTAGAAGGTGTTCAGACGCCTCTCTTGCCTGCTGTACGTGGTCCATGTCTCACTGCCATATAGCAGTGTACTGATGACACAGGCACTGTACACTACCATCTTTGTCTTCACAAAGTTTGTTGTGAGGTGCACAAGGGTCATAGCTGCCTTCCCAATTCTTTTGTTGAGCTCTTTGTCCAGGGAGAGGTTGCAAGTAATGGTAGAACCAAAGTAGGTAAACTGATGGACCACATCCAGCTCATAGTTCATTGATGGAGATGACCGGTGGTGCTGCGGTACCTTGACCAAGGACGCTTGTTTTTTTCAAGCTAATGGTCAGCTCAAAGTCTCTGCATGCCTGAGAGAAATGATCTATCAGTGTTTGAAGTTCACGCTGGGTGTGGGATGCTAATGCCACATCATCAGTAAACAACACGTCTCTGATAAGGACTTTTTGTCTTTGCTCTAAAACAGGCGAGATTGAAAAGCCTGCCATCTGATCTTGCATGTAGGTAAATCCCCTCCCATGATATACCAAATGTGTGCTTCAGAAGTAGTGTGAAGAAGATTCCGAAGAGAGTGTGAGCGAGGACACAACCCTGTTTGTGTCCTTGAAGGGCTCCGAGGGGTTGCCGTTGAACTGCACAGTACCCTGCATATTGTTATGTAAAGACTCAATCAAGCTCTGCAGCTTGGGTGGGCAGCCAATCTTGGACTGGATTCTGAAAAGGCTCTCCCTACTAATGAGGTCAAACACCTTGGTCAGGTCAATGAAAGCGACATACAGTGGCATCTGCTGTTCTACTTTTGGAGTTGATGGCATAAGAAGATCATGTCTACTGCTGATCATTCTGATTGAAAGCCAAACTGCGACTCTGGGTAAACATGCTCAGCAAGTTTCTGCAGATGGAACAAAATCACCTGAGCAAAGACTTTGCCCACAACGCAGAGTAGAGAGATGCCTCTGTAACTGTTGCAGTCGCTTTGCTCGCCTTTGTTCTGGTAAAGAATGATGAGCGTAGTGTCACTCATGTTCTGTAGTTCAGCCTTTCTTTCCAGCACTGACAGAGGACTTCATGCAGACGAAGCAGTAGGATAGTCTTGCAGTGCTTGATAAGATCAGGAGGAATTCCATCACTGTCTGGAGCTTTCCCTATGGTCAAGCTGTCGATGGCCTCTTTGAGTTCCTCTATTGTCGGTTCAGTGCCGAGCTCTTCCACTATAGGTAAGCACTCAATGGCATCAAATGCTGCAGTTGTCACATTCTGTTGAGAGTAGAGGTTGGAATAGTGCCCCACCCATCTCTCCATCTGTTGTCTGTGATGACTACCCCAGTGGTAGATTTGAGGGGAGCTGTCTTGTTCTACACTGGTCCCATTGCTGTCTTGATGCCATCATATATTCCTCTGATATTCCCTGTGGTTACTGCTGTCTGAATTTTTTCACTGAGCTCTGTCCAGTACTCGTTTGCATAATGTCTGGCAGTCTGCTGAGCTTTGCCAAAGGTAGCCAAGGCAGTGCGATGCATGGTGTCCCATAAAGTAGCCCACTTCTCTGTGGCAGTGTCCTCGATTTGTGAGGTTCTCAGTTCACTCTCAAATCTCCCTGCAAACTGCTCCACAATGTTTAGTTGTTTAATCTTTTTGACATCAATGCAAGGATTCTCTTGTTTCTTGCTATAATGTAATCTCTGGCTGGAGCTGTAGAAAATATTCTCGCGCAAATTGCTCGAATTTCGGGCCAGAAAAAGAAAAATGCTGACAATTCAACTCGCCAACTGCTATCCACCTAACCAGTTAAAACCTCCTTTTCGCTTCGAGAAGGACTGCTTTTATCGGCTGATCAATTTTTTCCATTGGCTGACAACACAGAGAGGACGCCAAAGATTTGCATACACTCCCATAGCAACTCCTGCGGTGGACTTGTTTTGGGTATGTAATTTTTCTTTTTTTGGCCCGAAATTCGAGCAATTTGCAAAAGAATATTTTCTACAAGCTATTTCGGCAAGACTTTCGCACACATCTTAGGACCGACTGACCCATGCTCGACCCCGTTGACACGGAACCCTTCTGCACTTCGGTCTTTGAAGATCTCGTTTGAATATTTGCTATTACCACTGAGATCTGCACCTGCGGTCGGCTCCACCCAGGCTCGCGCACCTAACTGATGCCGCGACGGGTAGGAGGGCGCTGCGGTGAGCATGGAAGCCTAGGGCACGAGCCCAGGTGGAGCCGACCGCGGGTGCAGATCTCAGTGGTAATAGCAAATATTCGAACGAGACCTTCGAAGACTGAAGTGGAGAAGGGTTCTGTGCCAACAGTGGTCGAGCACGGGTCAGTCGGTCCTAAGATGCGTGCGAAAGTCTTGCCAAAATAGCTTGTAGAAAATATTCACTCGCAAATTGCTTGAATTTCGGGCCAGAAAAAGAAAAATTACATACCCAAAACAAGTCCGCTGCAGGAGTCGCTATGGGAGTGTATGCAAATCTTTGGGTATGTAATTTTTCTTCGCTATAGGAGCTTGATCTTGCAGCACACTAGGGAGTGGTCAGTGTCACAGTCCACGCTGTGATAAGAACGAGTGTGAAGAATGTTCTTAATGGCTGTTTGTCTGATAAGTATTAAATCCAGCTGGTGCCAGTGCCCTGAGAGTGGGTGTTGCCAAGATACCTTGTGCTGGGGCTTGGTCTTGAAGAAAGAATTGGTTATGCATATGTTGCGGTATGTACATAGCTCCAGTAGTCTCTGGCCATTGTTGTTCATCTTGCCAACACCAAAGTGTCCAAGACACGAGAGCCACGAGTTACGATCAGCACCCACTCTGGCATTGAAGTTGCCCAGGAGAACAAGCTCTTTCTTCTTTGGGATGCTAATGATGATGGCTGCAAGTTTGTCATAGAACTTGTTCTTGGAGTCCGGTGTGGCAGAAAGTGTTGGGGCATACACGCTGACAAGGGTAACAGGACCTGCTATGGTGTTGAGGCTGAGAGTGAGAAGTCACTCAGTTCCGAGATCATTAGCTAAAAACAAAATTGTATTTCAGACAATAACAGTGTTCTACTTCTGATGCAGGACTTTTTGCATAAAGAAAAAAAAAAGAAAAAAAATTACGTCCGACCTTCATTGATTTATTCATTTGTACAAATTTTGATTCTTATTGGTTTAAAAAATGCTTATTATTTCAGTTTTTAATTAAAGAAAAGAAAAAAAAAGGGTTGTAAGTAAATTAAAATCTAAACGGGGGATCAAAATATGAGGCGAGTTAAAAAAAGTGAGAAATTACGTGGGATGTAAGGGAGATAAATCAAGGTTTTGTACTAAAATAAAAAAATAAAAAATAAAGCTCCCGAAAAGTCATTTGAAACGTTATTCTTACTATCCAATATATTTTTAAAAATCATGCAACCGGTTAAAAAGAAGCTAAAACAAACAAAAAAAAAACAATGTTTTAAAATTTAAAACTGATAACATTTGCCGCGTGATTAAACCAGGAGCTTATTTTTTCTCCATCCCCCCCACCAAAAAAAAAAAAAACAACAAAAAAGTAAAACTATGTATTTAAATTAATTTACGCTAATGGAATTTGACAGCGTTTTAAGAATTCAAATTTCAAATATTTGCCAGAAAACTAATTTAATTAGTTTTCTTAAAATTCAGTAAATTTAAAATTTATACACAAAAACAAATTGCAGAGATGATTACAAAAAAAAACAAAAAAAAAAACAAAAAAAAACCAACTTAAATAAAGAACGACATTAAAACGGATAAATATTTAAAGACAATAAAAATACGGATTTTTTTTTATACACGAAAGGAATTAATAAAATCAATTTAATTAGATTTTTTTTTATCAATAAAGTATTATTTTTTTTATTTCATTGAATTCTCAAAAGAAAAAAACAGAGAAGTCTGAAATTATATTTTTAAATTAAGAAGTCCTTTACCATTATTATCCCAAAAACTCAAACGTGCGTGTGTGGATATATATATATATATATATATATATATATATATATATATATATATAATTGTATACGTGTGTATTTTTGGCTTTGTTTTTAAATATCGAAGAGAAACAGAAAAAGAGGTAGTAAAAAAAACTAGATTTACCATTAAAAAGAATTCACGTTACTCGCCACGAGTTGCACTTTCGTTCGTCCTGATGATAGCTGGAAATATGAATCGAAAGGGTTCTCATTTCTTTTTTAGTATCTGACTAGATATAAACAGTTCAGTTCGCGAACGTTGTCAAAACAGACCTAAAAGAAAACTAGAACGTTTCTCCACACGTTTTGGAAATATACATAAGATGCCATCTTTAAAATGCCCGTATGCAAAGGGAAGGAACTCCGAATTCAAAAAGTGCGAGTTCTTTCGAGCTGCATTTATTTCCCTTAGGTCATCAAAGGCACATCATGGAATCCATGGTATCAGATCGGTTAAAAATGAATAGCACGCCAAACTGCCAGACATTGGGGAAAAGCTATGATTAATTCAGAGAGCAAATTTTATCGATTGTCCAGTGTACGCATGGAATATAACTTTGAGCAATTTTCGAGTGGTTGCAGGATAAACACACACACACACACACACACACACACACACACACACACACACACACACACACATATACAGTGGCTGGGATATACACAGCTAGAAATTTATCTTGTAGGGGCCTCGACTATATTTGTCAAATTGGCCTTGTGCCAAACACAACCAAAGTCCCGACAATTTAAAATAGAAGGTTGAAGGTTAGATGTCGAAATGTGAAAGAATAAATGGAATTTTATTAACTGACTAGAATAACAAATTTGTAAGAAGAAAATATTCAAATAGAAAAATGTACGTACTTAATTAATTTGTATGAGTTAAATGTTCAAAGACAAAATGTAAGTAGATAAATGCTCCACAGAAATTCAGAGCTTATAGTTGATAGTAGCAGAATGTGTATATGAAGAAAGATCAACAGGCTACTAATAAAGTCTGTGTTCTCTTCCCTTTCTTATAACCGGAAAAAGTGAATAGGAAGGTGAAGCAATAAAGGAAAATTGTACTTAACAGATTTTAGTTTTTAGGAGTCAGTTGAAGTATCGTGTTGTTGTTTCGTTGACTGCATGTGAAGGAAAACGAAGACAGGAAAATTGGAAGGAGAAAGAATGTATGTATATCGACGAGGCATGACAGGGTCGACGTCTTGAAATTTCTTTTTTACATTACGACAAGGTCCTTATCAGATTACTGTTTCCATATCAGATTGATTTTAGCGGTCAAGTGACGTGATTAAGTAGTGAAATCCAGTCATGTGACTGGATCGGACAGCATACCCATTTTTTAGGTGTTAAGAAAAATTGACCTGGGTCATAGATCAATTTGCTATTTCCTATCCAATCAAAATCCAGAATATTAATTTTCACAACGTAACATAGCAACCAAGGAATTTGAAAAACTATCGAAGTATAAAAAACTGGAAATCGAAATAAAAAGAATGTGGAAAGTGAAAACAAGAATAGTACCAGTCATGGTAGGTGCGCTTGGAATGATAAAAAAGGAACACAACAACACATTGAAAAATTCATAAAAATTCCACTTTATGAGAAATAAAAAAATGTCTTGCTAAATACATCTCATAAACTAAGAACTTTGTCCATGTAACATTATGCGAGTTAGAAAAACAAATAATAAAAAAATGTAGCCATAACAACACACCACTACCTGCTTTGGATCTTCCCGCACACTTGATAGGTAGTGTGACCATAGCAGAAATCGAAATACGATGTTGATGATGATGATGATGATGATGACAACAACAACAACTACTACAACAACAACAATAACAAACTGGTCTCACATGTTGGGTTATTCGCTAATTTTTAACCAGTAACCATATGGCATTACTGGACTCTCATCACTCTATCGCTATTTTCATAGCAACTGTTAATATAAGCTACATTCTCTAGTTCTAATAGTTCAGACTCTTCACAGCTAGGACTCAACTTGCTAAGATTTTTTAAAATAATAATTTCATCCCAAGCAAGGCAGACTGTTACTGCTGCGCGTGAGAGAAAAAAAAATGGGATAGGAGATGTCGAAGAAAAGTTAAGAGATGGATGGGAATAAAGTAGATAAAAAAAATGGAAACTGACGTTGCATTTAAACTTTTGAAGATTGTAGCTATCGGGGAAGCTAGTGAATGGAAGTGATTTCCACAAACAGGAAATGCGAAAAAAGAAACAATTAAAGTAGAAGAGGCGGTTACATTTAACTATTTCGAAGGTAAAAGGGTGGGACCTTAATGCCAATCTAGTAGCACGAGTAAATACATGTGGTCATGGTACCAGCGGAAAAAAGCACCCCAGAACAGTTGCCATGAAAATAACTCTAGAAAAGACAGAGAGAAGCCATATCACGTCGGTGAGAAACTGAGTGAAGACGGACTGCCAAGTCAGGATCAATTGTATTGCAGATCCTCCTTAGGATTTTGTCAAGAACTTCAAGATGAATGGCAGGAGCACCCGAGGAGATATGCCAACAGTATTCAATGCACGGGTAGATTTATAAATATGCTTGTGTTTGAGCTTGAATTTTGTTTAACTGCATATCAACACCTATGTGGGTTATTTAATGCTAAAAAGGTGGGCTTTTAAGATAATTTTTAAATGTTCGGTTATAGTGAGAAGGTTGATTTAGTCAGATTTTAATGAAAATTTATTTTTATTTTAGAAAACTGAAAATGTTTTCTAGTTTTGTATTAGAAAATATTTTGTTGAGAAGTTTTTTCTTCAAAGATGTGTTATGGTAATAATTTTTTCTTAAAAATGTATATTTTTCTATAAAAGTCTATTTTTATGTATATATTTCTATAAAAGCGTATTTTTATACTTTTATAGCTATTTGCCCATAGCTGGGGCCTTAACAGGTGCTACACTCCGTAAAGGTGATACTACCCCGGGTCAGGGTGGACCTGAGAACAACAGCAGTTAAGAGGTGGTTCCATGCTCCTCAAAACCTCCCAATCAGAGACCTTGCTGCCGGATGCAGTTTACCGTCATGCCCAGGACTTATAAATATGCAAAATAGATTCCGATGAAAAAACTTTCTGGCCCGTTCACATACGTTCACATAGACAGAGATAGTATCGTTCGTCCATCTTGTAAAGGTCCCTCTGTAGAATCCCAGGTAAAGGGGCGCAACTCCGAGATGTCCAGCAGAAAGACAGCGTGGGAGAGTTACGCCATTATCACCTCATTCTCCGCCGCCTAGAAAAGTCCAGGTCCACTAGCTTCTAAGAGACAGAGTAGCTTCAGGACTATCAGCTAAAAAAAAAAACAAAAAACAAAAAAAAACAAAAAACAAAAAAAAACAAAGCAAAAAAAAACAAAAACAAAAAAAACACGAAAAGATTACTAGGTGGAAATTAGAACTCGCCTGCTTCTGCTATGACATCGTGTATAGGCCTGGAAAGCAGAATGCTGCGGCGGATGCGCTATCTTGATTTTGCTCTGCTACTGTCACTACTGACAAATTGTTAGATCTACACAAAAATTTATGCCACCCAGGAGTAACCCGAATGCTGCATTTTGTTAGGAGTAAGAACATGCCTTATTCAGTCGAAGACATAAAAGCGATAACTAAATCTTGTCAAGTTTGTTCCGAGATAAAACCAAGATTTGTGAAGACATCTCCGCAAACTCTCATAAAAGCAAGCCAACCATTTGAGAGATTAAGTATGGACTTCAAGGGACCCCTACCCTCCAACACGCGTAACAAGTACATATTAACTGTGGTTGATGAATACTCCCGTTTTCCCTTTGCCTACCCCTGTGCGGATCTCTCTGCTGCTACAGTAAAGAAACACTTATCCAGCCTGTTTTCTATTTTTGGAAACTCTTCTTTTGTGCACTCGGATCGAGGAACTGCCTTCATGTCGGACGAGCTGAAAGAATTCTTACATTCTCGATGCATTGCTACTAGTCGAACTAGTGCGTTCAAACCGCAAGGCAACGGACAAGCGGAGAGATACAATGGCATTATTTGGCAGACAGTGAACCTGGCGCTGAGGTCGAGTAATCTCCCTATCGTTAGCTGGGAGAAAGTCCTTGACGTAGCTCTCCACTGTATACGTTCTTTGCTTTCCACTGCCTCCAACTGTACTCCCCACGAACGGATGTTTAACTTCCAACGAAAATCAGCTTCAGGAGAATCCTTACCTACTTGGTTAACTAAGTCGAAAACTGCACTCCTGAAGCGACATGTACGTGGCAGTAAATATGAGCCACTAGTAGAAACTGTTGAGATTCTTGACGCAAACCCTAACTATGCTCATGTGCGGTTGAATAACGGAAGGGAAACGACCGTGTCTCTTCGCCATATTGCTCCCCTAGGTGAGAAAGAAAACAGTACGCTATTAGACCTAGAGCTGGATTCTACAGAAGCCCCTACCCAGCCTGGCTCTCCTATAGCTCTGCTGGAGGAACCAGCTAACTCTCCTTCTTCGCTGCTAGAGGACCATAGAAACCAGGCAACTGAAGACCCAGCCAACTTCTCGGATTCTAACTCGGAAAAATTTGCACATGCCTCTCCCCTACCTAGGTTTCAGAATGATAACCTGAGGAGCCCTTCAACCGACCAGGAGACAACTAACCTTCGACGTTCTTCTAGAGTTAGACAAAGACCTCAGTACTTAACCGAGAATTACCTACTTTGATTCCTTTCTCTTTTCTTTTATTTTTAGTTTGAGATGATAGTCCTGAAGCTACTCTGTCTCTTAGAAGCTAGTGAACCTGGACTTTTCTAGGCAGCGGAGAATGTGGTGATAATGGTGTAACTCTCCCACGCTGTCTTTCTGCTGGACATCTCGGAGTTGCGCCCCTTTACCTGGGATTCTACAGAGGGACCTTTACAAGATGGACGAACGATACTATCTCTGTCTATGTGAACGTTTGTTTGTGGAATAAAGCTTCCTTAAGCTCTATCTGCCTCCTGTTCGTCTTGTGCTTTTCTCCCTCTCTCTAGTCTCACTTCACTATTAATTGATATGGCTTGTCCAGCGGATTGTAACATAGCAAATAAGGAATACGAAAAACTGTCAAAATATAAAGACCTGGAAATTGAAATTGAAAAAATATGGAAATTGAAAACAAGTATCGTACCAGTGATAGTAGTTGCACTTGGAATAATAAAAAATGGAACAAAACAACACATTGAAAAAATCCCTGGAAACCACAGCTTAAGAGATATATAAAAATTGTCTTGTTAAGTACAGCCCACACACTATGGAGAATTTTTTCTTATGGTACAGTGGATATCGGCTCCGAACGAGAAACCGGGTAGCTGAATCCATTGTATTCACTTACGCACAAATACCCTTGGGAAAGGTATTAATCCGTCTCTTCCTTCCAGTTATGGGTTAAATAGCAGGACAGATTGAGTTCTATAGCCTTGGTCGGCAACCAGTCTACCGCAGAAAGCAATGGCAACCTACTGCGGGATAATCTTCTGCCCAGTCAGTCATGTTTCATTCGAGACATAATCGCCCAAGCGTGTATCACGTATGACACTTAACTGACTGAACGCTAGGGATGTTTGGGGAGATAGAAAAAACATGAAATGCAGCCATAACAACTCACCACTAACTGCCTTAGGTCTTTCCACAGACTTGGTAGGTAGTACGACCATAGCAGAAATCGAATTATGATGAAAAATGACAACATAATAATAATAATAATAATAATAATAATAATAATAATAATAATAATAATACATTGCACTAAGTTTGTTTATTACATTTTCATAAATTTTTTTTAACTCCAACGAATTTAAAATCTTGCGTCAAACATAAAAACCGCGTTATTAGGAATTGAAATTTGTACAGAGTGCAATCACCAATGCGTAAAATTCTAACTGACAAACATTTATTAAAGTATACATAAAAAGAAAAAAATACAATTACAAATATTTACATATAAGACTTGTAGAGATCAGAATTCCTCTGCGTTTTCTCTGGGGTTCACCAAATATGTAGGGACCTCGATTATGTTTATCCACTTGACCTTGTATCAAGCATAACTGAACTCCACACAAATTTAAAATTATCAGAAGGTTGAAAAGGTAAACCTGTTTCGTTTGTATAAATAAGTGAAAATTTATTTATCGGGCAGAATAACATCCAATTTGTATGTATGAAATTATTAAACTGTGAAAATGTTCTAAGAGAAAGAGTAGTAAAGAGTTTAAAGAATTCAGAGTTCGTTTGTTTTAGCGAAATGTGATTCGTACAGAAAAAGATAAGTCTATGTTTCGTTGTGTTTATCAACGGTAGTAGTAGCGTCTGTGTTCCTCTCTTTTTGTGGACTATGAGTAGGCGAAACGGAAGAAGGAGAGATAAAGAAAACACCACGAAAGAGAAAGTGAGAGGGCTCGAATGAGAGTTGTGTTTGATCGCGGCCTAAAAGTTTTTTGCTACATTGTGGCTGGTGATGTCTCTCTGTTCTCTGCTCCTGTGCCTCTTTAATTCAACTTACTTTCTCTATTTATATAAAAAAAAGCGATTTGACATCGGCTCACTACATTTTCTCAGTTTGTAAGTAGCTCCCTTTTTCTATTGGTCAGAATACATTTCACACAGGCTCGCTAAGTTTTGCCTTGGTCTTTTCTTCAGTTAAGAGCCAATCCCTTTTTTTTTTGGTCAAAAAATAGATTTTACACTGTCTCGCGAATTTGAAAACAATGGAGAAAATAGAGTCATTCCGTATTCACCACAGACTCTTGCACATTTTGTTTTGCGTCTTATAAATGATTAAGCAGGATAAAATTTACAGATGTATTTACAAAAAAGGATAACCATTGCAATGGAATTACAGCTTAGAAAAAAAAATAAAGGAACTTTTATATGTTTAAAAAACACGAAAAAATAGTTCAAGAATAGTTAAGGGTAATATTTGATTTACATGGGCACACAACAAAGACAGACGACACTAGCCGAATTTAAGAACAAACGATAAATTTATTGTTAACACACGAATTAATGAAGGAATTACACAAATTAAGTGCATTGTCTGCCAAATGATTGCTAATAACATGTATGTAACAATAATCAATGCAAATGTATTGTGACTTTTTACAATAAAAATTACAACGCTGCATAAGGTCCTTAGAAAAGAAAACTACATATGAAATGTAGAAAAGGCGAAAATACTTTTCTGAATTGGTAGAAATTTCTGAAACAAAATTCGTGGTAACGGCAAAGAATAGAACAATCACACCAGCCGAAGACTTTTCCTTAAATGTAGGAGCGACTTTGATGTTCCTATCAGTTCTTGTCTGGTGGTTGCCAAATTTCTTCCGTATTTTTTGACTTTCGGAATCGGAGCTTCCTGCGTCCCCGACTCCTCGAATTAAATTTCATTGCTCTATGTTGGCTCCGAATTTACTTGTCTGAATTTGGGGGGAAACCTTTTCATAGGTTCTGGATGAAAAACAAACGCAGCTGTTTTCCCACAAATCGAAATGTATCTAAATGTTTTTGAAATTAAAAAAATATAAACAAACGTTCAAGCATTTTCAATTTCTTATATTTCCCCACAGACAAAGGTCGAGCAGAATAGCATCTAGTTTGTATGCATGAATTTATTAAACTGTGAAAATGCTCTCAGTAAAAGAGTAGTAAAAAGTTTAAAGAATTCGGAGTTCGTTTGTTTTAACTAATTGTGATTTGTGCAGAAAAAGATAAGTTTATGTTTTTTGGATATAAAGTTTATATTGAATGACAGACCTTTTCAAGCAAAATTTTTATGCACCTTTGAACAATTCAAAATGAATATATATATATATATATATATATATATATATATATATATATATATATATATACACAATAAGTACAGAATGTAATTGTACAATATTTTTGTCATCAAAAGGGTTCGCGCATTTATAGTGAGAAGAGGGAATGTTTTGGCTCAAACTTAATGTTTGAGCCATTTTCATCTTTTGGAATTATCTTTACCACATAACTTTAAACCGGTCTATCCGGTATCTGAAGAACTTGTTCCCCGTCAATCACCTAGGGGCAGTGATTCAGTCAGAAAATCTATAAGTTTAGCTAAGATGAAAAAATAAAAATTTTTTTCCTAAAGATCCTTATTTTTGGTATTAGGCTCTTCAGAGGTGAATTCATGCCTTTCCCTAGGCTATTTACGTCTAAGTGAATATAACAAACCCAACTGGGATTGGAACTCGGCTCTCCAAATAACAATTACGAGCTATTATCTATTACAACACCTGCACATCCAAGCTTACAGCACCTGTTATTCCCAAGCGGTCACTCATCTAAGTACTTCCTTGAAGGTTTTTCTGCTAACCCATGTTTAGAATCTAACGCTTCTAAGGTTACTTTAATGTTTTTTAATCTATTCTTGATAAACTGGATTTTGGTTTTTGTCTATATTTCTGAGATGAGGTAGTATTTACAGTATTTACATTATTCAGACTATTGTCCTAATCTTTGTTGCCATTTGTACGACGTTTAATAATAAATCATTCTATTTGTCTGTATTTCTTAGATGAGGTAGTATTTACAGTATTTACATTACTCGGACTATTGTCCTCATCTGTGTTGCCATTTGTACGACGTTTAATAATAGATCATTCTATTTGTCTATATTTCTGAGATGTAGTAGTATTTACAGTATTTACATTATTCGGACTATTGTCCTAATCTTTGTTGCCATTTGTACGACGTTTCGGCCGTTCTACGCTCCGGTTGTTGTACGTTCCGGCCGTTGTACGTTCTGGCCTGCTTCAGGTGCTAGGAATTTCAAACCGAACCATTTATTACAGTCACTGGGGTATATAATTTTTCCTTCAAATTATTTATTAATATTTTTTCCTTTAAAATTTGATTACTGGTAATATTTTTATCTTAAAAAAAATGTATTCCTGGAATTTTTAATTATAAAAGTCAATATTTATACGTTTATAGTGTTTTGACCCCAGTTTGGAGGTTAACTATTTGCCCATAGTTGGGACCGTAAAGGTGATACTACCCCGGGTCAGGGTGGACCTGGGAACAACAGCAATGAAGAGGTGGTTCCATGCTCTTTAAAACCTCCCAAACAGAGGCCTTGCTGCCGGATGCAGTTTATTGTCATACCCAGGACCCGCAGGAATTGAACTGACAACTGCACATCTCGGAAATTGCAAAGAATTTAAATGTACAAGCTCCGTAGATAAATTCCGGTTATTTTTGGTATTCTATTGATATAATTTAATCCCAGGATAATTTTAATTTCCACAAGTTACTTAGAAGTATTCTCCCTTTAATTGTCAGTAGCAAGCACAAAGATAAGGGATCCACCATATTAGAATTTTATGCCTGTATTTTTCTTTTAGTGTTGGCAGAGGAATCTAAAACTCCCAGTGAAATTTCTGAAGTATCTTTGACGGTATTTTACTTATATCCTAAATTTTTTCTAAGTCACTATCATGTTCTACTAAATTTTATATTATTTTCGATTTACATCAAAGTAACTCAAAACTTCCATCTGACATTCTTTTCACGAATATTTTTTTTTTTAAATCATATCACCCCAAGCAAGGCGAAAACGCCACTGATGCGCAGGGGGCTACGTAAGAGGGAAAAGATTGGAAAAGAGAGAAACCGGAAACCGCAACCTAAACAGGAAACAAGGGATGAGCCTCTTCACCTGTTCAATAGACGTGGGTGGAGTGTGAACCGGGCGATAGTTTAGACTATCTACTCCAATTGAAAAAAAAAAAAAAAGAGTGAAAAGATTGGAGAAGAGAAAAACCGGAAACCACAACCTGAACAGGAAACAAGGGATAACCCTCTTCACCTGTTCAATGGACGTTTCTTCCTTTATAAGTATAATAAATCGTCATGAGAATCACTTGTCTTAATCAAATTAACAACATAAAAATTATCTCATAACGTAACTGTATAAATCATTAGGGTATTTGTTAACATGGTGTTGAATAACTAAATTCAGTATAAGGGGATTTCTTCTAAACTCAAAGTTCAAAATTGTATATAGCAAACTAAAGTTTCATTTTCTTTTAAGAAAAAAAACTTATTTTTATCATTTTTATTTTTTATCTTGATCATAAAGAAAGCTTTTCTAATATAGGTTAAGAAAGTATATTCCTTATTTCAAAATGACATTATCAAATCTAACATGTAGGTCATCAAATTGACACTAGGATAAGCGTCTTCGTTTAACGAGGGTGCACCGCCAGTTTCAAATGAACAATTAAATACTGGTTTAATTTTAATGGTGGTTTGTTCATCACTTTTAATTACAGGTCTTTGAGGCATACAAATATGTTTACCATAATGTTTCCGGGAAACAGATATACGTTCCGCAATTCCCTCCTTTTCCATGTCATGAAAAGCAGTGAAATAATCGTGGATTAACTCTTTCTTTTTCTAAATTTTTAACTACCCTATCTAAAACCTTAAAAGCAACAGTATAATTAGAAAGAACTAATTTTAATTCATCCTTACTCTACGGAAGTTCTTTATAATGACTACAATTTTTTCTGCAATTAATAGGTTTTGAGTTTTATTTGTTCAGTATCAAAAATCTTATCTTCGTCTTTTAAGCCTAAAGACTCTAGCCTAAACATTTTATCCAGATTTCTTTCGACTATATTGTCTTCAAAACTGGTTTAATTTTAATGGTGGTTTGTTCATCACTTTTAATTACAGTCCCATGAGGCATACGAATATATTTCCCATAATGTTTTTGGGAAACAGATATACGTTCCACAATTCCCTCCTTTTCTCTCTTCATAAAAAAACAGTGAAATAATTATGGTGTAACTCTTTCTTTTCTAAACTTTTGACTCAGTTAAGTGCCATACGTGATACACGCTTGGGCGATCATATCTCGATGTAGTGTAATGGTTAGCAAGCTTGTCTCGCTAGAATCATTACAATTGAGTAGCGAGTTCAATCCTCACTGGGTGTCTCTGACTTTCAGCCTTGTGCCACAATTAAAACTACGCTTAGAAAATCACCATACCTCGAAAGAGACATGACTGACTGGGCAGAAGGTTACCATTACTTTCTGCGATAGACTAGTTGCCAGCCAAGGCTATAGTACCCAATCTGTCCTGTTATTTAACCCTGTTATGGTTTATAAAATGGCGAGTTTTCTAAAAATAGAAAAAGTTAGACACACTGACACCAAGAATTCAAAATTGGGCGGCAAAATAAGGAACCGTTTCTTTTGGTAGGAGTAGGAGTAAGAGTAGGAGTAAGAACCAGGAGTTAAGGACAGTAGTTTTGTGTAGGAGATTTGAAAAGGGAAAGACGCTAGTCAGTTGACTATTAGAGTCCAGAGGGGATAGGCTCGTTTACTACTAGCGTCCCACAGTGAAGAGAATTTAGCTAGTCTGCTCCTGTATCCACATAAAATTTAAAGGTTGTAACTTGATGTAAAACACCTAAAGTTTTATACCAAAAATCATTCAGTTAAGTGCCATACGTGAAACACTCTTGGGCGATCATGTCTCGAAAGACTGGGCAGAAGATTATCCCGCAGTAGGTTGCCATTGCTTTCTGCGGTAGACTGGTTGCCAACCAAGACTATAGAACCCAGTCTGTCCTGTTATTTAACCCATAACTGGAAGGAAGAGACGGATTAATACCTTTCCCAAGGGTATTTATGCGTAAGTGAATGCAATGAATTCAACTGGAATTCGAACTCGGCTCCCCGATTTCTCGTTCCGAGCCGATATCCACTGCACTTTTGTGTTATCTTCTAATTATACCAAAACGAAGCAACACAACAACCCATAACTGGAGAGAAGAGACGGATTAATAGCTTTCCCAAGGATATTTGCGCGTAAGGAAATACAAAAAAACTTTCAAAGCAAAAGCATAATTAGAAAGAACTATCCTTATTCCACGAAAGCTTTATATAGTATCATTTTTAAAACTAATAGAGTTTTTGAATTGTTCTATTTGTTCTTTATGAAAATCTCATAAGGTATCTTCGTCTTCTAATCTTAAAGACTCTAATCTCGACTAAACATTTTATCCAAATTTTTTCGATCAAACTATGTTCAAGCCTATCATAAATAGGGTCGAAATAATTTGCTTTTGGAGGAGGACAAAACAAAATTTACGTGAGTGATTGGCGTTTAATAACGTTTAACAATACTTCGACAATTTATCTCGTGTTTCCTGCTTAGGATCGTGTTTCTGGTCCTTCCTTCTATAGTCTTTTCTTTTGCTCTTTCATTTCTAGCAATCCCTAGCGTCTTAGTGGAATTATCACCTTGCGTTTTTTTTTGTTTTTTTTTTATAAGCGTTTCACCCCGAGCAAGGCATGTCACTGCCACCACTGTGCAGGGGGCTACGTAGAGTGGAGAAAGGCTGATTAAATATAGGAAATGACAGAGGGTGGGTGATAGGCGGGTAAGGATACCGAGAATGAGGGTTGGGTAGATGAGAGTGTTGTGAGAATAGTTCGGAGTTAGTGTGATAGGAGGTGTCTATTGACCCTACATTTAAACACCTGGAGATTGTAACTGTCGGGAAAGCAGACTTGTGGAAGGGAGTTCCACAGGCGGGAAGCGCGAGAAAAGAAGCTGTTGGAGTAGAATTTACGGTTACATCTTATTTGTTTAACTGTAAAAGGGTGGGACCTAGTTGCTAATCTAGTATCTCGTGTAAATTCGTGCTTAGGCGGCACCAATGATCTAAGCTCATCGGAGCAGAAGCCATGAAAGTACTTGTAGAAGAGGCACAGGGAAGCCACATCACGCCGGTGTGAGAGCGGCTGCAGCCGGTCTGCCAAGTCAGTATCAACCACGTTACAGATCCTCCTTTGTATTTTGTCAAGAAGCCCAAAATGAATCGATAAAAAAAAAAAAAAATAAAATAAAAAATAAAAAATAAAAAATGATGCGGGTTACACAATAGAAAATTAAACAAATGATTTAATGGTCACGGGTATAATGTCCGACACAACAATATCGCATGAATGCATCTTACGGAACATTTTATTACAAATTACTGTAATTTCCGTGAAGGTCTTAAAGTATCTAGCCTGAAAAAATATCCAGAACCCAGTGACCTTTTAGCCCTTCAAGCGCATATAAGCAAAGAAATGAACAAAATGAAGGAAGAGTTCCATAAGATTTATACTAAACTATTTGATTAAGCGAATATTGATTATTCTTTTAATTATTTGATTATTGAATACTGTTGCCATATCTGGTCGGTTGTTCCTGCTATTCATCTTGATGTTCTCGACAAAATCCAAAGAAGGATCTACACCGAGGTGGCGTGGCTTCCCGCTGCCTTTTCTACAAGTATTCTCATGGCAACTGCTCTGACGAGCTTTTTTCACTGATATTCCGACGTCGTGTATTTACTCGTGGTACTAGATTAACCTCACGGTCCCACCCTTTTACCGTAGAAATAGTTAAATGTAACTCCTCTTCTACTCTAATAGTTTCTTTTCTCGCATTTCTCGTTTGTGGAATTCACTTCCATTTGTTTGCTTCCCTGATAGCTATAATCTCCAAAAAATTAAATGCAACGTAAATTGCCAACTTCTATCTTCTTGAATGTCATTTAACTTTCACTCTTTCTTCAATACCCGCTGTACCCAGTTTTTTCTCTCACTGTAACCCCTTTGCACTAGTGGCTGTCTCATCTTACTTGGGGTGAAATGATTAAAAAAAAAAAAAGAAAAAAGAAAAAAGAAAAGAAATCAGGCGGTAGACTTGCTTGGAACCGCTCATAAGCTGATGAAAATGTTGTGTCTCTGAGCTTCAGGCAGGAGATGATATATAGCATTCATTTCTCGCCCACCCGAAATTTAAGATTCGGACAGGATATAATAATAATAATAATAATAATAATAATAATAATAATAATCTGTACTTGCCCCAAATGAATAGAAAAATCGTCACGATAGAGTGGGGCAATATTTACACTGGACAATGTGCAAATACTTTGGAAAATATGAAAACAAACACTGGTATGAACATCACACAGCACCGGTTACAGAAATAGATAATGTCACCATTCTATGAGATTACACCATCTACATGGACAGGAAAATTGAAGCAAATAGGCCAGAGTTGTCAAAAACAGCAAAGAAAAAACTTGTCTACTAATTGATATGGCTTGTCCAGCGGATTGTAACAGTGCCACTAAGGAATTTGACAAAACTATCGAAGTATAAATACCTGAAAAATGAAATTGAAAAAAAATGTGGAAATTGAAAACAAGAATAGTACCACTCATTGTTGGTGCGCTTGGCATGATAAAAAAGGAACAAAACAACACATTGAAAGAATCCTTTGAAATCCCAGCTTAAGAGACATACAGAAAATTGTCTTGATAAATACAGCCCACACACAAAGAAGAACTTTGTCTATGTAACGTTAGTGATGTTATTGGAGGTAGAAAAACCAATGAAATGTATGAATACCGATACCACAACCTGTCTTAGGCTATAGAGTCCTGTGGAAATAGTTTTTGAGTTTTGTTTAATGGCACATCAACCTCTGTAGGTTATTTAATGCCAAAAAGGTGGGGTTTTAAGATATTTTTTTTTAACGTTCAGTTATAGTAAGAAGGTTGATTTAGTCGGATTTTAATGAAATTTTTTAAAATTCTTTTTTATTTTAGAAAACTGAAAATGTCTTCTAGTTTTGTATTAAAAACTGTTTTTCTGAGAATAATTTTTTCCTTCAAAAATGTGTTATGGTAATATTTTTTCTTCAAAAATGTGTTATTGGTAATATTTTTCTTCAAACTTGTATATTTTTCTATAAAAGTCTATTTTTATGTATTTTTTCTCACTTCCCGTTTGTGGAACTGTCTTATATTAATTTTATTTGTGGAACTCCATTATATTAATTTTATTAATTAATTCATTAATAAATACTGAAAATTACTTTTCAATCGGATACTCGAGCAATTAGACTAGCATCAAGGTCCCACACTTTTACCGTCAAATTGTTAAATGTAACCGCCTCTTCTACCATAATAGCTTCTTTTTTCTCACTTCCTGTTTGTGGAACTCTCTTCTGTATGCTTGCTTCCCTGATGGCTATAATCTCCCAAGATTTAAATGCGACGTCAATCGCCATTGCTTATCTCCGTCGTTTCTTATCCTTTCCTGACACCCTCTAAATCTTTCTTATCCTTTCCTGACACCCTCTAAATCTTTCTTATCCTTTCCTGACACCCTCTAAATCTAGCTTTTCTCAATTTACTCACACAACTCTCTTCACACCAGTATTCTCATACTTCTTTTACCCATTCTATACCGACATAAACTTTCTCTCTCCCTCTTATGCACCCCTCCACCGCCTGCGCACCAGTGGCATTATTGCTTTGCTTGGAGTGAAACGATTAAAAAACATAACTCCCTGATTTTTTGGCAAATATTTTAAAACAGGGGGTAAGGATTTTTTGCTTTCATTCATTTACATTATTTTTGCTGGTACGAATGCTGGACAATATCATCAAAGATGAAGGAAAACCTTGAAGCAGCTGAAATGTTGTTCTACAGAAGGATGCTGCGGATATCACGGATCGAGTATGTGAGCAATGATGAGGTTTTGGAAAGGATAGAAAAGAAAAGAAAATACCAGGAAAAGACAGCTAAAGTTCCTGGGATATGTGATGAGACAGGAAGACTTGGAGAACCTGATACTTACAGGTCAGATAGAGGGGAAAGAGAGACAAAGGAAAGCCGCTGATAACATATTTGACAGGCTTGAGCAGGTGAATGGCAGAGCGGGTTTGGGTGGGGCAACAAGAGAAAGTGTGTTAAGAGCCACAAGGGACAGGGAGACGTGGAAGACCATGATCGCCTACATCCTGAAGGGACATGGCACATAGAAAAGAAGTAATTTTGATACGGTCTTAAGCTATACTTATCGTCTTTAATTAACATGTTGACAAAATTTGAAAATACTTTGTTAGGAGTGTGTGAAGGTTTAGTTGAATGCCTGTATCAATAGCATGAGAGACATTGCTGTTCAGGTAACGCTCAGTTGCGGCTGTATTAAAGCTTAGTACACATGCGTGCCAATATGTAGTCAACGTATTAACAGTTTATTCGTTCTTTATATATTTTCTTTTTCATTGGACAGAATGTAGTTATACTCCATATATACATGTCACCATTGTACACTAGTGTGTGCATATATATATATATATATATATATATATATATATATATATATATATATACACAAATCTATATATATACAAATATATATATATATACAAATCAAATGGTCCGAAATATGGCACGGTGACACAAGATTAGATTTCTGATTCGGGCAGTATACGACACCCTGCCAAGCCCCACAAACTTACAATTATGGTATAAAACCCAGTCGCCAAATTGTCATCTTTGTGGGCGTAGAGGTACCTTAAAAAATATCCTGAGTAGCTGTAAATCTACACTGGCTGGTGGGCGTTACAGATGGCGCCATGACGAAATTCTAAAAGAGATCGTGCAAATAGTTCAAAATGCTATCAAAGAGAATGTTTACAACCCAGACACAAGGCAGATAAAATTTATTATAACGGGCGCGAAAATCCCACGAAATAGAAAGGTAAAGCCAAACCTGCTATCTCCTGCAACAGACTGGGAAATAAGGGCCGACATAGGCTCAAGATTGAAATTCCCAAAGCAAATTGCCATCACAAAACTTCGCCCTGATATAGTTTTCTTCTCACATAAATTGAAGAAGATAGTCTTGTGGGAACTGACGGTTCCCTGGGAAGAAAACGCAGAGGAAGCTCATGAAAGGAAGAAGTACATCATATGACGAACTTCTGGAGAGTTGCAGAGTTAAAGGCTGGAGGGCTAACTGCACTCCTATAGAAGTGGAGACTAGAGGATTTGCAGCAAGGTCCTTATGCAAAGCCTTAACAGATATTGGGATAGTGGGAATAAAAAAGAAAAGAAAAGCACTCAAGTCCATAACCGAAACAGCAAAAAGAACAGCTAATTGGTCATGGATCAAAAGAGAGAGTGCCTGGATTCCAAATTGTTAGCTAAATTCCTCGAAATTCTGCGTCTAAATTAATGTTTCGGACGAGCTCATGTGCGGTTCGCCTCTAAATGGAAAGTGGCTCTGACTGTCGCCAATCGGAAGCATTGGCAGGGTTTTGTACCGGGCCTAAACATTAATTTTCCAGTGTCTGAAAGCGCTTATCGAGGGTGGGCCGGAGGCTGATCATCTCTGGTCGGGTCGGCGGGTGAGGGGCGTATGATGTTGAAAGACCCGAAACCCCCTAGTGATCCTCGCGATGACATCACTGACGACACCCTCTAGCGCCCCCATTACGGTGCGTATGTTTGAAATTATATATAAAATGTGTTGGGATCTCAAATGATAAGTTAGTATTGTAAATCACATTAATTACTATAGCTTATAATTTTCTAACTTGAGATTTGATGAGTCTCTGTCTGTCGCTGTGTTTGATTGGTTATTTTTCTATATCTGTATTAGTTATAAAGCTGATAGATTTTTATTATTTATTGTAATTAGTGGATACACGTGTTTTTGAATAATCAGACCAATAGGTGAAAATAAATAAAATGTTTAATAAATAAACGAAGCGTCTACACAAATACTAAAAATAACGGTTAAATAATATATATAGTCATCCGCAGACAGATCTGTTTCGCTGTATCACAGTTCATCAGTACAGCTAGACTCCGATTGTTTTTTTTTCTTTTTTTTTTTTTTAATCATTTCACCCCGAGCAAGGCGGAAACGCCACTGATGTGCAGGGGGTTACATAAATGTAAAAAGATTAATTAGAAAAGAGTGAGGAGTACAAGCTAGTTAGAAAGGAACAATAGAAAGCTGAGAAAGAAGGTGCGATGACAGATACATGGGCGGAGAGAACGTGAAGATTATACAGGGGAGGGGAGAGAGCTAGAGTCCAGTGGTTAGTAGATGAGTATTAACTTTGCATTTAAATTTCTGGAGGTTGTAGCCGTCAGGAAAGCAAGAATACGGGAGTGAGTTCCACAGGCGGGAAGTGCGAGAGAGGAAGCTGCAGGAGTAGAATTGTCGTCTGCATTTGGCTAACCTGACTGTGAATGGGTGGGACCCAGTTGCCAGTCTGGTTGCACGGGTAAACACCTGTTGAGGAGGCATCAGTGACTTAAGCTCATCCGAGCAGAAGCCATGAAAATATTTATAGAAGAGTCAGAGGGAGGCCACATTTCGACGATGGGAAAGTGGCTGCAGTCGAGTCGCCAGATCAGTACCTATCACATTACAGACTCTCCTTTGGAGCTTGTCAAGAACACTGAGGAGAACGGCAGGGGCACCTGACCATAAATGGCAGCAGTACTCAATGCATGGACAGATGGTTGACTTGTATATATGCAGGATGGATTCAGGTGGAAAAAACATAACCCAGGATTGAAACCCGGTCGAAGTGGTGTCAGTCGGCGGTTCTACTTCTGGGCCATGAGCGCACGGTTGTAGAAAGCAGACTTTTTAGCATGTATATTGTCATTATACACACCCAATAGCCAGAGTGCTCTAATTCATTGAGGAATGAGCGATGCGTACATGCCAGAGTAGCTACTGTTTTTCAAAGTCTACCATTCTTCGAGAGTGCTCAATCAGGGTGAGAACGTAAATAGTCATCTGCAGACAGATCCGCAGACAGATCTGTTTTCGCTGTATCACAGCTCATCATTCATTAGTGAATGAGCGATGCGTACATGCCACAGAGTAGCTACTGTTTTTCAAAGTCTACCATTCTTCGAGAGTGCTCAATCAGGATGTGAGAACGTAAATAGTCATCTGCAGACAGATCCGCAGACAGATCTGTTTTCGCTGTATCACAGCTCATCATTCATTAGTGAATGAGCGATGCGTACATGCCAGAGTAGCTACTGTTTTTTCAAAGTCTACCATTCTTCGAGAGTGCTCAATCAGGGTGTGAGAACGTAAATAGTCATCTGCAGACAGATCCGCAGACAGATCTGTTTTCGCTGTATCACAGCTCATCATTCATTAGTGAATGAGCGATGCGTACATGCCAGAGTAGCTACTGTTTTTTCAAAGTCTACCATTCTTCGAGAGTGCTCAATCAGATGTGAGAACGTAAATAGTCATCTGCAGACAGATCCGCAGACAGATCTGTTTTCGCTGTATCACAGCTCATCATTCATTAGTGAATGAGCGATGCGTACATGCCAGAGTAGCTACTGTTTTTCAAAGTCTACCATTCTTCGAGAGTGCTCAATCAGGGTGTGAGAACGTAAATAGTCATCTGCAGACAGATCCGCAGACAGATCTGTTTTCGCTGTATCACAGCTCATCATTCATTAGTGAATGAGCGATGCGTACATGCCAGAGTAGCTACTGTTTTTCAAAGTCTACCATTCTTCGAGAGTGCTCAATCAGGGTGTGAGAACGTAAATAGTCATCTGCAGACAGATCCGCAGACAGATCTGTTTTCGTATCACAGCTCATCATTCATTAGTGAATGAGCGATGCGTACATGCCAGAGTAGCTACTGTTTTTCAAAGTCTACCATTCTTCGAGAGAGTGCTCAATCAGGATGTGAGAACGTAAATAGTCATCTGCAGACAGATCCGCAGACAGATCTGTTTTCGCTGTATCACAGCTCATCATTCATTAGTGAATGAGCGATGCGTACATGCCAGAGTAGCTACTGTTTTTCAAAGATATATATATATACATATATATATATATACACATATATATATATATATATACGAGCGTATCCCTGCAGTCAAAAATGAGGTAAAAATATTTGAGAGGATTATATATATATGAGTCGAATATATGGATCGGAATCCGAGAAGACTTTTTTTTTAAATCATTCGTCTTTAATGAATCTATGAAGAAACTTGTTTAAGTGAAACTGTACTGAGGCAGCAGATACATATCTAAACATATATTGTTATGAATGTCTGTTATGTTTAATCATGAGCCCCTCTAAACATCGTATTTTGGTTTTAATTTCTAGTGAAAATAAAGGCAAAAATTGTCCAACATTTGGATATTTTTTATTACGCTGTTTTTTTGTTTATTACGCTTGTTAAATATGTATAATAATCACCCACATACAAGTCTGTTTCGCTGTATCAGTGCGGCTAGATAACCGTTTGCTTCAAGCCGGGATTGAAACTCGACTGATTTGTCATATATATATATATATATATATATATATATATATATATAGAGGGAGAGAGAGAGAGAGAGAGAGACAGACAGACAGAGAGAGAGAGAGAGAGAGAGACAGACAGACAGAGAAAAAGAGAGAGAGAGGGTGCTCAAAACATAATTAAACCGTTATTAATACACAATTTATTTCAGCAGTTTTTACAATTGTCTTGTTGAGACTGTTGATGAAAAAATAAATATCAATTTCACTTAGAATATTTTTAAAAAACGGTTTATAACAGACGGATTTTTAAACCGGAAATCAATTGAAAATAGATACATCAAATCACACATATAGCACAATACAGAATATGGAATTCAATCACACATACATTAAACAATTAACAATAAATTATACACATGCAAAAAGAAGGAAGGGATATACATGCCCTAACCAACACCCAGACAGAATTAATCACACGCACATTATTTAGGAAGCAATACATAGACAAAAAAGGAGGAGAGAAGGAAAAGAGTAAACAGAAAGCTAACACAAATTGTTTTTAGAAAAAATGATTTTTTTTTTAATTTCAAAAATTTCTTAAACAAAATTTTTATTAAATATATTTTTGCTATCTGGACCATAGAAAAATAAAAGTAAAAGTTAAATTCACTTAGACTATTCTAAAGACAGCTTTTGACAAGAGAAGTGAATATTATATCATTTGAATCAGATATAAAAAAAAATACAAAATGAATGCACAGACATAATCTTCACAAAAGATTAAGAGCTGGGTAAATAAAAGAGAAAAAAATAAAAAATTAAAAAATAAAAATTGGAGACAGACTTTACACTAACATTCACAAATAGTTGAAAAAATTTTTTAAACAAAATTTTCTTTTAAAAAATGGATATTAAAAAAATTCTCCTTTTTTAAAAATATTTAAAATAAATTATTTTTCTAAAAAAACCTTTATAAAAGAAAATAGGTTTACAAGAGCAATTATTATACATTAAATTAAATACCTTAATCCAGATAATGACGAAGGAGCCCATGGAGTAAAAAACCACAATATGCAGTCACGAGTGATTAATATATGAACACACACTACTTTTAGACTTATTAATACCAGTTTCATTGTTTTTTTTTTATTTTTTATTTTTATATAGAATAAATCCTGTTTAAACCCACTTTTTGAGGACATTATTATACGGGATTCTATTATCATTAAATAAATATTTTGATATTGGAGAATAATGCATTTATCCTAGAGTTAACTGTACTGGGAATTTGTCTAATCACTTGGTGGAGATGGTTATATTTATTCAGGATAATAGCCATCGAGCTCTCTATTTTTATCTAATTGATATTTTATATTAATTAGACAAACTCTTTTGAATTATCTTTCCCGTCTTCACGAGTTGCCATTCTCTCCAATATATATATATATATATATATATATATATATATATATATATATATATATATATATATCCGAGTGAGTATAGAATGAGGGGAGAAAAAAGAAAAAAAAATTTTACGTTCAAAACATTAATTTAAAACAGTGTTCGATATATGGTGTATAGAGAAGTGAATATTTATTATAAATTATGTTTTAGAACATGTACATAATTTCTTCTATATATGTCCTCTTCTCTACAATCATATGTTTGTTTCAGTGTTTGGATTTAAACACTTCCTCAGGGGAAATAAAGGTTTGGATTTAAACACTTCCTCAGGGGAAATAAAGGTTTGGAACAGATTTTAAAGCTTTATTTCCCCTGAGGAAGTGTTTAAATCCAAACACTGAAACAAACATATGATTGTAGGGAAGAGGACATATATAGAAGAAATTATGTACATGTTCTAAAACATAATTTATAATATATATATATATATATATTATTCTCTACTCGACGACATAATTAAATTATTAGATTAATAAGTCTCTATTAATGAGCAAGCACGCGGCAAAAGCTTTCATAACTGGTAGTAAAGTTTAATAACTTAAAGTAAAGAGAATGAATTGAGCCGACGGTGCCTCGCTGTTGTCTCTCTAATGAACTGAGTCGACACTGCTTCGCTATTATGCCTCTCTCGAGGAGGGTGACACTAGAGAAACACACACACGCACACAGTTGAATTCTTTGCATTCACATACGCGCAAATACAATTGGGAAATGGATGAATTCGTCGCTTCGTAGCAGGATCACTTGGCGTGCTTCCTGGAAAATTTTCATTTACAATATTTTTAAAAATTTTTAATCATATCGCCACGAGCAAGGCGGTAACGCCACTGATGTGCAGGGGGGCTACATAAGAGAAAAAAGATTAGTTGATTGAAGAGAAGGACGAACCAGTTAGAAAGGAGCAAGAGAAGGATGGGAATACCGGTGTCATGACAGTTGTGGAAAGACATAGGGCAAAATAGTTAAGAGATGAGTATTGACTTTGCATTTAAATTCCTGGTGGTTGTAGCCGTCAGGAAAGCAAGAATATGAAAGCGAGTTCCACAGGCGGGAAGTGCGAGAAAAGAAGCTGCAGGAGTAGAATTGTCGTCTGCATATGGTTGATCTAACTGTGAATGGGTGAGACCCAGATGCCAGTCTGGTTGCACGACTAAACACCTGTTGCGGAGGCACCAGTGACTTGAGATCGTTGGAGCAGAAGCCATGGAAGTATTTATAGAATAGACGCAGGGAAGCCACATCTCGTCAGTGGGAAAGTGGCTGTAGTCGAGCCCCCAAGCCCCCAAGCCAGCACCTATCACATTACTGATTTGGAGCTTTAAAACTCTTTAAAGAACTAAAATTCTAAAAATGTAAAAAATTGATAACGAAGAAAAGTTTTGAAAAATTTAAATTAGTAAAATGAAAAGTTAATGGAATTAATTTAATGAAATGAAAAAATTATATATATATATATATATATATATATATATATATTTTATTGTTTTGCATTGATATGTTAGGTTCTTATTGTAAATATGATTTGATTACAACAGAGCACACTACCTTCAAAAGAAAAATACCTAATGTAGGCAATTCTCTTGTTTCCCTCCCTCACTATTCAATTATAGTTCCCTCTTTTGCTTATTTTGTGCAATGGTTAAACTAATTCTAACACAGAGGAATTAGAAATTTCAGATACTTCTCTGATTTCCCAATCATTGTACAGAAATGTCGCTGCGAACTTTTGCATCGGCTCCATACACTGGGTCTGCTCCAGGAACATAGTAGAATATATGCTGAGAATCGAACCGCTTACTATAGTAGTTACACTGCAAAACTAACTAGCTAACCGCCACACTATAACAGATGCCCAAGATAACAAGTGTTTGCTAGGACATCTTTGTGTATCTGCCAAGGTGTCTATGTGTTTATAATGTGATTGTGGGTATATTATTATTAGCTATTTATTTATTTGGTCGGGAGGGTAATGTCTTGTCATTTTCGTTGTGGGCCGCGCCCATTAGTGTTCTATAAAATGGATATTTTCACACCTAGTTGTGAGCATGCACACCGGCCCGTATTCACACCCTCACATCCCTACACGGACTGAATAAAACCAGCAGCTAAATTCAGTTTATTTGTACACTGTTCCCGAAAATAACCATTTGTTACATATTCAGTTTCAACTTATCTTATAGTCTGAATTTTTTTTCTGTCGAACGATTGCAAGAGGTTCATTGCAATTAAATATCAAAATTTATATTTAGTAACCGAATATTCGTTCTACGAACACAACAAAATTATATGCTTTCTTAATGCTTTTATCAATAATATTATTATAATTTTACTTGACTCTCACTTATTTAGCACAACCCTTACGTCCTGCCAATATCTCATAAATTCCGTTTTGATCGTAGAAAAGACATATCAGAGACGCTGCTGCGTTTCAGTGTGAAAAGAAAGCGTTTAGAAATCTGTTAAGTGAAATAGAAGAAGTTGTTAATTGCAAATCTTTTCATTTGTACCCGCTTCTTATTTTAAAATAACGACTTGTATTTATTCATGGTGATTTTTTAAGCATAGCTTAGATGTGACACAAGGCCGAAAGTGCCCAGTGAGGATTAAGCTTACTACCCAGTCGTAATTGTTCTAGCGAGATAAGCTTGCTAACCATTGCACCACGTCAAGGTCAGTCAGTTAAGTACCATACATGAAACACACTTGGGCGATCATGTCTGAAAAGAGACATGACTGACTGATCAGAAGATTTTCCCGCAGTAGGTTCCCATTACTTTCTGCGGTAGACTGGTTGTCAATCAAATCTGTTTTGTTATTCAACCCATAGCTGGAGGGACAAGCAACGGATTCATACCTTTCTCAAAGGTATTTGCGCGTATGTGAATGCAACGAATTCAACTGGAATTCGAACTCGGCTCTCCGATTTCTTGTTCTGAACCGATATCCACTACAACGCACATCCACGACGAAATACCGAGATGATTTTTAAGCGCAGTATAGATGTGGCACAAGGCCAAAAGTGTAGAGCATCCAGTGATGATTGAAGTCACTACTCAGTTGTAGTTGAAATAGCAAGACAAGCTGGCTAAGCATTAAAGCATTTGCTTACGTTAAAGTGTCCAAAGGATTTTCTAAGCGTGGCACAATGCTGAAAGCATGGGGTGCCCAGTGAGGATCGAACTCACCATTCAGTATATAATTGATCTAGCGAGACAAGGTTACTAATCATTATACCACGCCAAAGTGCTCCAACATTCATATTTATGTTAAAGTTGTCAAGCTCAAATATTTAACGATATGATAGGGGAATTTCTACGGATATTTTTTGTAGAAATTGCCATGAGCTTGTGGTGAGTAGATAGGTAGTAGCAAAGCATATTGAAATATGTCCTTTCCTCTTTACTAATAAAGTGGCAGAAAAACTATCTCTTACTCTTTTCTCTCAACACATACATCATTTCTCGCTTTCTATTTTTCCATATTTCTAGTAACCTAGATATTTACTCAGACATAGCTTATGTGGTCATGCAAATGTCAACTAATGACTAACGTTCCCACCAAAATCAAATCAGAAACGCGTAATTGTTACGAAAATATAAAAAGAACAGTGAACACGTGTATAAACTCTTTAGTTAATCCACCGTTCACCCACCGTGCGTATGGCGTACATGTGAGCCGCCGGAGATTCAATCAACACACCAACAGCCAAAAGAAGACTAACTCCGCGCAAACTAGAGATGTAGTTAAATAATCTTCACGAAAAGAATATGCAGAAAACCAAATAATTAATTCATGAGTACATTCAGCACATTCAAATACAGAACATGATATAGCAAAGCACAAACAGCAACCTGATACTACATTCCACCAGACACGCAGAAGGAGGAAATACGCTTTTTTATAAAATACGCTTATGAATATACATATACACGGAAGAAAAATGATTAATAACCTGAACAGAGCAATACATATATAAGAATGAACATTCACATGAATACCACAATTACGTATACAAGAAACATATAAAGACACAAAATATAAAAAGGAGAGAAATGATAATTATTCACATATAACAAAAGATGTAACCTTATTGAGTCAACAACAAAAATAAAATAATGGTATAGCTAATAAAAACTGGCCTTTACTTATTTATTGTTTCAACGTTCGTCTATGCCATACTGGTCACCCCAACGTTCGTCTATACCATACTGGTCACCCCAACGTTCGTCTATGCCATACTGTTCACCCCAACATTTGTCTATACCATACTGGTCACCCCAACGTTTGTCTATACCATACTGGTCACCCCAACGTTCGTCTATGCCATACTGGTCACCCCAACGTTCGTCTATGCCATACTGGTCACCCCAACGTTCGTCTGTACCATACTGGTCACCCCAACGTTCGTCTATGCCATACTGGTCACCCCAACGTTCGTCTATGCCATACTGGTCACCCCAACGTTCGTCTGTACCATACTGGTCACCCCAACGTTCGTCTATACCATACTGGTCACCCCAACGTTCGTCTATACCATACTGGTCACCCCAACGTTCGTCTGTACCATACTGGTCACCCCAACGTACGTCTGTACCATACTGGTCAACCCAACGTTCGTCTATGCCATACTGGTCACCCCAACGTTCGTCTGTACCATACTGGTCACCCCAACGTTCGTCTGTACCATACTGGTCACCCCAACGTTCGTCTGTACCATACTGGTCACCCCAACGTACGTCTGTACCATACTGGTCACCCCAACGTTCGTCTATGCCATACTGGTCACCCCAACGTTCGTCTGTACCATACTGGTCACCCCAACGTTCGTCTGTACCATAACCTTATTCAATTATTAGCTGAAGAATCAAGATTCACTCGAAAATTCAAATAAGAAAACGAGATAATTTAAGGGTATTTCTAGTAAAAATTAATTCGAAAACAGATTATACTTACGTACTGAAATATTTTAAAAATATTTTATTAATAATAATAAATATTAATTCAACAAATTTAGTGTTACAAATTGAAATAATTTTTTCTTCTACAAAAATATTTTTTCAGTTACATGCAATTAAAATGGAATTAAAATTTGATATTTTTTAATAATTCCGTAATGTTTTTAATTTTAAAATGATTAATATTCTAGCAATGATATTCACCGTGCACAAGGCCCAAGAACCACTCGGGGTAGAATATTGCATAAGGAAACGTCTTTAAAAGTAATCGGAAACCCAATTCTAAACAGGAAACAAGAGGTAAATCTCTACTTCTGTTCAAAAGACCAGGAAGAATGTGAACTGGGCGATAGGCGACTTCATCAGCTCGTATTGATGAAAGAAAAAGTAATTCAATGGTAAATAAAAGTTCAGCGTTTTAGGTAGAGACGTTAGAAGAATAGAGTTGAAATGAAACAGTCAAACCCACAGGAGATGCGAGTATAGGTGTCTCATCTACCTCAGATACAGAAACAAGCTCACTTATATATGAGAACCAAAAGATCCACTAGGAGAATTGTTTAAAATGTGCAATGTTATTGGTCCTAAACTGGCATTAATCACTTTCCCACCAATGTAACGTAGTTCCCCTGTGACTTTCCATAAATACATTCATAGTAATTGTTCTGATAAACTTTTCTCTAAGTTACCATGACTTTATAAATTTAAGCGCAGTACTCGATTGAGGATGTGCGTTGTGGTACAGTGGATATCGGCTCGGAACGAGAAACCGGGGAGCCGAGTTCGAATTCCAGTTGTAATCCATTGTATTCGCTTACGCGCAAATACCCTTGGGAAAGGTACTAATCCGTGTCTTCCTTCCAGTTATGGGTTAAATAGCAGGACAGATTAGGTTCTATAGCCCTGGTCGGCAACCAGTCTACCGCAGAAAGCAATGGCAACCTACTGCGGGATAATCTTCTGCCCAGTCAGTCATGTCTCTTTCAAGACATGATCGCCCAAGCGTGTATCACGTATGGCACTTAACTGACTGACTAGATTGGCGGTAAGGTTTCATCATTTTATAGTCGAAATGGCTGGATGTAACCGTAACTTCTATGCTAATAGTTCCTTTTTTCGTACTTCTCGCTTGTGGAACTCTCTTCTGGCTTCTTGCTTTTTAGTCCGCTTTGATCTTCAAAAAAAAAAAAAAATTAAATGCAATGTCACTCGTTATCTTCAGCTTACTTAATTTCTGTTCTTTTATTGTCCTCTTCCCTTAATAATGTTTTATCTTATATTCTATCACACGCAATAATCCTTGCACCTTAGGGGTTTTATTGCCTTGCATGGGTTGAAATGATTCAAAAGATTCAGTAAAATTTTAAGAAAAAAAGAAAAGTGTAAAAGGTATTTTCAATAAAAAAACTGATAGTTCTCCCACAAAGCCAAATGGTCACTCAAGGTAGGGATTGAGAATTGTGATGGAGGAGAAGGAGAGGTAATAGACTATTAGGAGTAGGAGTATGATAGATATTGGTTAACCATAATTTATATTGACCCCGACAAGATTGTAGTTGTTAGGGAAGTATTCTCTCGGGAGTTTGTTCCACACAGTAACAATTTAGGGGAAGAAGTTGTCTGAGTGCAACTTGTTTTTTTTTTAAATCAAAGGAACACAAATAGACATAAAGAGACTAAGATTGTAGTTGTCAGGGAAGCATTCTCTCGGGAGTTTGTTCCACAAAGTAACACTTCTGGGAAAGAAACTGCCTGAGTGTAACTTATTTTTTTATCAAAGGGATACAAAGGGAATGGGGATAATTTGCTGATTTGCTACCGTAAACATTCCATGACGGGTCCAAGCTGTGAAAGTCTGAAACAGGAGGGACAAGTGGGAAGTTAGAGTATCATAGGGACATGTAGGATAGATATAGGTTGACAATAGACATAAAGAGAGTTAGATTGTAGTTGTCAGGGAAGCATTCTCTCGGGTGTTTCTTCCACAAAGTAACAGTTCTGGGGAAAAGTTCTGAGTGGAACTTGCTTTTTATCAAAGAGACACGAAGGGAATGGGGATGTTTTACCACGTGAACACGTCATGGCGGATTCCAGCTGTAAAAGTCTAATCTTCTTCTTCTATGTACCGTGTCCCTTCAGGACGTAGGCGGTCATGACCTTCCACACCTCTCTATCCCTTGTGGCTCTTAACATTCTTTCTCTTTTTACTTCTTCCAAACCCTGCTCAAGCCCATCAAGTATGTCACGCATTGCTTTTCCCTGTCTCTCTTCCCCTCTAACCCTCCTGTAAGTATCAGATTCTTCAAGCCCTCCTTCCTCACTACATGTCCCAGAAACTTCAGTCGTCTTTTCATGATGTAAAGTATAAGTATCCCTTTCGTTTCCATCCTCTCAAAAAGCTCGTCGTTGTTCACAAGTTCGGTTCAAGGCATCCTCAGCAACCTTCTGTAGAACTACATTTTTGTTGCTTCAAGTCTTTCCTTCATCTTTGATGAGATTGTCCAGCATTCGCTGCCATATTGAAGGACAGACATCACATAGCAATCCAGTATTCTATTCTTTGTTTTCATCGAAACCTTTTCTGTCTCTCAGTATTCTGCTCAGGTTTTGGAATGCGTCCTTGGCCATGCTGATTCGCTTTCGGATCTTAGTATCGCACTTACCGTCCACTGTTGAAAAAACGCTTTCCAGATATTTACATTTCTTTACCTGGTTGCTTTCATTATCCCCGATTTGCAGTTGGCATTTTGGGACCTTCTTTTTACTGATGACCATACATTCGGTTTTCTTGTAGTTTATGTATACTCCTTTCTTTTCGCTTTCTTTAGCTACTTTCTGTAGGAGGTCTTGTAGTTTCCGTGTCTGCTATCAGCACTGTATCATCTGCGTATCTTATATTGTTCAGATTGTGGTCACCAATGACGAATCCTGGCAAGACTTCTAGTTCTATCAGAATTGCCTCACTGTATAGGTTGAATAGATCTGGTGAAAAGACACATCCTTGTCTTATATACCTTTCTATTTTTGTATATATGCCGAAATAATTTCCAGTTTGTATGCAAGCGGTTTGCTACCAGTAAAGGTTCTTGACTGAATTCAAATCTGCAGAGAAATCAACGAGAAACCACTACTATCATTCACAGAAAATGACAATTCTCAGGAAAGAAAGCTGTGGAGAGTCATGATTGGATACGTCTTAAAGGGCCATAGTATTAAAACATTGGTTACATAGTAGAGTAGCTCTAGCTTTGTGTGATAGTTATTATAAGAGGAGAAGAATTAAAAAGGTATTCAGAATCTGCAATGAAATAGGTTCTGACTTGGCATCTCGACTTCAGTCATTTTCTCACAGCCATGATGTGGGTTTCTTCTGTCTTTTCTAAAAATATTTTCATGGGAACTGCTCTGCCTTGTCCTTGATGCCTCGGCCATATGAATTTAAGCGTGAAATTAGATTGGCAGTTAGGTCCTACCCTTTTACCGTTGAAAGAGTTAAATGAAACCGCTACTTCTACTCGAACAGTTTCTTTTCTCTCACTTTCTGCTTGAGGAACTCCCTCCTGTTTATTTGTTTCCATGATAGCTACAGTCTCCAAAAAATTAAATACAACGTCAATTGCCATCTTCTATCTTCTTGAATCCCGTTCAACTATTATCCTTTCTTCAATGCCCCGTGAAACCAGTCTTTTCTCTCACTGTAACCCCCTGCGCAATAGTGGCGGTCCCGCCTTGCTTGGGGTGAAATGACAAAATAAAAGAAGTGAACAGGAAACTACACTACTATCTTTCTGAAGACGTCAGACTAAACGATAATAAAGAAAAGGAGGCTGTGGAGAATCATGTTCGCCTAATTCTTGAAAGAATATATACATTTGTAGGTATTTTTCATTTGTAGGTATATTTTATTTGTAGGTATTTTTAAAAGTTTAGCTAAGTTTGGCACAAGATGCCAATTACGGGGTACTATAGGAAAATCTAATTTCCTACGGGTGTAATGTTAGGTGCTATTGTTTGCTAACAACTACTTCGGGAAGAGGAAGTGTGTAATTTAAGCCTAAGCCTGCATATAAACATATTTGTATATAGGTATCTTGTTCGGGTCACCTGATCATTTCTTCTCCCCCAACAGTTGTGACAGAGACTACATGGAGCGACAAACGGTAAAATCTTCCAATGACGTGAGAATTGTCAAGAATATACAGGCTGTCCTTTCAATATAACCAGTATATAGATTGTATTTTCAGTTTGTTATTCTATTAAATAAGTATTTTCTATTTTAATCTGTAAATTGTTTTTAAATGTATGGCTATTTTAGAGAGTGTGACAGACGGACGAACAGAGAGATTAACGGAAAGCACAGAAGAATTTTATATATAGATACATATTAAGAAAGCCGAAGAAGAGATCGGCTGAAACGTTGCGGTAGCAACAACACAAAGAAAGAAGTCACCAGTCAGAACAAAGCTTGTAATATTCACATTACTGTAATACTCACATTACTTTGTGAAACAAACTCCCGAGAGAACACTTCCCTGTCAACTACAATCTTAGTCTCTTTATGTCTATTGAATACATTGTCGACCTATATCTATCCTATACGTCCCCATGATACTCTAATTTCCCACTTGTCACTTCCTTTTCAGACCTTCACAGCTTGGACCCGCCATGAAATGTTCACGGTAGCAAGTCATCCCCCTACCCTTTGTGTATCTAATCTAAAGTTATTTATAAATGGAACTCTGTGTGTGTGTGTATCCGTTACCTATAGACTCCGAAACGGCTGAACCGATTTTCTTGAAAATTTACACAGTTGTACTATAAGCGTCTGCGAGTGTTCTTAACTAGGTTTTGTGTCGAGGTACCCCCGATAAATATCGAAAATCGATAATCGAAAGAATCGTGTTATAGAAGGAGTGGTCCGATTTTAATCAAATTTGATACATTTATAGACAAAGACATAAGAAACGATATTCCGAAGTTTCAAGATTGCAGTTCTTACAATAGTGCAGAAAATCGATAATATATATATAAAAGGCAAGATGTTTGTGTGTGTGTCTGTTTATCTGCCTGTATATCTGTATGTTTATCTGCCTGTATATCTGTATTTTTTTTCAGCTCTTTTAAGTTTTTGCTTCGGGTTTGGCTTTAAGTATGTATAATTGTAGTTCTTAGTCTCAGCCATGGTACTATTTACTCAGAGGACTTATTTAGCCTTCAAACTTCAGTTTACGACGAAAAAAAATTATTTGATATCGATACCAGGAAATCAAAATTTGACTTACATGCATTCATTTTTCTTTCTGTCTACGGTTTCACTTTAACTGGAAACAACTATTGCTTTTTTAGTCTTTCGTGCCAGTGTCCAAAGGGTCTGAGCTCCAGGACCATGGATTAGTTTTAAAGCTTTCATTACACCCAAACAACGCCGGGCTATACTGCTAGTCTTTGATAAAAAGCAAAAACGTAAAAAAAAAAAAAAAAAAAGAAAAAAAAAGAATAACAAAATAACAAAAACAAAAAAACAAAAACAAAAAACAAAAAATTGTTCATTATCATTATGGGGTCGCTAATCAACATTAAATTGTTTTTAAATGTATACCTATTTTAGAGAGTGCGACATACGGTCGGACGGACAGACAGACTAATGGAAAGCACAGAATTTTATATTACGATGCATATTAAGAAGGCCGGAGAAGAGATCGACTGAAACGCTGCGGTAACAACAACACAAAGAAAGAAGTCACCAGTCGGAACGAAGCTTGTAATACTCGCATTATTTTTTTGGAACAAAGTCCCTAGAGAATGAAAAAGAAAAAACAAAACAAATTGTTCATTATCATTATGGGGTTGCTAATCATCCCTGTTGACACGTATACAAAAATTCCTTTTTTTTTCTGGAATCGATCCTGACCTGTTCTCTCGACTTCTTCACTTTCTCACCACCGTGACGTGTTTTCTCTCTGTCTTTTCTTCAAATATTTTCATAACAATTCTTCTAATGGTCTTTCCTCCTTGGAACCTCGACTGAATGACTTTCAGCATACTACTATTGCCTGTTAGGTCTCACCGTTTTACTGTTAAACTTGCTAGATGTAACCGTATGCTCTCTTCTAATAGATTTCTCGTCTGTAGAACTTTATTCTTTGCTTCCTTGAAATCTACAATCCTCAAAAATTTAAATGTAACGTCGATTTATTGTCCTTTTTACTAAAATCTTCACACAGCGTCTTAGTGGCATTATCGCCTAGCTGGAGGTGAAATGATAAAAAACTCTATAAAAATATTATCGATAAACTTTTTTTTTACTAATGTTCACCCAATACAAAGCCCAAGAGACACTCAAAGTAAAGAATTACTGTGTGGTGATGTATTAGCGTAAGAAAGGACAAGAAGTTCAGTTAGAGACGTCAGAAGTATAGTGTGGAAGAAGACTTTAGAAGGAACCGGAAACCCAATTCTAAACAAGAAACAAAGAATAAACCTCTACTATTTTTCAAACGACCGATGGGCACATTTTTGTAATTTTTATGGAATATATATATATATATATATATATATATATATATATATATATATATTAAATAACTAACCTAGAGAGCCAACGAACCTTCGAAGGTTTCACCAAATTGGATCTTCAGGGAAAGTTGTCGAGCCAACTTTCCCTGAAGATCCAATTTGGTGAAACCTTCGTAGGTTCGTTGGCTCTCTAGGTTAGTTATTTACTTTGTTTACTCTACTTGCGTATTGAGCGCTTTTTGTTTTAGGTTACTCGTCTCGTTTTTTTTTCTTTGGGCTACGTACTTTGACTGATGTTCAAGGGCTTAGCTCGTTCTTTTTTATCACCATTTTTCCTTCCGTGTATGTGCTCGGAGGGTTTTTCGAAACGAGTATAACGATAAGTTTACATATATATATATATATATATATATATATATATATATATATATATATATATATATATTCCATTTTTAAACGAGTTATTTCGCTACCTAGATTTCTACCGTGAGTGGCGTCTTCAGACGATTTTTAATAATTGATTTTACCGTTCACCGTTTTTCTTTTTAAGAACGCTCTTGCAACGGTGTTTTATTTGAACGCTCAAGTGGCAGGGAATTTATGCACGCGCATTTTTTAAATTAAAACGAATTATGGCGTTTTCATCCATGCTTGTATGAGCCTAAGAGGTATTTCTTAGTGTGGATGCATTTAGTCATAATTTCCGTTCTTTCATTTAACAGTTCGTTATTTGTTTAGGAATAGCATAGTTTTTAATTTTTTTTTTCTTGGCACAGTCTACATATTCTTCCACCTTTGTAAGGCTTGGCTGTTTTTACAATTCTCCACGTTATGTCTGGGTCTTATCCATATTTTGATTTTAATTTCTACGCGTGGCTAGCCAATTCTGTACTGTTTTTTACTTTTTCTGTTTTGAATGTAGACTTGTGATTAAATCACCTGGTCTTAAAGGTGTATTTGGCTGAGCCCAAATATATTTTATTTTGTCCATTTGGGTCATGTACCTTTGCCTTGCAAATGATTTATTTTGTGTTGCAGAGTCCTTGAATTGGACATTTATTTTTGTCCATGTAGTTGCATTATTTGTTAGTAATTTTGTTTTGTACGATGCTATTTAAGTTTCTGGCGTTTTGTTTTTTTATGAAACTAAATTATTAGTGCAACTATAGCTTAGTTTGATTGTGTTTCTGTTGAAAATTTTATTTACTTCTGATTCTTTTGGAAAGTGTTTATCTATTAGTTTAAAAATATTTGTCCTAATTTGGTTTTTACCTCTAAATTAATGGTGGGTTGAACCAGATAATGTTTCGTTTTCTATTGTTGTTTTTGATTTGTCTGTTTGGTTGAGAATTATATTGTAAAATGTTTTTATGCCCAGATGTTTTTAGTGCATCCTCATAGATATTTTTCTTTCCATTAAATATTGATTTGTTTGACGAATTATTAGATAGTCTGTGTTTTAATTCTTTGTAAATGTATTTAATTATACAATTTGAATGATTGGATTTTGTATTTATGTATGATAACTTAGTGTTTGTTTTCATGAATGGCGAGACATTTCCAGTTTGTAAATAAAGTTCTACATTTAAATATTGTACCACTTTATTATTTGTGTCTATTATTATATCAAAATCTAGTTCTTTAAATAATTTGAAAAGCTCTTTCTTTATTTTATCATTTTCTCTTTTGTTGTCTGGTGGTATCATTAATACGTCATCTCTATACAATCCGCGGTTGTCAATATGGATTATTTTGTTGATTTTGTTTAAAATATATATTCTTATCAATTCTGAGATTTCTGCTCCATCATGTAATCCTTGTGGTACATTGAATGCCCCGTTGCTGGATTTCTTGATCCATGCTTTACCTTTGTGGAAAAGTATAGATTTGCGGCAATGTAATATTATGTCAATATCCTCAGGTGGTATTTTTATGTATATTTTAGCAAAATTAAATGCTTCCAGTAAACCTTTCTCAGAAATTGATAAGTAAAAGTTTTTTTTATGTCACATTTGAAGAACGTGTATTTACTTTTGCATTTAATTTTTTGGAACTATATATAAATCAGAGTACAATTAAACAACATTTCTTAGAAAAACATAGGCATGTAGGTAATATCAGATAAATTTTAGTCAACAATAGAATAATCCTCACTCATGCACACAGTAAAAAGAACCTTCAGATATCGGAGGCCATCTACATTAAAGCCAAACAACCCACACTTAATAAAATCACGTTTAAATCTGGTCATAACACATTACATTGCATTTAATTATATGGTTCTGTTATCATTTCGAGCTATCACGCGGTGTGACGTCAGAAAACCACATTAAAAATGTACGAAATGCGTTTGCTACTTTTGGTAACTGTTATTGTTGCTTAGCAAAGGTTTATGTCAACACAAGATAAAATCGTCGTTGATGGTGGATGTTTTTATGTTAATGTCCTTGTAACCTCTCTGAAGATGGCTCATGTGAGCAAAAAGATTAAAACCAACTTAATAAAAAACTATCCAAATGTTGGAGAATTTTTGTTTTTATTTTCACCTGAAATTAAAGCCAAAATACGATGCTTAGAACGGCTCATGATTAAACATAATTGACATTCATTGTCTCATATATTTAACAGTATATGCTTAGAATATATATATATATATCCAGGTGAAGAGGACTCAAAGTTTTACTATTTTGAGTGCCCCGGCATTTATTTTATTATAAACATTCCTCAATATAATAAATATTATAGAGCTTAATATAAAAAGAGAACAAGTTAGTATGCATTCTTTGGGGCCAAATTCAAAAATGAATCTGATTAGTTAAAAGAAACACACATGTAAACTTTATATCTTCTCACATACATAAAGAGCAAACCGAAGGTTTTTGTATTTAAATGTAAATCATTTGTGCAACCAACATCAAACATTTCCCGATGAAGAGAATCTATCTCGAAACATAGAAATTTCCGTGTCGCAATGTACAATTAATTCATAACTATATATATATATATATATATATATATATATATATATATAGTTATGAATTATATATATATATATATATATATATATATATATATATATATATACAAGGTATTATCATTAAGTTTTTATACAATTTTTCATGTGTTATTATGAGTGTTTTCTTTTCAGAACTCAAGTTATATAAGAGTCCAAAGATTTTGTTTTTTAAGCGCTTTCGGCTATACTTTCAGCCATTATCAAGAATAAATTGTGTTTTATTTGTAAATAAACATGTGTAAAGTTTATGTATAGTGAGTCATGTGTATGTTATGTTCCGAACACGTTACACAGATTGTTACCGTGTTTATACTTGATGTTATTAAGTGTAGGATTTCTATTTTTTATTAGAAATGCCTCCATTATTTTTAATCTTCTTTTGCGTGTGGATGATGCTATTATGTATGTATTGTCAACAAGTATGTCACGAATAGGTCCTGGAAGATCTCGATGTGTGTTTAAATGAGATCGGATGGAATTAATTAGTTCTGAAAAGGAAAAAAAAAAACTCATGAGAACATATGAAAAATTATATAAAAAAAAAAACTTAATGATAATAACTTGTCTGTCATTTTCAATCAAACATGCATAAAAAAGAGATTGCTACCCAAGAACACAATCGCCTCAGCTCGTAATAAGTGTAAAAAGTTACTTGAAGCTAAGATGCTTGCTGCCAGAATGAAGCAACGCATAGCATCCTGTAAGTTCGGCGCCAAAGACTACTGGCGACTTTGTAAAAGCGTGCTTAGCAAAAGTAAGACCTCAGTACGACCCCTAATCAATGAATTTGAGGTCCTCACCTCCTCAGCGGACAAGGCTGAATGCTTTGCTCGCAGATTCTCCACCAATTCGAGATTGGATTCGTCTGTAGTATCTACACCCGACTTCCCACTTAGAACCTAGGCTCAACTGAATGACGTTCACATTACACCCTCGTTGGTCTCTAACATAATCTCAAAACTTAACCCTCACAAAGCCAGCGGAGGAGACGGAATCCCAATCATAGTCTTGAAGAAATGTGCCCCTGAACTCTCCTCTGTCCTCTCTAAGCTTTACAACTTCTGCCTATCTACTTCATGCTTTCCTGCCTGTTGGAAGTCTTCCTCTGTAGTTGCTATATTTAAGAATACTGGAGAACCCTAGGACCCCGCAAATTACCGCCCTATTAGCCTTCTTCCGAACTTTGGCAAAGTGTTCGAAGCCATTATCAACGCCGAGGTGGTCCAGCATTTCAAAGCCCACCGGCTCTTCTCGGACAAACAGTACAGTTTCCGCTTCACCAGGTCTACTGCTGATATGCTAACGACCATCACCGAGTATATATACCAGGCTCTCGACAAGAATGGTGAAGCTCGAACCGTTGCCTTGGATATTTCCAAAGCGTTCGATAGAGTCTGGCATGCTGACCTACGCAAACTGCGAAGCTATGGTATAACTAGACATTTGTTTGACCTAATCCAGTCATTCCTCTCTAACTTCACATTGAAGGTGGTATTAAACGGACATGCCTCACAAAAAAGTACCCTACGAACGCGTGTGTCCCTCAAGGCTCTATCCGAGGTCCTACGCTCTTTCTGATCTACATTAATGATTTCCCCGATGCAAAAATCTGGAGTGGGCGACAAAGCGAACCTCGCTGCCGAGCTTGAGAAGGACTTCCAGTCCGTAGTGGACTGGGGTAGGAAATGGCTCGTAAATTTTAATGCTTCCAAAACGAAGCTGCTATCAATTAACCATCACAGACAATCGCACCTACCTCCCATTAGCATGGAACAGGCTTGCCTCCCAGAGATTAATACGCCTCCTAGGTCTCACACTCTCAGCGGACATCAAGCGGAATGACTATATCGGATCCATTGCTAAATCCGCTGTTATGCAAGTCGGCTCTTTGTGCAGATCCCGGAAGTTTTTCCTGTCTGAATTTATCCTGCACATTTATAAATCTACCATTCGCCCGTGTATTGAATACTGCTGCCACATCTGGTCAGGTGCCCCTGCTATTCTCCTCGGGGTTCTTGACAAAATACAACGGAGAATCTGTAATGTGATCGATACCGACTTGGCAGACCGGCTGTAGTCATTCTCTCACCGGCTTGACGTAGCTTCCCTTTGCCTCTACTATAAATACTTTCACAGCTTCTTCTCCGATGAACTTAGATCACTGGTGCCCCTAGGTATGAATTTGCACGAGATACTAGATTAGCAACTAGGTCCCAACCTTTTACAGTGAAACAGATAAGATGTAACCGCAATTTCTACTCCAATAGCTTCTTTTCTCGCACTTCCCACCTGTGGAATTCCCTTCCGTATACTTGCTTCCCCGGCGGCTACAATATCCAGGAGTTTAAATGTAAGGTCAATAGACACCTCCTAACACACTAACTCTCACTCATTCTCTCAAACACTCTTCCCATCTATGCAACCCTCATTCTCGGTATCCTTACCCGTCTATCACCCTCCTTCTGACATTTCCTATATCTAACCACTCTTTCTCATTATTTTCCCCTATGTAACCCACTAGCCACTTTTTCTCATCACTTTCCCCTATGTAACCTCCTAACCACTCTTTCTCATCACTTTTCCCTATGTAACCCCCTGCGCAACAGTGGCAGTGAAATGCCTTGCTTGGGTTGATATATATATATATATGTCACGTTGAATACATCGGTTCCCGTTCGATCATCGAAGTTAAGTAACGTTGAGCCTGGTCAGTACTTAGATACGTGATCGCTTGGGAATACCAGGTGCTGTAAGCATTTATTGACGGATGTGCGTTGTGGTGCGGTGGGTGTTGGCTTGGAAGAGGAAATCGGTAACCGAGTTCCAATTCTAGTCAAACACTCTGCATTCACTTACGCACTGGTACCCTTGGGAAAGGTATTAATCCGTCCCTTCCCTTCCCTCCAGTTATGGGTTAAATAACTGAGGTCTGTTGTTCATGCGATCTGTGGCGAACTTCTGCACAGATTGTTTGTTATCAGCAGTTCCAAAAAGTGTGGATGGTGCTACACATGTCTCACCACTCAAACAATTCTTTGTGTGGCAGTCTAACTGAGTTAGACCCTCATACGTCGAAATCTCGGGGGAGTTTTTATATATATATATATATATAAATTAGAAAGACAAAGTTATTTTAACAGCGATAAAATAACTGTAACAGATCGCGTGTTTTAAAAAATTCACCATCACAACGGAATTCAGATTTTATCGCAGTTACAAACAAATTGTCTTTCGTACACAGGAGTAGAGTGTTCTAGTTCCACGGGCCATATTTCTTCCTGATGTCTAAGTATGTTTTAACCCAACTCTTGAAATTTTGTTCGTCTCTGTTGTAGCCAGGTATTGAACTCACAACTACTTGGGAAGAATCACTGGATTCAACCACCGCTTTTACCCACTTGGTTATGTCTCGAGAAACAAAATGTCCACAAAAACTTCGAGAGTTGAGTCAAAGAAAAATAACTGACATTGAGACATCTGGAAAAGCCATGGAACTAGAATAGTATATCCCGCTGAACGAAATAAAGGGTTCCGTTCGAAATTTTAATCACCTGATGAAGGCTGGAGCGTACAATAGCCGAAACATGGTGAAGACAACAGTCGTGAGAACAACAGTCAGTCCGAACAATGTAAAAGGCGAAAATAACTTCATATTTATTTTGGTATATGTTTCTGGTTTGTCCGAGATCTTTTCAGTCTCCTGAATGGATATGCAGCAACCCCATAATGTCAATTCGTAATTTAGGAAATTTCTTTCTTTGTCAAGGCACTTAATATTGTGATGAATAATAGTCACAAATATCGAACATTTTATAGAAAACATTTCAGATAAAAATTTACTTAATACGTATGTGTTAGACTACATACGTTCATATGTGTGTGTGTGTGTGTGTGTGTGTGTGTTGGCCTGTTTGTTGGTGCGTGTGTTTACTTTTATGTGTATATATATGTAAAAGATTGTGTTTCCGCAGTTGAACAGTTAGCTGTTGAAGACCAAGAAAAGAATTCTTTTTTTTTTATTCTTCATTTTTAAGGGTGGACACGAGAAATGGGGTGGGCGATTTTCTGGGTGGACATAACGGGATCGACGCTAATATCAATTAGATATGCAATTAGAAAAGGTTGTGTTTAATTTATTAAGTGGAGGAGTAATGAGAAATGAACTCGAAGTGCCAATACCAAAAAATAGGCTGATATTATTGACTTGTGAGGTACGCAACAAAAATGTCATTAGTAATAATAATAATAATAATAATAATAATAATAATAATGATAATGGCAATAATCCTCTCTCTTAAAATAAAAACCGTTGAGTATATATATATGTATATTTTCTAAACATAAACTATTAAATATAAGAGACAATGAATGTCTATTATGTTTAATCATGAGCCATTCTAAACGTCGTATTTTGGCTTTAATTTCAGTTGAAAATAAAGACAAAACTTCTCCAACATTTGGATAATTTTTTATTAATTTGTTTCTAAGCTTTCGGCTCACATGAGCCATCTTCAGAGAGGTTATTTAGACGGTAATAATGAGGTTCCATTGAAATTTCTTGGTGTTAGGATCATTTATCCACATGTTTAGTATATGTTTAGAAAATTATTTGTTGCCTCGATACACTATATATATATATATATATATATATATATATATATATATATATATATATATATATCCCACCTGTCACGATCATGAAACATTAGCGAGGCAGCGTCGGCTCAGTTCTTTCTCTTTATTACCAGTTATCAAACTTTACTAAAATAAAAAAATTAAATTGAAATTAAATATATTTTTTTCATACATCAGCTACAGTCTTATTCCTTCCCGGTTTAAACTTTTAACATGTATAGTCTTCTATGCATACATATTGACACATTTATTTGTATGAGTTTTCACACACAATCATTTTAAAATGTAATAACCTCCCACCACACTATATTCATCTAATATGATGGCCTTTTGATTTTTAGTTTAATTTTATTTTTTTTAAATATCCTTATCTACCGATTTTCTTGAAAATTTTGCACAGTTGTACGATAAGCGTCTGCAAGTGTTCTTAGCTAGGTTTTGTGTCGAGTTATCCCCGATAAATATCGAAAATCGATAATCGAAAGAATCGTGTTATAGAAGGAGTGGTCCGATTTTAATCAAATTTGATACACTCATAGACAAAGACATAAGAAACGATATTCAGAAGTTTCAAGGTTGTAGTTCTTACAATAGTGCAGAAAATCGATAATATATATATATATAAAAGGCAAGTTGTTTGTGTGTGTGTCTGTTTATCTGTCTGTATTTTTTTCAGCCCTTTTATTTTAGTTTTTGCTTCGGGTTTGGCTCGAAGTAGGTATAATTGTAGTTCTTAGTCATGATACCATTTACTCAGAGGACTTATTTAGCCTTCAAAATTCAGTTTACGACGAAAAAGCTTATTTGATATCGATACCCGGAAATCAAAATTTGACTTACATCCATTGATTTTTCTTTCAGTCTATGGTTTCGCTTTAACTGGAAACAACTATTGCTTTTTAGTCTTTCATGCCAATGTCCAAAGAGTCTGAGTTCCAGGACCATGGATTAGTTTTAAACCTTTCATCACACCCGAGCAACGCCGGGCTATACTGCTAGTATATATATATATATATATATATATAACCAAGTAAATTAGCCACATTTCCCTGCATGATGGCGGTATATTAAACACAGAAACTTTATAGCTATTGAGTTGCCCTATGCTATAATAATAATAATAACTATATATCTATGCTCTATTTTTTTTATTGAGCACTTTTTAAAAGTAAATATCTAACAGTGGAATGTACGTCTATTTAGTGCTAACCATTTAAATTATTATACACATATATACTATATTCGTCATCCACATACAAGCCTGTTTCGCTGTATCACAGCTCATCAGTGTGACTATACACATATTTGCTTCTGGCCAGGATCGAAATTTGGCCGATTTGGTGTTAGTCGGAGTCGATAACCCCTAAGCCATAGGCGCATAGTATCAGATATATGAAAATTTAGCGTGTTATATATATATAAGCGGTGTATATACTCGCCAGTCACCTAAAGAACTCAATTCATTGCTAAAGAGTTATGCATATGCAGAAGTGGTAATGTTACTATTTAAATTGCTTCCTCTCTAGAGAGCACGATCGTAATGAGAGCATTATATATATATATATATATATATATATATATATATATATATATATTATTTATTTAGAAATTATAACATATGTTACAATATCACAAAGTAGCTATTTTGTAGTGATATTGTAACATATCCATGTTATAATTTCTGAATAAATATTATTAGCTCAATTTTGTATTGAGCACTTTTAAAAAAATAGTGTTTCTTTGGACAAGGAATATTATTCCACCCATACTTTTATATATATATATATATATATATATATATATATATATATAATGCCAAATCCGTAAACCGGAGAGGATGATCCAAAAAGATCTATTTCGTATAAAATGTTAAGAAATAGATCTATACAGACGGTTCAATTGATATTATCCAGAGGAATATGATATGATATATATAATAATCTACTTAAATCTTTTGCCGTCATTCTTGACGCCAACATTATACTCGTAATAATAATAATAATAATAATAATAATAATAATAATGATAATAGCAATAATGATAATATTAATAATAATAATATTAATTTTAGTTAAATTGTTTAAAAATAAGCGAATACAAGAATCTAGAAGTTGAAATCCAGAAGGTATAGTTGATTGGATTTTATTCGCGTGATTAACGGCACGTCAACTCCTTATGGGTCATTTAATACCGAAATTTAATTTTTTTGGGAGCTTTAAAGAAATATAAATATATATTATTCTGCTTTCACAATTGTGTACATGGTAGATGATGCTCAGATTTTGTGCATATACATGCTTTAAGACTGCAGTACAATGAACTCGTGAATAACCCGAACCTGCAAGAAATCTATATGTTGTACAGTGTGAAAACGAAATACGAAGGATAAATTGGAAACGGAAGCTCAAAATGAGACGCAATAAGGGTGGCTCTAGTGACATCGGTGAATGACATTATCCCAAGGATACCAAGATATGGAACGGAACACAAGAAACTACACAAAGAAATAAGGAGAAAATGTAGACTGGTTAAAGAAAGATGGCTTAACGACAAATGTGTTGAAGTAGGGAGACTGAGCACGACAATTTTTTTTTTTTAATCATATCACCCCGAGCAAGGCGGTAACGCCACTGAAGCGCAGGGGGCTACATAAGAGTGAAAAGATTGGAAAAGAGAAAGCCGGAAACCACATCCTAAGCAGGGAAAAAGGGATGAGCCTCTTCACCTGTTCAATAGACGTGGGTGGAGTGTGAACCGGGCGATAGTTTAGTCTATCTACTCCAATTGAGGAATAAATAAATAAATAAATAAATAAAAGAGTCAAAAGTGTGGAGAAGAGAAAGCCGGAAATAATGGTGATATGCATAAACAAATAAAGGAACTAACAGGACAAAAGACCTGCTCATCAACAGGATGTATAAAAGTAAAGGACGGTATACTCATACGAGGAAAAGAAAAAGTACTTCAGAGAAGGGATGAATATCTTGCTGATCTCTTCCACGACAAAAGAATATTCCTGATCTCTTGCACGACAAGAGCGAGCAACCAACAATACACAAAAACACGGACGGGCCAGAAATATTAAAAACCGTAGTAGAATCGGCATTGAACAAAAATAAAACAGCAGAACCCGATGAAATTGCAATAGAGATGTTGACGCCCTTAGAAGGCTTAGGTATAGAGAGGCTCACAGAAATAATAAACAAAATCTACAACAGCGGTAATATACCGGAGGACCTAAGCAGATCAATTTCCTATATATAGAAAACAAATGGAAAAAATGTATTTAAAAAAAGCATTTCTGTACCCCCCCAAAACGGTAGCTAACCAAGAAGAAGTAAGGTCATTTTCAGATGCAAGTTAGCTAAAACGATATTTAGTGTCTCGACACCGTTTCAATTTTTGTTTTTTATTACCAGTGTTATTTCAATCAAATTGTTCAAAATACTACATGTTATGGTGAAACATACCTATTCTATTCTCCCACCTAATTTAAGTAGGAGTAGTAAGAGGAACGAGGGTCAGTCGATGTTGTACGATAGTAGTCGACAATTAGTCGAATACGAAAGTAGCCAGCTACTTGGCAACATTACACTGCATAATACATATTATATCAAGTTCCTAACGTTTTGTACGTCGAACCTATTGGGACCGACTTTAGCACAAATACTAACCTCCACTGCGAAAATAAGTCCACAACACTAAATAAATAATAAGATTGTGTAATTGAAAAATCAGATGTCGATTCTCAAATCTTAGACAATCCTAGTGTAATGGAAACTATGCCACAAATAATGAAAATTATACTTCACGACTAACTGGCAAACCGATTTTGGCTGGAATGCAAAATAATGCAATCATGGGTACTTACCACATTCCCAGAACAATTTTATTGATGTAACAGGTTATGAACCTATGCTACTAAAAAGAGAACTAGAGGTCCTACCAGCATTTTAACGGCAGACAGAGAAAATAAATTCAGGAACTCTTTGACCAAGTAGTAAAGGAAAGCAGGAAGAAAGGACTAAATCTCAATTTTAAGAAGACAAAATGCATATTTCTTAGCAAGAGGAACATCCTGAGCTACGAATTAGAATATCAAAAAGTACATAAATTTAACAATCTAAAGAGTGTTTTAATATATGAGTAAAAATTCGGCACCGAAGTTCGAAAGCACTTTGAAATATCCGAGGATGATTTCTGAAAGCGAAACGAAATATTAAGAAACCGAAAAACTTCAAGAGAAACAAGAAAAATTGAAGAAATTTCCAGAATTTATTGTGTCGCGAGTACTTTTAACTAAATTTATTTCTAATTTAGTCAATAAATACCTAAAACATAAATGGCGACATATGAGATAAGGTTAATAATATGATACCCTTTAAGTAACACTTTGAATAAGCTTATAAATTGGATTAAAGAAGATTAAAGTTTCAAGGTAATACTTAACTCGTACCTCCAGAGGTCACTTTTTGTAGAAAATTAATTGATATTAAATTAATCTTTTTCCTTAAAAAAAATTTAACAAGAAAAAAAAAACAAAAAACAACAACAAAAAAAAAAGAAAAAAAACAATCGAGGTTTATATCATTTTATTATGAACTGAAAGAATTCGTATTATTTCACATATATTTTTGTAAGCAAATTCTTGTTGTTTTAAAGATAACTAAAATTATCAATTTTTAAAACCATTATATGCTGCCGGTATAAAAGCTAACCAGAGTATTAATCAACAGAAAAATTTCGTGAGAAACAATAAAAAAAAAAAGATTACTGAAAAATTACATAATATCAGTCCTTCGTAGTAAATGTTGGAAAATCTCTTGAGTGAAGAAGAGACTCGAAGCAGCAGAAATGGGATTCTACAGAAGATTGCTGAGAATACTACGTACAGAACAAGTCCGGAAAACAAAAACAAAAACAAAAAGAACACTTATATTTTGAATCAGAAAGTGACAGCTAAAATTTATAGGGCACAGAATGAGGAAAGACGGCTTAATAAATTTGACACTCATAGGATATATATATATATATATATATATATATATATATATATATATCAAAGGATAGGGACATACAAAAGCAGAAAATAACTAAAGAGCTTGATGACAAAAAGGGTTTAGAAAAAATAACAAAAGTTAAAACTTTACTTAAAGCTACAAAGTACAGTTAGTTGTGGAGAGTCATGACCACTGAACTGTAATTGGGAAAGATGGCGAAAAGACAAACGTTACTAAGACTTACAAAGAATAGGAAGTTGCGAAGAGCCATGACCACTGAACTGTAATTGGGAGAGTTGACGAAAAGACAAACGTTACTAAGACTTACAAAGAATAAAAAGTTGCGATGAGCCATGGTCACTGAATTGTAATTGGGAAAGATGACGAAAAGATAAACGTTACTAAGACTAACAAAGAATAGGAAGTTGCGAAGAGCCATGGCCACTGAACTGTAATTGGGAAAGATGGCGAAAAGACAAACGTTACTAAGACTTACAAAGAATAGGAGGTTGCGAAGAGCCATGGCCACTGAACTGTAATTGGGAAAGATGGCGAAAAGACATACGTTACTAAGACTTACAAAGAATAGGAAGTTGCGAAGAGCCATGGCCACTGAACTGTAATTGGGAAAGATGGCGAAAAGACAAACGTTACTAAGACTTACAAAGAATAGGAAGTTGCGAAGAGCCATGAACACTGAACTGTAATTGGGAAAGATGGCGAAAAGACAAACGTTACTAAGACTTACAAAGAATAGGAAGTTGCGAAGAGCCATGGCCACTGAACTGTAATTGGGAAAGATGGCGAAAAGACAAAGGTTACTAAGACTTACAAAGAATACGAAGTTGCGAAGAGCCATGACCACTGAACTGTAATTGGGAAAAATGACGAAAAGACAAACGTTACTAAGACTTACAAAGAATAGGAAGTTGCGAAGAGCCATGGCCACTGAACTGTAATTGGGAAAGATGACGAAAAGACAAACGTTACTAAGACTTACAAAGAATAGGAAGTTGCGAAGAGCCATGACCACTGAACTGTAATTGGGAAAAATGACGAAAAGACAAACGTTACTAAGACTTACAAAGAATAGGAAGTTGCGAAGAGCCATGGCCACTGAACTGTAATTGGGAAAGGTGGCGAAAAGACAAACGTTACTAAGACTTACAAAGAATAGGAAGTTGCGAAGAGCCATGGCCAGTGAACTGTAATTGGGAAAGATGGCGAAAAGACAAACGTTACTAAGACTTACAAAGAATAGGAAGTTGCGAAGAGCCATGACCACTGAACTGTAATTGGGAAAGATGGCGAAAAGACAAACGTTACTAAGACTTACAAAGAATAGGAAGTTGCGAAGAGCCATGACCACTGAACTGTAATTGGGAAAAATGGCGAAAAGACAAACGTTACTAAGACTTACAAAGAATAGGAAGTTGCGAAGAGCCATGGCCACTGAATTGTAATTGGGAAAGATGGCGAAAAGACAAACGTTACTAAGACTTACAAAGAATAGGTAGTTGCGAAGAGCCATGGCCACTGAACTGTAATTGGGAAAGATGGCGAAAAGACAAACGTTACTAAGACTTACAAAGAATAGGAAGTTGCGAAGAGCCATGACCACTGAACTGTAATTGGGAAAGATGGCGAAAAGACAAACGTTACTAAGACTTACAAAGAATACGAAGTTGCGAAGAGCCATGACCACTGAACTGTAATTGGGAAAGATGGCGAAAAGACAAACGTTACTAAGACTTACAAAGAATAGGAAGTTGCGAAGAGCCATGACCACTGAATTGTAATTGGGAAAGATGACGAAAAGACAAACGTTACTAAGACTAACAAAGAATAGGAAGTTGCTAAGAGCCATGATCACTGAATTGTAATTGGGAAAGATGGCGAAAAGACAAACGTTACTAAGACTTACAAAGAATAGGAAGTTGCGAAGAGCCATGACCACTGAACTGTAATTGGGAAAAATGGCGAAAAAACAAACGTTACTAAGACTTACAAAGAATAGGAAGTTGCGAAGAGCCATGACCACTGAACTGTAATTGGGAAAAATGACGAAAAGACAAACGTTACTAAGACTTACAAAGAATAGGAAGTTGCGAAGAGCCATGGCCACTGAACTGTAATTGGGAAAGGTGGCGAAAAGACAAACGTTACTAAGACTTACAAAGAATAGGAAGTTGCGAAGAGCCATGGCCACTGAACTGTAATTGGGAAAGATGGCGAAAAGACAAACGTTACTAAGACTTACAAAGAATAGGAAGTTGCGAAGAGCCATGACCACTGAACTGTAATTGGGAAAGATGGCGAAAAGACAAACGTTACTAAGACTTACAAAGAATAGGAAGTTGCGAAGAGCCATGGCCACTGAACTGTAATTGGGAAAGATGGCGAAAAGACAAACGTTACTAAGACTTACAAAGAATAGGAAGTTGCGAAGAGCCATGACCACTGAACTGTAATTGGGAAAGATGGCGAAAAGACAAACGTTACTAAGACTTACAAAGAATAGGAAGTTGCGAAGAGCCATGACCACTGAACTGTAATTGGGAAAAATGGCGAAAAGACAAACGTTACTAAGACTTACAAAGAATAGGAAGTTGCGAAGAGCCATGGCCACTGAACTGTAATTGGGAAAGATGGCGAAAAGACAAACGTTACTAAGACTTACAAAGAATAGGAAGTTGCGAAGAGCCATGGCCACTGAACTGTAATTGGGAAAGATGACGAAAACATAAACCTTACTAAGACTTACAAAGAATAGGAAGTTGCGAAGGGCCATGGCCACTGAACTGTAATTGGGAAAGATGGCGAAAAGACAAACGTTACTAAGACTTACAAAGAATAGGAAGTTGCGAAGAGCCATGACCACTGAACTGTAATTGGGAAAAATGGCGAAAAGACAAACGTTACTAAGACTTACAAAGAATAGGAAGTTGCGAAGAGCCATGGCCACTGAACTGTAATTGGGAAAGATGACGAAAAGATAAACGTTACTAAGACTTACAAAGAATAGGAAGTTGCGAAGGGCCATGGCCACTGAACTGTAATTGGGAAAGATGGCGAAAAGACAAACGTTACTAAGACTTACAAAGAATAGGAAGTTGCGAAGAGCCATGACCACTGAACTGTAATTGGGAAAGATGGCGAAAAGACAAACGTTACTAAGACTTACAAAGAATAGGAAGTTGCGAAGAGCCATGGCCACTGAATTGTAATTGGGAAAGATGGCGAAAAGACAAACGTTACTAAGACTTAAAAAGAATAGGAAGTTGCGAAGAGCCATGGCCACTGAACTGTAATTGGGAAAGATGGCGAAAAGACAAACGTTACTAAGACTTACAAAGAATAGGAAGTTGCGAAGAGCCATGACCACTGCACTGTAATTGGGAAAGATGACGAAAAGACAAACGTTACTAAGACTAACAAAGAATAGGAAGTTGCGAAGGGCCATAATTTTCCACCTTCTGACTGGACACGGTACATTGAAGATGAAGAAGAATTGTTATCCACATTTGGGCTTTATTTAAAGGGACATATCATCACACTGAAAATATTCAAATAAGTTTGAACAGGAAATTGTGGAGAGCCATAATCACTGAAATCATCATCTCTTCGCCTATGCGGTATTGTGTATATTATAGAGATCAATTTTTTCAAGGGACAAGAGATTTGGTGAAGATATCGATATGGTAATAGTAATTTTTGCCATTTTCCTATAAAGATATATTAAGCGTTTAGACTTTCTCTCGGTTGAAATGTCTTTCTCTTATTACAATGTTTTAGAAATATAAGTTTTCTCAAGTCTAGTGGTTGTTATCTCTCTTTCGAATATTGATAGTTTTCCTTTCGTAAAGAAGGGACTTGAAGCGAAAAGAAATATGGTTCTACAGTAGGATGCTGAGGATATCGTAGACCGTAGATGTGAGCAATAACAAAGTTCTAGAAACAAAGGTAAACAAAAAGGACACTCATACTTAACATCAGCAAGAGAGAGAGAGAGAGAGAGAGAGAGAGAGAGAGAGAGAGAGAGAGATCTGGGGCATGTTATAAGAAAAGATGGTTTGGAAAATTTGATGCTCACAGGACAGATTAAAGTTAAGAAGATAAACGAAAATATGGTACAGCATACCTGGCGAGCTTGAGGGAATTGATGATGAAGCAGGTTTTGGGAGATATGGCAAAAATACAACATTTATTAAGAGTTACAAAGTACAGGAGATTGTCGAGAGCCATGATCGTCTACGTCCTGAAGGGATACGACATATAGAAAAATAAATCAGTTTGGGACAGTACAGTCAGATATTGTATAATTTCCGTCAAATTCCCATAATCTTCGAGCAGCAGACAAAGTTGCCCAGTTTAAAATAATGCCCGCAAATTATCAGAATTCCAATCCTTGAATATCGCCATTTTAAATGAATAGGGTTGATTAATAAAATTTATAAAAAATTAAAAATAATTTTGATAGAAATCAATATACACACATAAAATTAAAAGCAAATTGAAAAATAAAGATTGAAATAGCGTTGAAATATTAGTAAAGAAAAAAAAAGAAAAGTGGGTATATTAAGAAAAATGAACAAAAAAGTAAGTGGGGTTATTAAGATAGAATGATTGCTAATATTAATTAGTCAACAAATTAAGAAAGAAAGAAAGAAAGAAAGAAAGAAAGAAAGAAAGAAAGAAAGAAAGTAATTAATAAGAATAAGGAAGAAAGAAAGAAAAGTATGCATGTTCAGAGAGAAAAAAAGAAAGAGAGAAAGGCTTGGAAAGAAAGAAAGGCTTGGAAAGAAAGAAAGAAAGAAAGAAAGAAAGAAAGAAAGAAAGAAAGAAAGTGGAAAGAAAGAAAGAAAGAAAGAAAGAAAGACAGAAAGAAAGAAAGTGATTATTAAAAAAACTAGGATAAAAAGAAAGAAAAGTGTGTATATAAAGAAAGTTAGAAAGAAAGAAAGAAAGAAAGAAAGAACATTTTTATATGAAGAAAAAGAAAGAAGAGTGTGTATATTAAGAAAGAAAGAAAAAGAAAGAAAGAAACGTGTATATATTAAGAAAGAAAGAATGTAATTATTAATAGGACGAAAGAAAGAAAGAAAGAAAGAAAGAAAGGAAGAAAGAAAAAAGAACGACTGAAAAAAAAGAAAGAAAGTAATTATAGAAAAGAAAAAAATAAAGAATAGTGTGTATATTAAAAAAGGAAAGAAAGAAAAAAGAAAGAAAAAACCCCAAAACATACAAAAGTGTGAGAAGAAAGAAAGAAAGAAAGAAAGAAAGAAGTGTAAAAAGTGTGGATATTAAGAAAAAGAAAAAAGAAAGAAGTTGATATATTATGATAGAAGTAATTAATGATATTAATTAAGAAAGAAAGAAAGAAAGAAGTGAGGGAATATTAAGAAAGAAAGAAAGAAAGAAAGAAAGAAAGAAAGAACGAAGTGTGAGGCTAGAAAGAAAGACAGAAAGTGATGTGGAAAGACCGTCATTGTAAAAGAGTTGAATACGATAATAATAAAATAGAGCGTAGAGGCAGCAACCTAACAACCTATAGCAATTAGCTTAAATAACGGCGATTACGCGACGTAGCATAACGTCTCTGAGGTTTTAGAATGATAACGTGGGTATATTTAAGGAATATTTATAACTGACTTGCATTTGTTGGATAAGGCTACATGGAATTTAGTGATGTTTGAATCATATTCCGAACATGTTCAACGGGACTTAAACCTGGAGAAAACAATAGAGAAATGGTTGGACAAACTAAGAACCGCGGGTCACAAAAAACAAAAAACAAAAAAACAAAAACAAAACAAAACAAAACAAAAAAAACAAAACAAATAAAAAGAACGCATATCATATAACGATTTACTAATTGTAGCTAAGATAAAACTGAAAGTATGGAGTAACGGGTGAGGAATGAATTCCCCACTTAATCGTAATTGATCTAGCTCACCACTACGCCACATCGAGTTACTCAAAGACACAATGCTCTACTTCGAGCGGCTCTTGGGACTTGTACAGGATGAACATCATTTTAAAAAAATTAAATGAAATAAATAAAGCCCCTAAGACGCAAGGAGTTACCGAGTATGAGAGAATATAAGAGCGAAAAAATTATTAAGGAAATAGATCGATGAAAAACAGGAAGAAGATTGACATTGCATTTAAATTTTGAAAATCAAAGTTGATTGCAAAGTAAAAGCAGGAAGGGAGTTCCGTAAGCAAGAAGTACGAGAGAAGACACTGTTAACATAGAACTTACGGTTTCATCTAGCTATTTCAACTGTAAAATCGTGAGACCTTTCCACCAATCTATCAGTCAGTCAGTTAAGTGTCATACGTGATACACGCTTGGGACAGAAGATTTTCCCGTAGTAGGTTGCCATTACTTTCTGTGGTAGACTAGTTGCCAACCAAGGCTATAGAACCCACTTTATCCTGTTATTTAATCCATAGCTGGAAGGAAGAAATACTTTTCTCAGTGATATTTACGCTTAAGTGAATGCAACGAATCCAACTGGAATACGAACTCGGTTCTCTTATTTCCCCTTCCGAACCGATATCCACTGCACCAGATCGCACATCCGCAATATACCACTGTGCTTAAATTCATAAAGTCTTGGTACACTAGAGGAAAGTTCATCAGCGCAGTTAACATGAAAATGTTTATAGAAAAGACAGAGGCAAACTATGTTACGGAGATAGGAAGGTGAATGAAGCCGAAATGCCACATCAGGGCCAATAACATTGCAGATTCTACTTTGTATTTTATCAAAAAACTGTAAATACATAGCAGAAACACCAGACCAGGTGTGATAACAATATTTACTGCTTGAACGAATGTTAGACTTATAGGTGTGTAAGATAAATTCTGGCGAGAAAAATTGTCTATCGCGACACATTGAGCCAACTTTCCTATCAGTAAACCTAGCAATTGATTCAATATAATATTTCCACTCTATGTCGTTGCTAACAACCAGAATAGTTTTTTTCCTTTCTTTCCTTGTCCGAAAGTACTTTCTGATTGTGAAGTAAAAAGTGGAGCCCAAAATGCCAACTACCAAAATCAAACAAGTGCAGAAATTTAAATACCAGGTAAGTTTTTTAACAGAGAACGGAAAGTTCAATACGGAGATTCAAAGGTGTATTGGATTGGCCAATGATGCATTCCAGAAGCTGAGTAGAGTATTAAGAGATTTTTTTTTTTTTTAATCATATCACCCCAAGCAAGGCGGTAACGCCACTGATGCGCAGGGGGCTACGTAAGGGTAAAAAGAATGGAAAAGAGAAAGCCGGAAACCACATCCCAAACAGGAAACAAGGGATGAGCCTCTTCACCCGTTCAATAGATGTGGGTGGAGTGTGAACCGGGCGATAGTTTAGTCTATCTACTCCAATTGAAAAAAAAAAAATAATAAAGGAAAAGAGTGAAAAGATTGGAAAAGAGAAAACCGGAAACCGCATCCTAAACAGGAAACAAGGGATGAGCCTCTTCACCCGTTCAATAGATGTGGGTGGAGTGTGAACCAGGGCGATAGTTTAGTCTATCTACTCCAATTGAAAAAAAAAAATAATAAAGGAAAAGAGTGAAAAGATTGGAAAAGAGAAAACCGGAAACCGCATCCTAAACAGGAAACAAGGGATGAGCCTCTTCACCCGTTCAATAGATGTGGGTGGAGTGTGAAACGGGCGATAGTTTAGTCTATCTACTCCAATTGAAAAAAAATAATAAAAAAGGAAAAGAGTGAAAAGATTGGAAAAGAGAAAACCGGAAACCGCATCCTAAACAGGAAACAAGGGATGAGCCTCTTCACCCGTTCAATAGATGTGGGTGGAATGTGAACCGGGCGATAGTTTAGTCTCTCTACTCCAATTGAAAAAAAAAAATAATAAAGGAAAAGAGTGAAAAGATTGGAAAAGAGAAAACCGGAAACCGCATCCTAAACAGGAAACAAGGGATGAGCCTCTTCACCCGTTCAATAGATGTGGGTGGAGTGTGAAACGGGCGATAGTTTAGTCTATCTACTCCAATTGAAAAAAAAAATAATAAAAAAGGAAAAGAGTGAAAAGATTGGAAAAGAGAAAACCGGAAACCGCATCCTAAACAGGAAACAAGGGATGAGCCTCTTCACCTGTTCAATAGATGTGGGTGGAGTGTGAACCGGGTGATAGTTTAGTCTATCTACTCCAATTGAAAAAAAAAATAATAATAAAGGAAAAGAGTGAAAAGATTGGAAAAGAGAAAACCGGAAACCACATCCCAAACAGGAAACAAGGGATGAGCCTCTTCACCCGTTCAATAGATGTGGGTGGAGTGTGAACCAGGCGATAGTTTAGTCTATCTACTCCAATTGAAAAAAAAAAAATAATAAAGGAAAAGAGTGAAAAGATTGGAAAAGAAGAGAAAACCGGAAACCGCATCCTAAACAGGAAACAAGGGATGAGCCTCTTCACCCGTTCAATAGATGTGGGTGGAGTGTGAACCAAGGCGATAGTTTAGTCTATCTACTCCAATTGAAAAAAAAAAATAATAAAGGAAAAGAGTGAAAAGATTGGAAAAGAGAAAACCGGAAACCGCATCCTAAACAGGGGAAACAGGGATGAGCCTCTTCACCCGTTCAATAGATGTGGGTGGAGTGTGAAACGAGCGATAGTTTAGTCTATCTACTCCAATTGAAAAAAAAATAATAAAAAAGGAAAAGAGTGAAAAGATTGGAAAAAGAGAAAACCGGAAACCGCATCCTAAACAGGAAACAAGGGATGAGCCTCTTCACCCGTTCAATAGATGTGGGTGGAATGTAGCAGACCGGGCGATAGTTTAGTCTCTCTACTCCAATTGAAAAAAAAAAAATAAATAAAGGAAAAAGAGTGAAAAGATTGGAAAAGAAAACCGGAAACCGCATCCTAAACAGGAAACAAGGGATGAGCCTCTTCACCCGTTCAATAGATGTGGGTGGAGTGTGAAACGGGCGATAGTTTAGTCTATCTACTCCAATTGAAAAAAAAAATAATAAAAAAGGAAAAGAGTGAAAAGATTGGAAAAGAGAAAACCGGAAACCGCATCCTAAACAGGAAACAAGGGATGAGCCTCTTCACCTGTTCAATAGATGTGGGTGGAGTGTGAACAAGGTGATAGTTTAGTCTATCTACTCCAATTGAAAAAAAAAATAATAATAAAGGAAAAGAGTGAAAAGATTGGAAAAGAGAAAAACCGGAAACCGCATCCTAAACAGGAAACAAGGGATGAGCCTCTTCACCCGTTCAATAGATGTGGGTGGAGTGTGAACGAGCGATAGTTTAGTCTCTCTACTCCAATTGAAAAAAAAATAATAAAGGAAAAGAGTGAAAAGATTGGAAAAAGAGAAAACCGGAAACCGCATCCTAAACAGGAAACAAGGGATGAACCTCTTCACCCGTTCAATAGATGTGGGTGGAGTGTGAAACGGGCGATAGTTTAGTCTATCTACTCCAATTGAAAAAAAATAATAAAAAAGGAAAAGAGTGAAAAAGTTGGAAAGAAAACCGGAAACCGCATCCTAAACAGGAAACAAGGGATGAGCCTCTTCATCCGTTCAATAGATATTGGTGGAGTGTGAACCGGGCGATAGTTTAGTCTATCTACTCCAATTGAAAAAAAAATAATAATAAAGGAAAAAGAGTGAAAAGATTGGAAAAGAGAAAACCGGAAACCGCATCCTAAACAGGAAACAAGGGATGAGCCTCTTCACCCGTTCAATAGATGTGGGTGGAGTGTGAACCGGGTGATAGTTTAGTCTATCTACTCCAATTGAAAAAAAAAAAAAATAATAAAGGAAAAGAGTGAAAAGATTGGAAAAGAGAAAACCGGAAACCGCATCACAAACGAAACAAGGGATGAGCCTCTTCACCCGTTCAATAGATGTGGGTGGAGTGTGAACCGGGCGATAGTTTAGTCTATCTACTCCAATTGAAAAAAATAATAAAGGAAAAGAGTGAAAAGATTGGAAAAGAGAAAACCGGAAACCGCATCCTAAACAGGAAACAGAAAAGGGATGAGCCTCTTCACCCGTTCAATAGATGTGGGTGGAGTGTGAACCGGGCGATAGTTTAGTCTATCTACTCCATTGAAAAAAAAAATAATAAAAAAGGAAAAGAGTGAAAAGATTGGAAAAGAGAAAACTGGAAACCGCATCCTAAACGAAACGAGGGATGAGCCTCTTCACCCGTTCAATAGATATGGGGGGAGTGTGAAACGGGCGATAGTTTAGTCTATCTACTCCAATTGAAAAAAAAATAATAAAAGGAAAAGTGAAAAGATTGGAAAAGAGAAAACCGGAAACCGCATCCTAAACAGGAAACAAGGGATGAGCCTCTTCACCCGTTCAATAGATGTGGGTGGTGTGAACCGGGTGATAGTTTAGTCTATCTACTCCAATTGATAAAAAAATAATAATAAAGAGGAAAAGAGTGAAAAGATTGGAAAAGAGAAAACCGGAAACCGCATCCTAAACAGGAAACAAGGGATGAGCCTCTTCACCCGTTCAATAGATGTGGGTGGGTGAACCGGGCGATAGTTTAGTCTATCTACTCCAATTGAAAAAAAAAAATAATAAAGGAAAAGAGTGAAAAGATTGGAAAAGAGAAAACCGGAAACCGCATCCTAAACAGGAAACAAGGGATGAGCCTCTTCACCGTTCAATAGATGTGGGTGGAGTGTGAAACGGGCGATAGTTTAGTCTATCTACTCCAATTGAAAAAAAATAATAAAAAAGGAAAAGAGTGAAAAGATTGGAAAGAGAAAACCGGAAACCGCATCCTAAACAGGAAACAAGGGATGAGCCTCTTCACCCGTTCAATAGATGTGGGTGGAATGTGAACCGGGCGATAGTTTAGTCTCTCTACTCCAATTGAAAAAAAAAAAATAATAAAGGAAAAGAGTGAAAAGATTGGAAAAGAAAAACCGGAAACCGCATCCTAAACAGGAAACAAGGGATGAGCCTCTTCACCGTTCAATAGATGTATGTGGGTGGAGTGTGAAACAGGCGATAGTTTAGTCTATCTACTCCAATTGAAAAAAAAATAATAAAAAGGAAAAGAGTGAAAAAGGTGGAAAAGAGAAAACCGGAAACCGCATCCTAAACAGGAAACAAGGGATGAGCCTCTTCACCTGTTCAATAGATGTGGGTGGAGTGTGAACCGGGTGATAACCAGTTTAGTCTATCTACTCCAATTGAAAAAAAAATAATAATAAAGGAAAGAGTGAAAAGATTGAGAAAACCGGAAACCACATCCCAAACAGGAAACAAGGGATGAGCCTCTTCACCCGTTCAATAGATGTGGGTGGAGTGTGAACCGGGCGATAGTTTAGTCTATCTACTCCAATTGAAAAAAAAAAAAATAATAAAGAGAAAGAAGTGAAAAGATTGGAAAAGAGAAAACCGGAAACCGCATCCTAAACAGGAAACAAGGGATGAGCCTCTTCACCCGTTCAATAGATGTGGGTGGAGTGTGAACCGGGCGATAGTTTAGTCTATCTACTCCAATTGAAAAAAAAAAATAATAAAGGAAAAGAGTGAAAAGATTGGAAAAGAGAAAACCGGAAACCGCATCCTAAACAGGAAACAAGGGATGAGCCTCTTCACCCGTCAATAGATGTGGGTGAGTGTGAAACGGGCGATAGTTTAGTCTATCTACTCCAATTGAAAAAAAAATAATAAAAAAGGAAAAGAGTGAAAAGATTGGAAAAGAAAACCGGAAACCGCATCCTAAACGGAAACAAGGGATGAGCCTCCTTCACCCGTTCAATAGATGTGGGTGGAATGTGAACCGGGCGATAGTTTAGTCTCTCTCCAATTGAAAAAAAAAAATAATAAGGAAAAGAGTGAAAAGATTGGAAAAGAGAAAACCGGAAACCGCATCCTAAACAGGAAACAAGGGATGAGCCTCTTCACCCGTTCAATAGATGTGGGTGGAGTGTGAAACGGGCGATAGTTTAGTCTATCTACTCCAATTGAAAAAAAAAAATAATAAAAAAGGAAAAAGAGTGAAAAGATTGGAAAAGAGAAAACCGGAAACCGCATCCTAAACAGGAAACAAGGGATGAGCCTCTTCACCTGTTCAATAGATGTGGGTGGAGTGTGAACCGGGTGATAGTTTAGTCTATCTACTCCAATTGAAAAAAATAATAAAGGAAAGAGTGAAAAGATTGGAAAAGAGAAAACCTTGGAAACCGCATCCTAAACAGGAAACAAGGGATGAGCCTCTTCACCCGTTCAATAGATGTGGGTGGAGTGTGAACCGGGCGATAGTTTAGTCTCTCTACTCCAATTGAAAAAAAAATAATAAAGGAAAAGAGTGAAAAGATTGGAAAAGAGAAAACCGGAAACCGCATCCTAAACAGGAAACAAGGGATGAGCCTCTTCACCCGTTCAATAGATGTGGGTGGAGTGTGAAACGGGCGATAGTTTAGTCTATCTACTCCAATTGAAAAAAAATAATAAGAAAAAGAGTGAAAAGATTGGAAAAAGGAAAACCGGGGAAACCGCATCCTAAACAGGAAACAAGGGATGAGCCTCTTCATCCGTTCAATAAGATGGGTGGAGTGTGAACCGGGCGATAGTTTAGTCTATCTACTCCAATTGAAAAAAAAAATAATAATAAAGGAAAAGAGTGAAAAGATTGGAAAAGAGAAAACCGGAAACCGCATCCTAAACAGGAAACAAGGGATGAGCCTCTTCACCGTTCAATAGATGTGGGTGGAGTGTGAACCGGGGATAGTTTAGTCTATCTACTCCAATTGAAAAAAAAAAAATAATAAAGGAGAAAGAGTGAAAAGATTGGAAAAGAGAAAACCGGAAACCGCATCCTAAACAGGAAACAAGGGATGAGCCTCTTCACCGTTCAATAGATGTGGGTGGAGTGTGAACCGGGCAATAGTTTAGTCTATCTCTCCAATTGAAAAAAAAAATAATAAAGGAAAAGAGTGAAAAAGATTGGAAAAGAGAAAACCGGAAACCGCATCCTAAACAGGAAACAAGGGATGAGCCTCTTCACCGTTCAATAGATGTGGGTGGAGTGTGAACAGGCGATAGTTTAGTCTATCTACTCCAATTGAAAAAAAAAATAATAAAAAAGGAAAAGAGTGAAAAAGATTGGAAAAGGAAAACTGGAAACCGCATCTCGACGAAACAAGGGATGAGCCTCTTCACCCGTTCAATAGATATGGGGGAGTGTGGAAACGGGCGATAGTTTAGTCTATCTACTCCAATTGAAAAAAAAAATAATAAAAAAGGAAAAGAGTGAAAAGATTGGAAAAGAGAAAACCGGAAACCGCATCCTAAACAGGAAACAAGGGATGAGCCTCTTCACCCGTTCAATAGATGTGGGTGGAGTGTGAACCGGGTGATAGTTTAGTCTATCTACTCCAATTGATAAAAAAATAATAATAAAGGAAAAAGAGTGAAAAGATTGGAAAAGAGAAAACCGGAAACCGCATCCTAAACAGGGAAACAAGGGATGAGCCTCTTCACCTGTTCAATAGATGTGGGTGGAGTGTGAACCGAGGCGACAAGTTTAGTCTATCTACTCCAATTGAAAAAAATAATAAAGGAAAAGAGTGAAAAGATTGGAAAAGAGAAAACCGGAAACCGCATCTAAACAGGAAACAAGGGATGAGCCTCTTCACCCGTTCAATAGATGTGGGTGGAGTGTGAACCGGGCGATAGTTTAGTCTATCTACTCCAATTGAAAAAAATAATAAAAAAGGAAAAAGTGAAAAGATTGGAAAAGAGAAAACCGGAAACCGCATCCTAAACAGGAAACAAGGGATGAGCCTCTTCACCCGTTCAATAGATGTGGGGGGAGTGTGAAACGGGCGATAGTTTAGTCTATCTACTCCAATTGAAAAAAAAAATAATAAAAAAGGAAAAGAGTGAAAAGATTGAAAGAGAAAACTGGAAACCGCATCCTAAACAGGAAACAAAAAGAAAAAAAAAAACGTTGTTTGACTTGATAAGTTTTAACTTAGTTAAAGTCCAGGCAATGAAATGTCTAAGAAAACAAAATCAATCCTTCAATTAAGCATGAAAAGTTTTAAAATCAAGCAAAAATTAGGCAAAACGCACAAAAAATAAAAAAATAATGGCTCACCCAGAACAGAATTCAACAATATTCAAGACATTTTAACTCCAAGCCGAGAACAAAGCCACTGACCGTTGTAAAAGATATTTCTAACTTTTTACTCACAGAATGTGGAAATGGGGTGCTAGCCAACCAGCCAGCAGAGAAGAGGAAAGAGAACATATAGGATAATTTCGCAGAAAACAAAGAAGAGAATACAGGGATTGTTATGTGATGTCTACCCTTTAATATGGCAACGAATGCTGGACAATGTCATCAAAGATTAAGGAAAAACTTAAAGTGATCGAAATGTGGTTCTACAAAAATATGCTGAGGATACCATGGACGGAACACTTGAGCAACGACGAGTTTCTGGAGAGGATGGACAAGAGAAGGAAATAGATACTTAATATCAGGAAAAAACAGCTGAAGTTTTTGAGATATATAGTGAGAAAGGAGGGCTTGGAGAACCTGATGCTCACGGGACGTATAGAGGAGAAGAGATACAAAGGAAAGCAACGTATACCATACTTGATGGACTTGAGCGGTTGGATGGTGAAACGAAAATTGAGTGGAATAACAGGAGGTGTTAAGAGCGACAAGCAATAGGAGATTGTGGAAAGCCATGATCGCCTATGTTCTGAAGGGACATGGCAAATAGAAGAAGTACCAGTTTTCGTGTAGTTCCTATTTTCCTTAAAGCACCATCGTTTATCACATCCACTGTATTCTCAATCTTGGTCCGTATAAACCACAACTCCGACGCTTGAAGTATATTCTTCCTTTGTAACAAAATTGTCCAATTCAGTCATATAAAAGGTTTGACATTATTTATTAGGCCAGCACAATCTGCTTCGTCATACATTACTGCAAGACAGAGTTTCTTAAGGTAGGTTAGTATGCCATCATTACAGACACACACACAGATATATATATATAGATATATTGTGTAAGGGAAAGGAAGGGAAGACAGGTGAAAAGTGAAAAAAAATAACAGTAATTGAGCAAAAGTGAATCGTACTAGTATCATCTATCACCATTAACAAAATGGCGCGTGACGCAGGGTGTTGATAAGCAAGCAGACGATACAATTTATTACGGAGCTTTCGCTCGAATCTGGGTGTCGGTTGTCAGTATTGTCAACGGCACTGCGTTATGTTGTCAAAGCGTATATTGGAGAACAGTTTATTAATGGCTTTTAATCAGGCACAACCGGTGTTCTGGCCACAGATTGCTTTAGATATATGAGTTGGGATTTAACATTTGATTAACGACTCCATACGTTTTTGTCTGTTTTCTGTCTTTCATTTTTTTTTACATACTTTTTTACTTTTCGTGATTTTTTATATTTTTATTTTGCAATTTTCTTATTTTTGTATTTTAGCCTTTTTTTTTACTCATTTTAAAATTCTCTACTTTTTATTGTTTCGTCTTTTTCGTTCTTTTTTATTTCGTTTTTATTTTTCGTTATTAGGTTTTCCTTTATTACTTCATTCATTCATTCGTTTTCATTCATTCATTCATTCATTCATTCATTAATTCATTCTTCTTTGTTTCTTCTTTCCAAATATTATTTTTTGTCTTTTTTATTTCGTTTTTATTTTTTCGTTATTAGGTTTTCCTTTATTACTTCATTCATTCATTCGTTTTCATTCTTTTTCATTCATTCATTCATTCATTCTTTTTTTCTTTCTTCTTTCCAAATATTATTTTTTGTCTTTTTTATTTCGTTTTTATTTTTTCGTTATTAGGTTTTCCTTTATTACTTCATTCATTCATTCGTTTTCATTCTTTTTCATTCATTCATTCATTCATTCATTCATTCATTCATTCATTCTTCTTTCTTTCTTCTTTCCAAATATTATTTTTTGTCTTTTTTATTTCGTTTTTATTTTTCGTTATTAGGTTTTCCTTTATTACTTCATTCATTCATTCATTCGTTTTCATTCTTTTTCATTCATTCATTCATTCATTCATTCATTCATTCTTCTTTCTTTCTTCTTTCCAAATATTATTTTTTGTCTTTTTTATTTCGTTTTTATTTTTCGTTATTAGGTTTTCCTTTATTACTTCATTCATTCATTCGTTTTCATTCTTTTTCATTCATTCATTCATTCATTCTTTTTTCTTTCTTCTTTCCAAATATTATTTTTTGTCTTTTTTATTTCGTTTTTATTTTTCGTTATTAGGTTTTCCTTTATTACTTCATTCATTCATTCGTTTTCATTCTTTTTCATTCATTCATTCATTCATTCATTCATTCATTCTTCTTTCTTTCTTCTTTCCAAATATTATTTTTTGTCTTTTTTATTTTGATCAAATTATCACTCACTTATTTTTTTTAATTATTATATCGTCGCATTTGTCATATTTCCTTAGTCTTTTTCTATTTCCTTTTCTTTTATCTCTTCAATCTTTCCCATGTATTGTAAATCCTTTTTCTCTTTCTTTCTTTCTCTTTATTACTCTCTTCTTTTCTTCTGTTTTGCATATCGTCTTTCTTTCTTTCTTTCTTTCTTTCTTTCTTTACCATATGTATTTCGACCTTTCTTTCTTTCGTTCTTTTTTGTTGTTACACGTAGTTTTCCTTCCTTCCTTCCTTCCTTCCTTCCTTCCTTCCTTCCTTCCTTCCTTCCTTCCTTCCTTCCTTCCTTCCTTTTCTGTATTTTGTTTTCTTTCTTTCTTTCTTTCTTTCTTTCTTTCTATTTTGGTCTTTTTTATTCACGTCATTTGTTTTGCTTTTCGTGTTGTCTTTCTTGTTGTATTTATACATTTTTCGTGTTGTATTTATACATTTTTTGTTCTTTCTTTCTTTCTTTCTTTCTTTCTTTCTTTCTTTCTTTCTTTCGTTATACATTTAGTCTTTCTTTCTTCTCTATATTTTGGTATTTCTTTATTTCTTTTTCACAGTTTCATTCTTTTAACCATATGTTTTTATTTCGTTTTTACGTTCCTTTCTCGTTTTATTCTCTTGTGTTCATCAAATTACCTACAAGTTTTGAATGTTTGTTACATTCTTTGATGAATGCGTGGTATAGAAAGCTTGAAAGAAGAAGAAGATAAAGAAGAGAAGGAAAGCGGAAGACGAAGAAGAGGAGGAGGAGAAGAGGGTGGAGGAGGAAGAGAATTGATATATGAGATAAAGCTGTGAGTGAGGTTGGGTGGGAGAATGGGGAGAGAGGAAGAAAACGAGGAAAAAGAAGAGGGAGAAGAGAATTGATACATAAGATAAAAATGGGAGGGAAATGTTAGGGTTAGGTGGAAGGACGGGGAGAGAATAAGAAGGCAAAAAAGAGGAAAAAGAAGAAGAAAAAAAAAGGAAAAAAGTAGAAGAAAGAAAAAGAAGAAGAATGTTGATAGTCGAAATAAATCAAATATCTGAAGGCAGATGACAGTCGGTAGAAAAGGTATAGAAACGTGCATAAAAAACAAACAAAAAAAACTTTTATTTGCAGAAGTGGACTTAATTCTTTAATTCTTTGGTTTGTTTACGTTTCAGTAAAAAGATCTGAGCAGATATGACCTTTTGAGAAAAATATCTTAGTGAAGAAGTATGCTTTCATTAATAGTTAAAATAGTGCCATGCCATGCTGTGACGCCATCTGTAGCCTAGAGGTAAAGCAGTCCGCATATAACAACAGTTCCGCGGGTTCGGTTCCTACTGCAGAACACGTTTTTGGAAAGTAATTGTAGGTACCTCCACTAAATCGCTGAAAAAACAGCATAGTATAATTAAAAAAAACCCAAACCTAATAAAAACGAACCTTTTCCATCAAAATGTTTATGTTATTATTAAGAGGAAAAGTATTATTTAAAAAACATTTGAATCCCTTCTAACGCATTCGAAATTTTGGTAAAAACTTGTTTTGATTTTAGTTAGCAGATAACCAAATCGTTATTAGAGTTTACTATGGAAAACGTAATATTACATAGTTTTTTTTTTTCCGGTGACAAACATTAATTTGGAAATTCTTGCAAAATGCAAAGAATTCTCGGATTTTAATAAAACTTCCAGGACTTATTCACAAATGATTTTTACATCTGTTACTACCCCTCTATGTAATTTCATCAAATTTTAAAAAATTAACTTTTGCTAGGAAAATTGGTTTTATTAGTTAAACGCAAGACTCATTGGGGAATGTAAATAATCTATTATCTTTTGGAAACATTTTGCCTTTAGTTTCGAAAATCTGCTCCCAATAGTAAAATAAAAATGCAACAAAACTATGACATTATTTAATTTAATAAACTTTTAATAAATAATATATATTAAGGAAATTATAGTCTGAAGAAAAAAATTCGATTAATAATGAAACTTTAAAAGAAGTGTTTTCATTTTTTTAAATTATAATAATTTATAAAGTTTTAAAAATATCATAAAAATACTTCAAAAATTTGTTGTCGTTTGTTTATTACTTTGTTAAGTGAAGATTATATTTGCTAATCGAAAATTGAAAAGTTTAATACAAATCGTCGTATTTTTAAAATAATTTTAATTTTCGTTGTGTATGTGAAGTTTTTTTTGTATGGTAATTTCTATGTGTACATTAAAAGGCCATGTGTTTCAGGGTTTCTTCCCCTACAGGAAAAAAAAGTTTGTACAAACATGTCACTTGTGATCGCCACACACTTTTCTTATCTCGCATCTGTCAACCTGTTAACACATTTCAAATACAGTGAAAAGGTTAGAAAGTTTGACTCTGTGTTTAAGAAATAGTTCTATTTTACATTTCATGCTGTAAGTAAGTAATACTTGTGTAAATAAGATTAATTTAACATTAAATTTGATAATTTTCTAAAGATAATGTATCACAGAAACATATTTTTGCAAGATTTTTAAGGCCGAGAATTAACTTTTGTTTACAAATGTGTCGATAGCTAAAAAATGGCCAAAGAATTGAAAGATTAAAAAGAAAAAAAAAGAAAATTTTTAGTTTCCAATCAATATAATTTCTGTTTAAAATACACCATAGTATTTTGCTTACTGTAAATAGTAAATTCAATTATTTAGCTTTCAATTAAAACTAAAAAAGTTGCAAGAAAACTTTTTTAATTTTATAAATTCAGTTTAAAAGTTAGATATCGAAAATGAGTGGAGGTACTTAATATAGATAGATAGATTGATATGAATAAACTGAGTTAGTTACACACTTTTGGAGTAGATAGACTAAACTATCGCCCGGTTCACACTCCACCCACGTCTATTGAACAGGTGAAGAGGCTCATCCCTTGTTTCCTGTTTAGGATGCGGTTTCCGGTTTTCTCTTTTTCAATCTTCTCACTTTTTTTTCAATTGGAGTAGATAGACTAAACTATCACCTAGTTCACACTCCACCCACATCTATTGAACAGGTGAAGAGGCTCATTCCTTGTTTCCTGTTTTGGATGCGGTTTCCGGTTTTCTCTTTTCCAATCTTTTCACTCATTTGTAGCCCCCTGCACATCAGTGGCGTTACCGACTTGCTCGGGGTGATATGATTAAAAAAAACAAAAAACAAAACAAAACATATATATATAGCAGGGATAGATAGATAGATAGATAGATAGATAGATAGATAGATATGAAGAAATTGAATTAGATAGATAGATAGATAGATAGATAGATAGATAGATAGATAGATAGATATGAAGAGAGTGAAGTGTATAGATAAATTTGAACTATGATATATCTATATAAGAGACTGACGTCAGATAGATAGATAGATAGATATGAAGAGAGTGAAGTGCATAGATAAATTTGAACTATGATATATATATATATATATATATATATATATATATATATATATAACAGACTGACGTAAGATAGATAGATAGATAGATAGATAGATAGATACAGAAGTATATAGATGGATATGAATTGACTGATATATATATATATATATATATATATATATATATATATATATATATATATATGTTGAAGAGACTGACGCAAATAGATAGATAGACTCTAACCCTAACTCTGGCGAGATAAGATAAGTGTATAGAGATCACAAGTGACATAATTGTAAGAATGTTTTTCCGGTAAGAAGAAATCCTGAATCACATGACCTTTTAATCACATAAAAATTATATTTAAAAAATACTATGGTTAGATGATTTGTATAAAACCTTTCAATTTTCAATTAGTAAATACAGTCTTTACTTTATAAACTACCAACCTAACGTCTACAAGTCTTGGAAATATTTTAAAAATGTTTTTGAAAATTTATAAATTATTATAATTTAAAAAACAAAAATGAAAACAATTCTTTTCCAATTTCATTATTAATCGAAAAAATGTTTTTCTTCAGATTAAAATTTCTGAAATTTATATTAATTATTAAAGCAATTAAAAGCTTATCTAATTAAATAATGTCATAGTTTTATTGCATTTTATGTTTTACTATTCGGGGCAGATCTTCAGAAAAAGTGGCCTAATGGTTTTAAAAAATAATACATGATTTACATTTCCTAATGAGTCTTGCATTTAACTAACAACACCAATTTTGCTTACAGAATTTAATTTCTTGAAATTTCATGAATTTACGTGGAGGTGTAAAACAGATGTAACAAACATTTTTTTTTACTAGTATTTTTTAAAAATAAGGATTTCAAAAACAGTTTAATTCATTTGTGAATAAGTCCTCAAAGTTACATTAAAATTATTTGATTATTTTGAATTTTTGCAAGAATTTCCACATTAATGTCACTGAAAAGAAAAGAAAAAACAAACAGAGTGATGTAGCTGTATATTTCCGCGTTGCTCGTGGATTTTTAGTATTTATGCTGGTAAGGTCAAGTACTTATTCAAAAAGCTCCAGTACGAGGTTGCCATGATGTGAAATAAGTCTTGTTTTTTTTTGTATTTGTAAAACGGGGTTCATGCTTGGTCAATTTTGCCAATAAACGGGAATGATGTATGTACAATTGGAAGAGCGGGGACGAGTGTTACAGGAGCCTGTAATGTGATGCGATGACGTTGTGACGCAGAAGAAGTGGATGCAATGTAACGTCGGAGGGGTTTTCACCTTGAAGAAAATGTGAAATTGTTATGACATATGATAAGGTAAAAGTTACAAAAAAGATCTAATTTTTGTTGGAATACAACTAAGCGTTTCGGAGAAATAAACGATCGCAAAAAGCAATACTTTCCATTAATTTTTGCTGCACCTCATATGTCAACTGAAATTTTTGTTTGCATATCAAGACATCAGATCGTGATCTACCAGTGACTCGATTTTGGTTGAAATTCAGTGAAGCATCTTGGAGAAATGCATAAAAGTGCACAAAAGACCACCCAAAATTATGTTTGTCGTTGTTTTTTACAAACCGTGTACATTGATTCGAACAACTTTTGTGTACATCAAAGGTTTGAACTTTAATCTACAAGCTAAACGATTTTACTTGAATTCGCTTAAGACAGCCCAGAGGAGAAAACTTCGTAAGCGTTTCGGTGATCTCTGCTGCACTCTTTAAATCGATTCCAAAATTTTTTGCGCACAAAGTTCATGTCATAATCGACAGGTGACCCAATTTTGGTTGAAATCAGACAAAGGGTTTCGGAGGATTAGGGTTCGTTAGAATGGAGACACATGAACACACACAGAGAGATAGATCCATTTATAAATATATATATATAGATTACGTCTTCCATTGTAAACTCTCGTAAAGATTTGGCTCCCTGCTAACAGAAATAAAAACAAGATTTTTACCAAAATTTCGAACGTGTTAGAAAGAATTTATAAAAATTTAAAAAATAATTAAAAAATACTTTGATCTTTCCTCTTAATAATAACATAAAGATTTTGATGGAAACAGTTCGCTTTTTATAAAGTTTGGGGCCTTTTTCCTTCATACTATCTTGTTTTTACAACTATTTACTGGAGGTACTTAAATATCAGTCAGTTCATACTTTCACTTTGATATTCCTTTAGTTAACTACAAAGTTGCAATCTGATAGTTTATTTCAAAGAACCATTACTTTGTCGAATATGTACCCGACAGGAGTTTTTTCCCTGAGTACTATACTCTTAAACTTTTCAAATCTAGGGTTGGCCGTTTTCTACATAACGTCATAAATGGGAAAAGTGGAAAAACTATAAGCGACATGTTTCCGCAAGAGCCTGTTTTCTTCCTTCGGATTTTTCGGGTTAGAAGCTTCTCACCTGAAGAAGCTCTCGGTGAAACGCCTCATTTATAGATGTTCCACTGTCTGAAACATATTTCTTCGGCATCTCTAAATTAGAAGCTAAAAAAAAAAAAAAAAAAAAAAAAGAAAGAAAAAAAAAAGAAAAAGAAAAAAGAAAAACAACAAAAAGCCAAAAAACAAACCGGCTTTCCTCTCACTGCCTCACCATTTTTGTTTCGAATAATATTTTTTATCATCTTCAGATAAGAATAAGATTCTATCAGAAGAAGCCAAAGAAAACAAACTGGTTCTCAGTAAAACGTCTCATTATCTCGGCATATCCATTTTTGTTTCGGATACAATTTGTTTGGCATCTTCAGATTAGAAAAAAAGATTCCCATCTCAAGAAGCCAAAGAAATGAGACCGGCACCCGGTGAAAGATCTCACTATCTCAACATAAGTATTTTGTTTCAGACACTATTGCTTAGGTATCTTCAGATTACAAGAAGATTACATCTGAACAAACTAAAAGAAACAAAAAAACAAAAACAGACCGGCTCCAGGTGAAATGTCTCACTATTTCAACAAATCCATTTTTTCGGATACTTTTTCTTCAGCATTTCAGATTAGAATATTCTATCTGAAGAAGCCAATGAAAACAAACCGGCTCTCTGTTAAACGTCACATTTATAGATTTTTCAAATGTCTCAACACATCCATTTTTGTTTCAGATACTATTTTTTCGGCATCTTCAGATTTGAAGAATATTCTCGCCGGAGCAATTAAAAAAAAACAGATCAGTGAAACGTTTCATTATCTTAACTTATCCATTTTTGTTTCGGATGTTATTTTTTCGGCATCTTCAGATTTGAAGAATATTCTCGCCGGAGCAATTAAAAAAAAAAAACAGATCAGTGAAACGTTTCATTATCTTAACTTATCCATTTTTGTTTCGGATGTTATTTTTTCGGCATCTTCAGATTTGAAGAATATTCTCGCCGGAGCAATTAAAAAAAAAAAAACAGATCAGTGAAACGTTTCATTATCTTAACTTATCCATTTTTGTTTCGGATGTTATTTTTTCGGCATCTTCAGATTTGAAGAATATTCTCGCCGGAGGAAAAAAAAAAAACAGACCGGCTCCAGGTGAAATGTCTCACTATTTCAACAAATCCATTTTTTCGGATACTTTTTCTTCAGCATTTCAGATTAGAATATTCTATCTGAAGAAGCCAATGAAAACAAACCGGCTCTCTGTTAAAAGTCACATTTATAGATTTTTCAACTGTCTCAACACATCCATTTTTGTTTCAGATACTATTTTTTCGGTATCTTCAGATTAGAAGAATATTCTCGCCGGAGGAATTAAAAAAAAAAAACAGATCAGTGAAACGTTTCATTATCTTAACTTATCCATTTTTGTTTTGGATGTTATTTTTTCGGCATCTTCAGATTTGAAGAATATTCTCGCCGGAGGAATTAAAAAAAAACAGATCAGTGAAACGTTTCATTATCTTAACTTATCCATTTTTGTTTCGGATGTTATTTTTTCGGCATCTTCAGATTTGAAGAATATTCTCGCCGGAGGAATTAAAAAAAAACAGATCAGTGAAACGTTTCATTATCTTAAATTATCCATTTTTGTTTCGGATGTTATTTTTTCGGCATCTTCAGATTTGAAGAATATTCTCGCCGGAGGAATTAAAAAAAAAAACCAGATCAGTGAAACGTTTCATTATCTTAACTCATCCATTTTTGTTTTGGATGTTATTTTTTCGGCATCTTCAGATTTGAAGAATATTCTCGCCGGAGGAATTAAAAAAAAACAGATCAGTGAAACGTTTCATTATCTTAACTTATCCATTTTTGTTTCGGATGTTATTTTTTCGGCATCTTCAGATTTGAAGAATATTCTCGCCGGAGGAATTAAAAAAAAACAGATCAGTGAAACGTTTCATTATCTTAAATTATCCATTTTTGTTTCGGATGTTATTTTTTCGGCATCTTCAGATTTGAAGAATATTCTCGCCGGAGGAATTAAAAAAAAAAAACAGATCAGTGAAACGTTTCATTATCTTAACTTATCCATTTTTGTTTTGGATGTTATTTTTTCGGCATCTTCAGATTTGAAGAATATTCTCGCCGGAGGAATTAAAAAAAAAAAACAGATCAGTGAAAAGTTTCATTATCTTAACTTATCCATTTTTGTTTCGGATGTTATTTTTTCGGCATCTTCAGATTTGAAGAATATTCTCGCCGGAGGAATTAAAAAAAAACAGATCAGTGAAACGTTTCATTATCTTAACTTATCCATTTTTGTTTCGGATGTTATTTTTTCGGCATCTTCAGATTTGAAGAATATTCTCGCCGGAGGAATTAAAAAAAAACAGATCAGTGAAATGTTTCATTATCTTAACTTATCCATTTTTGTTTCGGATGTTATTTTTTCGGCATCTTCAGATTTGAAGAATATTCTCGCCGGAGGAATTAAAAAAAAAAGATCAGTGAAACGTTTCATTATCTTAACTTATCCATTTTTGTTTCGGATGTTATTTTTTCGGCATCTTCAGATTTGAAGAATATTCTCGCCGGAGGAATTAAAAAAAAACAGATCAGTGAAACGTTTCATTATCTTAACTTATCCATTTTTGTTTCGGATGTTATTTTTTCGGCATCTTCAGATTTGAAGAATATTCTCGCTGGAGGAATTAAAAAAAAACAGATCAGTGAAATGTTTCATTATCTTAACTTATCCATTTTTGTTTCGGATGTTATTTTTTCGTCATCTTCAGATTTGAAGAATATTCTCGCCGGAGGAATTTTAAAAAAAACAGATCAGTGAAACGTTTCATTATCTTAACTTATCCATTTTTGTTTCGGATGTTATTTTTTCGTCATCTTCAGATTTGAAGAATATTCTCGCCGGAGGAATTAAAAAAAAAACAGATCAGTGAAACGTTTCATTATCTTAAATTATCCATTTTTGTTTCGGATGTTATTTTTTCGTCATCTTCAGATTTGAAGAATATTCTCGCCGGAGGAATTAAAAAAAAAAAAGTTCAGTGAAACGTTTCATTATCTTAACTTATCCATTTTTGTTTCGGATGTTATTTTTTCGTCATCTTCAGATTTGAAGAATATTCTCGCTGGAGGAATTAAAAAAAACAGATCAGTGAAACGTCTCATTATCTTAACTTATCCATTTTTGTTTCGGATGTTATTTTTTCGGCATCTTCAGATTTGAAGAATATTCTCGCCGGAGGAATTAAAAAAAAAACAGATCAGTGAAACGTTTCATTATCTTAACTTATCCATTTTTGTTTCGGATGTTATTTTTTCGGCATCTTCAGATTTGAAGAATATTCTCGCCGGAGGAAAAAAAAAAAACAGACCGGCTCCAGGTGAAATGTCTCACTATTTCAACAAATCCATTTTTTCGGATACTTTTTCTTCAGCATTTCAGATTAGAATATTCTATCTGAAGAAGCCAATGAAAACAAACCGGCTCTCTGTTAAAAGTCACATTTATAGATTTTTCAACTGTCTCAACACATCCATTTTTGTTTCAGATACTATTTTTTCGGTATCTTCAGATTTGAAGAATATTCTCGCCGGAGGAATTAAAAAAAAACAGATCAGTGAAACGTTTCATTATCTTAACTTATCCATTTTTGTTTCGGATGTTATTTTTTCGGCATCTTCAGATTTGAAGAATATTCTCGCTGGAGGAATTAAAAAAAAACAGATCAGTGAAATGTTTCATTATCTTAACTTATCCATTTTTGTTTCGGATGTTATTTTTTCGTCATCTTCAGATTTGAAGAATATTCTCGCCGGAGGAATTTTAAAAAAAACAGATCAGTGAAACGTTTCATTATCTTAACTTATCCATTTTTGTTTCGGATGTTATTTTTTCGTCATCTTCAGATTTGAAGAATATTCTCGCCGGAGGAATTAAAAAAAAAACAGATCAGTGAAACGTTTCATTATCTTAACTTATCCATTTTTGTTTCGGATGTTATTTTTTCGTCATCTTCAGATTTGAAGAATATTCTCGCCGGAGGAATTAAAAAAAAAAACAGATCAGTGAAACGTTTCATTATCTTAACTTATCCATTTTTGTTTCGGATGTTATTTTTTCGTCATCTTCAGATTTGAAGAATATTCTCGCTGGAGGAATTAAAAAAAACAGATCAGTGAAACGTCTCATTATCTTAACTTATTCATTTTTGTTTCGGATGTTATTTTTTCGGCATCTTCAGATTTAAAGAATATTCTCGCCGGAGGAATTAAAAAAAAAACAGATCAGTGAAACGTTTCATTATCTTAACTTATCCATTTTTGTTTCGGATGTTATTTTTTCGGCATCTTCAGATTTGAAGAATATTCTCGCCGGAGGAATTAAAAAAAAACAGATCAGTGAAACGTTTCATTATCTTAAGTTATCCATTTTTGTTTCGGATGTTATTTTTTCGGCATCTTCAGATTTGAAGAATATTCTCGCCGGAGGAAAAAAAAAAAAACAGACCGGCTCCAGGTGAAATGTCTCACTATTTCAACAAATCCATTTTTTCGGATACTTTTTCTTTAGCATTTCAGATTAGAATATTCTATCTGAAGAAGCCAATGAAAACAAACCGGCTCTCTGTTAAAAGTCACATTTATAGATTTTTCAACTGTCTCAACACATCCATTTTTGTTTCAGATACTATTTTTTCGGTATCTTCAGATTAGAAGAATATTCTCGCCGGAGGAATTAAAAAAAAAAAAAAACAGATCAGTGAAACGTTTCATTATCTTAACTTATCCATTTTTGTTTTGGATGTTATTTTTTCGGCATCTTCAGATTTGAAGCATATTCTCGCTGGAGGAATTAAAAAAAAACAGATCAGTGAAACGTTTCATTATCTTAACTTATCCATTTTTGTTTCGGATGTTATTTTTTCGGCATCTTCAGATTTGAAGAATATTCTCGCCGGAGGAATTAAAAAAAAAACAGATCAGTGAAACGTTTCATTATCTTAACTTATCCATTTTTGTTTCGGATGTTATTTTTTCGTCATCTTCAAATTTGAAGAATATTCTTCGCCGGAGGAATTTAAAAAAAAAACAGATCAGTGAAACGTTTCATTATCTTAACTTATCCATTTTTGTTTCGGATGTTATTTTTTCGTCATTCTTCAAAAAAAATTTGAAGAATATTCTCGGAAGGAATTAAAAAAAAAACAGAAATCGTTTGAAACGTTTCATTATCTTAACTTATCCATTTTTGTTTTGGATGTTATTTTGTCGGCATCTTCAGATTTGAAGAATATTCTCGCTGGAGGAATTAAAAAAAAACAGATCAGTGAAACGTTTCATTATCTTAACTTATCCATTTTTGTTTCGGATGTTATTTATTCGGCATCTTCAGATTTGAAGAATATTCTCGCCGGAGGAATTAAAAAAAAACAGATCAGTGAAACGTTTCATTATCTTAACTTATCCATTTTTGTTTCGGATGTTATTTTTTCGGCATCTTCAGATTTGAAGAATATTCTCGCCGGAGGAATTAAAAAAAAAAACAGATCAGTGAAACGTTTCATTATCTTAACTTATCCATTTTTGTTTTGGATGTTATTTTTTCGGCATCTTCAGATTTGAAGAATATTCTCGCTGGAGGAATTAAAAAAAAAAAACAGATCAGTGAAACGTTTCATTATCTTAAATTATCCATTTTTGTTTCGGATGTTATTTTTTCGGCATCTTCAGATTTGAAGAATATTCTCGCCGGAGGAATTAAAAAAAAACAGATCAGTGAAACGTTTCATTATCTTAACTTATCCATTTTTGTTTCGGATGTTATTTATTCGGCATCTTCAGATTTGAAGAATATTCTCGCCGGAGGAATTAAAAAAAAACAGATCAGTGAAACGTCTCATTATCTTAACTTATCCATTTTTGTTTCGGATGTTATTTTTTCGGCATCTTCAGATTTAAAGAATATTCTCACCGGAGGAATTAAAAAAAAACAGATCAGTGAAACGTTTCATTATCTTAACTTATCCATTTTTGTTTCGGATGTTATTTTTTCGGCATATTCAGATTTGAAGAATATTCTCGCCGGAGGAATTAAAAAAAAACAGATCAGTGAAACGTTTCATTATCTTAACTTATCCATTTTTGTTTCGGATGTTATTTTTTCGGCATCTTCAGATTTGAAGAATATTCTCGCCGGAGGAAAAAAAAAAAACAGACCGGCTCCAGGTGAAATGTCTCACTATTTCAACAAATCCATTTTTTCGGATACTTTTTCTTTAGCATTTCAGATTAGAATATTCTATCTGAAGAAGCCAATGAAAACAAACCGGCTCTCTGTTAAAAGTCACATTTATAGATTTTTCAACTGTCTCAACACATCCATTTTTGTTTCAGATACTATTTTTTCGGTATCTTCAGATTAGATAAATATTCTCGCCGGAGGAATTAAAAAAAAAAAAAACAGATCAGTGAAACGTTTCATTATCTTAACTTATACATTTTTGTTTTGGATGTTATTTTTTCGGCATCTTCAGATTTGAAGCATATTCTCGCTGGAGGAATTAAAAAAAAACAGATCAGTGAAACGTTTCATTATCTTAACTTATCCATTTTTGTTTCGGATGTTATTTTTTCGGCATCTTCAGATTTGAAGAATATTCTCGCCGGAGGAATTAAAAAAAAAACAGATCAGTGAAACGTTTCATTATCTTAACTTATCCATTTTTGTTTCGGATGTTATTTTTTCGTCATCTTCAAATTTGAAGAATATTCTCGCCGGAGGAATTAAAAAAAAACAGATCAGTGAAACGTTTCATTATCTTAACTTATCCATTTTTGTTTCGGATGTTATTTTTTCGTCATCTTCAAATTTGAAGAATATTCTCGCCGGAGGAATTAAAAAAAAAACAGATCAGTGAAACGTTTCATTATCTTAACTTATCCATTTTTGTTTTGGATGTTATTTTGTCGGCATCTTCAGATTTGAAGAATATTCTCGCTGGAGGAATTAAAAAAAAACAGATCAGTGAAACGTTTCATTATCTTAACTTATCCATTTTTGTTTCGGATGTTATTTATTCGGCATCTTCAGATTTGAAGAATATTCTCGCCGGAGGAATTAAAAAAAAACAGATCAGTGAAACGTTTCATTATCTTAACTTATCCATTTTTGTTTCGGATGTTATTTTTTCGGCATCTTCAGATTTGAAGAATATTCTCGCCGGAGGAATTAAAAAAAAAACAGATCAGTGAAACGTTTCATTATCTTAACTTATCCATTTTTGTTTCGGATGTTATTTATTCGGCATCTTCAGATTTGAAGAATATTCTCGCCGGAGGAATTAAAAAAAAACAGATCAGTGAAACGTTTCATTATCTTAACTTATCCATTTTTGTTTCGGATGTTATTTTTTCGGCATCTTCAGATTTGAAGAATATTCTCGCTGGAGGAATTAAAAAAAAACAGATCAGTGAAACGTTTCATTATCTTAACTTATCCATTTTTGTTTCGGATGTTATTTTTTCGGCATCTTCAGATTTGAAGAATATTCTCGCTGGAGGAATTAAAAAAAAACAGATCAGTGAAACGTCTCATTATCTTAACTTATCCATTTTTGTTTCGGATGTTATTTTTTCGTCATCTTCAGATTTGAAGAATATTCTCGCCGGAGGAATTAAAAAAAAACAGATCAGTGAAACGTTTCATTATCTTAACTTATCCATTTTTGTTTCGGATGTTATTTTTTCGGCATCTTCAGATTTGAAGAATATTCTCGCTGGAGGAATTAAAAAAAAAACAGATCAGTGAAATGTTTCATTATCTTAACTTATCCATTTTTGTTTCGGATGTTATTTTTTCGTCATCTTCAGATTTGAAGAATATTCTCGCCGGAGGAATTTAAAAAAAAACAGATCAGTGAAACGTTTCATTATCTTAACTTATCCATTTTTGTTTCGGATGTTATTTTTTCGTCATCTTCAGATTTGAAGAATATTCTCGCCGGAGGAATTAAAAAAAAAACAGATCAGTGAAACGTTTCATTATCTTAACTTATCCATTTTTGTTTCGGATGTTATTTTTTCGTCATCTTCAGATTTGAAGGATATTCTCGCCGGAGGAATTAAAAAAAAAACAGATCAGTGAAACGTTTCATTATCTTAACTTACCCATTTTTGTTTCGGATGTTATTTGTTCGTCATCTTCAGATTTGAAGAATATTCTCGCTGGAGGAATTAAAAAAAACAGATCAGTGAAACGTCTCATTATCTTAACTTATCCATTTTTGTTTCGGATGTTATTTTTTCGGCATCTTCAGATTTAAAGAATATTCTCGCCGGAGGAATTAAAAAAAAACAGATCAGTGAAACGTTTCATTATCTTAACTTATCCATTTTTGTTTCGGATGTTATTTTTTCGTCATCTTTAGATTTGAAGAATATTCTCGCCGGAGGAATTTAAAAAAAACAGATCAGTGAAACGTTTCATTATCTTAACTTATCCATTTTTGTTTCGGATGTTATTTTTTCGTCATCTTCAGATTTGAAGAATATTCTCGCCGGAGGAATTAAAAAAAAAACAGATCAGTGAAACGTTTCATTATCTTAACTTATCCATTTTTGTTTCGGATGTTATTTTTTCGTCATCTTCAGATTTGAAGGATATTCTCGCCGGAGGAATTAAAAAAAAACAGATCAGTGAAACGTTTCATTATCTTAACTTATCCATTTTTATTTCGGATGTTATTTTTTCGTCATCTTCAGATTTGAAGAATATTCTCGCTGGAGGAATTAAAAAAAACAGATCAGTGAAACGTCTCATTATCTTAACTTATCCATTTTTGTTTCGGATGTTATTTTTTCGGCATCTTCAGATTTAAAGAATATTCTCACCGGAGGAATTAAAAAAAAAACAGATCAGTGAAACGTTTCATTATCTTAACTTATCCATTTTTGTTTCGGATGTTATTTTTTCGGCATATTCAGATTTGAAGAATATTCTCGCCGGAGGAATTAAAAAAAAAACAGATCAGTGAAACGTTTCATTATCTTAACTTATCCATTTTTGTTTCGGATGTTATTTTTTCGGCATCTTCAGATTTGAAGAATATTCTCGCCGGAGGAAAAAAAAAAAAAACAGACCGGCTCCAGGTGAAATGTCTCACTATTTTAACAAATCCATTTTTTCGGATACTTTTTCTTTAGCATTTCAGATTAGAATATTCTATCTGAAGAAGCCAATGAAAACAAACCGGCTCTCTGTTAAAAGTCACATTTATAGATTTTTCAACTGTCTCAACACATCCATTTTTGTTTCAGATACTATTTTTTCGGTATCTTCAGATTAGAAGAATATTCTCGCCGGAGGAATTAAAAAAAAAAAAACAGATCAGTGAAACGTTTCATTATCTTAACTTATACATTTTTGTTTTGGATGTTATTTTTTCGGCATCTTCAGATTTGAAGCATATTCTCGCTGGAGGAATTAAAAAAAAACAGATCAGTGAAACGTTTCATTATCTTAACTTATCCATTTTTGTTTCGGATGTTATTTTTTCGGCATCTTCAGATTTGAAGAATATTCTCGCCGGAGGAATTAAAAAAAAACAGATCAGTGAAACGTTTCATTATCTTAACTTATCCATTTTTGTTTCGGATGTTATTTTTTCGTCATCTTCAAATTTGAAGAATATTCTCGCCGGAGGAATTAAAAAAAAACAGATCAGTGAAACGTTTCATTATCTTAACTTATCCATTTTTGTTTCGGATGTTATTTTTTCGTCATCTTCAAATTTGAAGAATATTCTCGCCGGAGGAATTAAAAAAAAACAGATCAGTGAAACGTTTCATTATCTTAACTTATCCATTTTTGTTTTGGATGTTATTTTGTCGGCATCTTCAGATTTGAAGAATATTCTCGCTGGAGGAATTAAAAAAAAACAGATCAGTGAAACGTTTCATTATCTTAACTTATCCATTTTTGTTTCGGATGTTATTTATTCGGCATCTTCAGATTTGAAGAATATTCTCGCCGGAGGAATTAAAAAAAAACAGATCAGTGAAACGTTTCATTATCTTAACTTATCCATTTTTGTTTCGGATGTTATTTTTTCGGCATCTTCAGATTTGAAGAATATTCTCGCCGGAGGAATTAAAAAAAAAAACAGATCAGTGAAACGTTTCATTATCTTAACTTATCCATTTTTGTTTTGGATGTTATTTTTTCGGAATCTTCAGATTTGAAGAATATTCTCGCTGGAGGAATTAAAAAAAAAAAACGAATCGAAAAAGTGAAACGTTTCGCTATACTAGGGTATCCATTTTGTTTCGGATGTTATTTTTTCGGCATCTTCGAATTTGAAGAATATTCTCGCCGGAGGAATTAAAAAAAAACAGATCAGTGAAACGTTTCATTATCTTAACTTATCCATTTTTGTTTCGGATGTTATTTTTCGGCATCTTCAGATTTGAAGAATATTCTCGCCGGAGGAATTAAACAAAAACAGATCAGTGAAACGTTTCATTATCTTAACTTATCCATTTTTGTTTTGGATGTTATTTTTTCGGCATCTTCAGATTTGAAGAATATTCTCGCCGGAGGAATTAAAAAAAAGTGAATCAGTGGAACGTTTCATTATCTTAACTTATCCATTTTTGTTTCGGATGTTATTTTCGGCATCTTCAAATTTGAAGAATATTCTCGCCAGAGGAATTAAAAAAAAAACAGATCAGTGAAACGTTTCATTATCTTAACTTATCCATTTTTGTTTCGGATGTTATTTATTCGGCATCTTCAGATTTGAAGAATATTCTCGCCGGAGGAATTAAAAAAAAACAGATCGGTGAAACGTTTCATTATCTTAACTTATCCATTTTTGTTTCGGATGTTATTTTTTCAGCATCTTCAGATTTGAAGAATATTCTCGCCGGAGGAATTAAAAAAAAAAAAAAACAGATCAGTGAAACGTTTTCATTATCTTAACTTGTCATTTTTGTTTTGGATGTTATTTTTTCGGCATCTTCAGATTTGAAGACTGTTCTCGCCAGAGAATTAAAAAAAAAAACAGATCAGTGAAACGTTTCATTATCTTAAATTATCCATTTTTGTTTCGGATGTTATTTTTTCGGCATCTTCGAATTTGAAGAATATTCTCGCCGGAGGAATTAAACAAAAACAGATCAGTGAAACGTTTTCATTATCTTAACTTATCCATTTTGTTTCGGATGTTATTTTTTCGGCATCTTCAGATTTGAAGAATATTCTCGCCAGAGAATTAAAAAAAAAACAGATCAGTGAAACGTTTCATTATCTTAACTTATCCATTTTTGTTTTGGATATTTATTTTTCGGCATCTTCAAGTTTGAAGAATATTCTCGCTGGAGGAATTAAAAAAAAAAAAACAGATCAGTGAAACGTTTCATTATCTTAACTTATCCATTTTTGTTTCGGATGTTATTTTCCGGCATCTTCAGATTTGAAGAATATTCTCGCCGGAGGAATTAAAAAAAAACAGATCAGTGAAAGAATTTCATTATCTTAACTTATCCATTTTGTTTCGGATGTTATTTTTCGGCATCTTCAGATTTGAAGAATATTCTCGCCGGAGAATTAAAAAAAAAAACAGATCAGTGAAACGTTTCTTTATCTTAACTTATCCATTTTTGTTTTTGGAGTGTTATTTTGTCGGCATCTTCAGATTTGAAAGAATATTCTCGCTGGAGAAATTAAAAAAAAACAGATCAGTGAAACATTTCATTATCTTAACTTTCATTTTTGTTTTGGATGTTATTTTTTCGGCATCTTCAGATTTGAAGAATATTCTCGCCGGAGAATTAAAAAAACAGATTAGTGAAAACGTTTCATTATCTTAACTTATCCATTTTGTTTCGGATGTTATTTTTTCGGCATCTTCAGATTTGAAGAATATTCTCGCCGGAGGAATTAAAAAAACAGATCGGTGAAACGTTTCATTATCTTAACTTATTCATTTTTGTTTCGGATGTTATTTTTTCGGCATCTTCAAAGATTTGAAGAATATTCTCGCTGGAGGAATTAAAAAAAAACAACAGATCAGTGAAACGTTTCATTATCTTAACTTATCCATTTTTGTTTTGGATGTTATTTTGTCGGCATCTTCAGATTTGAAGAATATTCTCGCTGGAGGAATTAAAAAAAAACAGATCAGTGAAACGTTTCATTATCTTAACTTATCCATTTTTGTTTTGGATGTTATTTTTTCGGCATCTTCAGATTTGAAGAATATTCTCGCCGGAGGAATTAAAAAAAAACAGATCAGTGAAACGTTTCATTATCTTAACTTATCCATTTTTGTTTCGGATGTTATTTTTTCGGCATCTTCAGATTTGAAGAATATTCTAGCCGGAGGAATTAAAAAAAAACAGATCAGTGAAACGTTTCATTATTTTAACTTATTCATTTTTGTTTCGGATGTTATTTTTTCGGCATCATCAGATTTGAAGAATATTCTCGCTGGAGGAATTAAAAAAAAACAACAGATCAGTGAAACGTTTCATTATCTTAACTTATCCATTTTTGTTTCGGATGTTATTTTTTCGGCATCTTCAGATTTGAAGAATATTCTCGCTGGAGGAATTAAAAAAACAGATCAGTGAAACGTTTCATCATCTTAACTTATCCATTTTTGTTTCGGATGTTATTTTTTCGGCATCTTCAGATTTGAAGAATATTCTCGCCGGAGGAATTAAAAAAAAACAGATCAGTGAAACGTTTCATTATCTTAACTTATCCATTTTTGTTTTGGATGTTATTTTTTCGGCATCTTCAGATTTGAAGAATATTCTCGCCGGAGGAATTAAAAAAAAACAGATCAGTGAAACGTTTCATTATCTTAACTTATCCATTATTGTTTTGGCTGTTATTTTTTCGGCATCCTCAGATTTGAAGAATATTCTCGCCCTAGGAATTTAAAAAAAACCAGATCAGTGAAACGTTTCATTATCTTAACTTATCCATTTTTGTTTTGGATGTTATTTTTTCGGCATCTTCAGATTTGAAGAATATTCTCGCCGGAGGAATTAAAAAAAAACAGATCAGTGAAACGTTTCATTATCTTAACTTATCCATTTTTGTTTTGGATGTTATTTTTTCGGCATCTTCAGATTTGAAGAATATTCTCGCCGGAGGAATTAAAAAAAAACAGATCAGTGAAACGTTTCATTATCTTAACTTATCCATTTTTGTTTCGGATGTTATTTTTTCGGCATCTTCAGATTTGAAGAATATTCTCGCCGGAGGAATTAAAAAAAAACAGATCAGTGAAACGTTTCATTATCTTAACTTATCCATTTTTGTTTTGGATGTTATTTTTTCGGCATCTTCAGATTTGAAGAATATTCTCGCCGGAGGAATTAAAAAAAAACAGATCAGTGAAACGTTTCATTATCTTAACTTATCCATTTTTGTTTCGGATGTTATTTTTTCGGCATCTTCAGATCTGAAGAATATTCTCGCCGGAGGAATTAAAAAAAAACAGATCAGTGAAACGTTTCATTATCTTAACTTATTCATTTTTGTTTCGGATGTTATTTTTTCGGCATCTTCAGATTTGAAGAATATTCTCGCTGGAGGAATTAAAAAAAAACAACAGATCAGTGAAACGTTTCATTATCTTAACTTATCCATTTTTGTTTCGGATGTTATTTTTTCGGCATCTTCAGATTTGAAGAATATTCTCGCTGGAGGAATTAAAAAAAACAGATCAGTGAAACGTTTCATCGTCTTAACTTATCCATTTTTGTTTCGGATGTTATTTTTTCGGCATCTTCAGATTTGAAGAATATTCTAGCCGGAGGAATTAAAAAAAAAACAGATCAGTGAAACGTTTCATTATCTTAACTTATCCATTTTTGTTTTGGATGTTATTTTGTCGGCATCTTCAGATTTGAAGAATATTCTCGCTGGAGGAATTAAAAAAAAACAGATCAGTGAAACGTTTCATTATCTTAACTTATCCATTTTTGTTTTGGATGTTATTTTTTCGGCATCTTCAGATTTGAAGAATATTCTCGCCGGAGGAATTAAAAAAAAACAGATCAGTGAAACGTTTCATTATTTTAACTTATTCATTTTTGTTTCGGATGTTATTTTTTCGGCATCTTCAGATTTGAAGAATATTCTCGCTGGAGGAATTAAAAAAAAACAACAGATCAGTGAAACGTTTCATTATCTTAACTTATCCATTTTTGTTTCGGATGTTATTTTTTCGACATCTTCAGATTTGAAGAATATTCTCGCTGGAGGAATTAAAAAAAAACAGATCAGTGAAACGTTTCATCATCTTAACTTATCCATTTTTGTTTCGGATGTTATTTTTTCGGCATCTTCAGATTTGAAGAATATTCTCGCCGGAGGAATTAAAAAAAAACAGATCAGTGAAACGTTTCATTATCTTAACTTATCCATTTTTGTTTCGGATGTTATTTTTTCGGCATCTTCAGATTTGAAGAATATTCTCGCTGGAGGAATTAAAAAAAAAACAGATCAGTGAAACGTTTCATTATCTTAACTTATCCATTTTTGTTTTGGATGTTATTTTTTCGGCATCTTCAGATTTGAAGAATATTCTCGCCGGAGGAATTAAAAAAAAACAGATCAGTGAAACGTTTCATTATCTTAACTTATCCATTTTTGTTTCGGATGTTATTTTTTCGGCATCCTCAGATTTGAAGAATATTCTCGCCCTAGGAATTTAAAAAAAACCAGATCAGTGAAACGTTTCATTATCTTAACTTATCCATTTTTGTTTCGGATGTTATTTTTTCGGCATCTTCAGATTTGAAGAATATTCTCGCCGGAGGAATTAAAAAAAAACAGATCAGTGAAACGTTTCATTATCTTAACTTATCCTTTTTTGTTTCGGATGTTATTTTTTCGTCATCTTCAGATTTGAAGAATATTCTCGCCGGAGAAATTAAACAAAAAACAGATCAGTGAAACGTTTCATTATCTTAACTTATTCATTTTTGTTTCGGATGTTATTTTTTCGGCATCTTCAGATTTGAAGAATATTCTTGCCGGAGGAATTAAAAAAAAAAACAGATTAGTGAAATGTTTCATTATCTTAACTTATCCATTTTTGTTTCGGATGTTATTTTTTCGGCATCTTCAGATTTGAAGAATATTCTCGCCGGAGGAATTAAAAAAAAACAGATCAGTGAAACGTTTCATTATCTTAACTTATCCATTTTTGTTTCGGATGTTATTTTTTCGGCATCTTCGGATTTGAAGAATATTCTCGCCGGAGGAATTAAAAAAACAGATCAGTAGCTCATTCATTATCTTAACTTATCCATTTTTGTTTCGGATGTTATTTTTCCGGCATCTTCAGATTTGAAAAATATTCTCGCCGGAGGAATTAAAAAAACAGATCAGTGAAACGTCTCATTATCTTAACTTATCCATTTTTGTTTCGGATGTTATTTTTCGGCATCTTCAGATTTGAAGAATATTCTCGCCGGAGGAATTAAAAAAAAACAGATCAGTGAAACGTTTCATTATCTTAACTTATCCATTTTTGTTTCGGATGTTATTTTTTTCGGCATCTTCGGGTTGAAGAATATTCTCGCCGGAGGAATTAAAAAAACAGATCAGTGAAACGTTTCATTATCTTAACTTATCCATTTTTGTTTCGGATGTTATTTTTCCCGGCATCTTTAGATTTGAAGAATATTCTCGCCGGAGGAATTTAAAAAAACAGATCAGTGAAACGTCTCATTATCTTAACTTATCCATTTTGTTTCGGATATTGTTTTCGGCGCCGTCAGATTTGAAGAATATTCTCGCCGGAGGAATTTAAAGAACAGATCAGTGAAACGTCTCATTATCTTAACTTATCCATTTTGTTTCCGGATGTTATTTTTTCGGCATCGTCAGATTTGAAGAATATTATTCTGTCGGAGGAATTTAAAAAAACAGATCGGTGAAACGTCTCATTATCTTAACTTATCCATTTTGTTTCGGATGTTATTTTTTCACATCGTCAGATTTGAAGAATATTCTCGCCGGAGGAATTTAAAAAAACAGATCAGTGAAACGTCTCATTATCTTAACTTATCCATTTTTGTTTCGGATGTTATTTTTTCGGCATCGTCGAATTTGAAGAATATTCTCGCCGGAGAAATTTAAAAAAAACAGATCAGTGAAACGTCTCATTATCTTAACTTATCCATTTTTGTTTCGGATATTTATTTTTCGGCATCGTCAGATTTGAAGAATATTCTCGCCGGAAGATTTAAAAAAACAGATCAGTGAAACGTCTCATTATCTTAACTTATCCATTTTTGTTTCGGATGTTATTTTTTCGGCATCTTCAGATTTGAAGAGAATATTCTCGCCGGAGGAATTAAAGAAACAGATCGGTGAAACGTTTCATTATCTTAACTTATCCATTTTTGTTTCGGATGTTATTTTTCCGGCATCTTCAGATTTGAAGAATATTCTCGCCGGAGGAATTTAAAAAAAACGGATCAGTGAAACGTTTATTTATCTTAACTTATCCATTTTTGTTTCGGATGTTGTTTTCGGCATCGTCAGATTTGAAGAATATTCTCGCCGGAGGAATTTAAAAAAAAACCAGATCAGTGAAACGTTTCATCATCTTAACTTATCCATTTTTTGTTTCGGATGTTATTTTTTCGGCATCTTCAGATTTGAAGAATATTCTCGCCGGAGGAATTTAAAAAAAAACGAATCAGTGAAACGTTTCATTATCTTAACCTATCCAATTTTTGTTTCGGATGTTATTTTTCGGCATCGTCCAAATTTGAAGAATATTCTCGCCGGAGGAATTTAAAAAAACAGATCAGTGAAACGTCTCATTATCTTAACTTATCCATTTTTGTTTCGGATGTTATTTTTTCGGCATCTTCAGATTTGAAGAATATTCTCGCCGGAGAAATTAAACAAAAAACAGATCAGTGAAACATTTCATTATCTTAACTTATTCATTTTTTTGTTTCAGATGTTATTTTTCCCGGCATCTTCAGATTTGAAGAATATTCTCGCCGGAGGAATTAAAAAAAAAACGAATTAGTGAAATGTTTCATTATCTTAACTTATCCATTTTTGTTTCGGATGTTATTTTTCCGGCATCTTCAGATTTGAAGAATATTCTCGCCGGAGGAATTAAAAAAAAACAGATCAGTGAAACGTTTCATTATCTTAACTTATCCATTTTGTTTCAGATGTTATTTTTTCGGCATCTTCGGATTTGAAGAATATTCTCGCCGGAGGAATTAAAAAAAAACAGATCAGTGAAACGTTTCATTATCTTAACTTATCCATTTTTGTTTCGGATGTTATTTTTTCGGCATCTTCAGATTTGAAGAATATTCTCGCCGGAGGAATTAAAAAAAAACAGATCAGTGAAACGTCTCATTATCTTAACTTATCCATTTTTGTTTCGGATGTTATTTTTTCGGCATCTTCAGATTTGAAGAATATTCTCGCCCGAGGAATTAAAAAAAAACAGATCAGTGAAACGTTTCATTATCTTAACTTATCCATTTTTGTTTCGGATGTTATTTTTTCGGCATCTTCAGATTTGAAGAATATTCTCGCCGGAGGAATTAAAAAAAAACAGATCAGTGAAACGTTTCATTATCTTAACTTATCCATTTTTGTTTCGGATGTTATTTTTTCGGCATCTTCAGATTTGAAGAATATTCTCGCCGGAGGAATTTAAAAAAAAACAGATCAGTGAAACGTCTCATTATCTTAACTTATCCATTTTTGTTTCGGATGTTATTTTTTCGGCATCGTCAGATTTGAAGAATATTCTCGCCGGAGGAATTTAAAAAAAAACAGATCAGTGAAACGTCTCATTATCTTAACTTATCCATTTTTGTTTCGGATGTTATTTTTTCGGCATCGTCAGATTTGAAGAATATTCTCGCCGGAGGAATTTAAAAAAAAAACAGATCAGTGAAACGTCTCATTATCTTAACTTATCCATTTTTGTTTCGGATGTTATTTTTTCGGCATCGTCAGATTTGAAGAATATTCTCGCCGGAGGAATTTAAAAAAAAACAGATCAGTGAAACGTCTCATTATCTTAACTTATCCATTTTTGTTTCGGATGTTATTTTTTCGGCATCGTCAGATTTGAAGAATATTCTCGCCGGAGGAATTTAAAAAAAAACAGATCAGTGAAACGTCTCATTATCTTAACTTATCCATTTTTGTTTCGGATGTTATTTTTTCGGCATCGTCAGATTTGAAGAATATTCTCGCCGGAGGAATTAAAAAAAAAAACAGATCAGTGAAACGTCTCATTATCTTAACTTATCCATTTTTGTTTCGGATGTTATTTTTTCGGCATCTTCAGATTTGAAGAATATTCTCGCCGGAGGAACTAAAAAAAAACAGATCAGTGAAACGTTTCATTATCTTAACCTATCAATTTTGTTTCGGATGTTATTTTTTCGGCATCGTCAGATTTGAAGAATATTCTCGCCGGAGGAATTAAAAAAAACAGATCAGTGAAACGTCTCATTATCTTAACTTATCCATTTTGTTTCGGATGTTATTTTTTCGGCATCTTCAGATTTGAAGAATATTCTCGCCGGAGCAATTAAAAAAACAAAACAGATCAGTGAAACGTTTCATTATCTTAACTTATCCATTTTTGTTTCGGATGTTATTTTTTCGGCATCTTCAGATTTGAAGAATATTCTCGCGGATAAATTAAAAAAAAACAAAACAGATCAGTGAAACGTTTCATTATCTTAACTTATCCATTTTTGTTTCGGATGTTATTTTCGGCATCTTCAGATTTGAAAGACATATTCTCGCCGGAGGAATTTAAAAAAAAAACAGATCAGTGAAACGTCTCCATTATCTTAACTTATCCATTTTTGTTTCGGATGTTATTTTCGGCATCTTCAGATTTGAAGAATATTCTCGCCGGAGAATTAAAAAAAAAACAGATCAGTGAAACGTCTCATTATCTTAACTTATCCATTTTTGTTTCGGATGTTATTTTTTCGGCATCTTCAGATTTGAAGAATATTCTCGCCGGAGCAATTAAAAAAAACAGATCAGTGAAACGTTTCATTATCTTAACTTATCCCATTTTTTGTTTCGGATGTTATTTTTTTCGGCATCTTCAGATTTGAAGAATATTCTCGCCGGAGCAATTAAAAAAAAACAGATCAGTGAAACGTTTCATTATCTTAACTTATCCATTTTGTTTCGGATGTTATTTTTTCGGCATCTTCAGATTTGAAGAATATTCTCGCCGGAGGAATTTAAAAAAAAAACAGATCAGTGAAACGTCTCATTATCTTAACTTATCCATTTTTGTTTCGGATGTTATTTTTTTCGGCATCTTCAGATTTGAAGAATATTCTCGCCGGAGGAATTAAAAAAACGATCAGTGAACGTTTCATTATCTTAACTTATCCATTTTTGTTTCGGATATTTTTTCGGCATCTTCAGATTTAGAAGAATATTCTCGCCGGAGAATTAAAAAAAACAGATCAGTGAAACGTTTCATTATCTTAACTTATCCATTTTTGTTTCGGATGTTATTTATTCGGCATCTTCAGATTTGAAGAATATTCTCGCCGGAGGAATTAAAAAAACAGATCAGTGAAACGTTTCATTATCTTAACTTATCCATTTTTTGTTTCGGATGTTATTTTCGGCATCTTCAGATTTGAAGAATATTCTCGCCGGAGAATTAAAAAAAAAACAGATCAGTGAAACGTTTCATTATCTTAACTTATCCATTTTTGTTTTGGATGTTATTTTTTCGGCATCTTCAGATTTGAAGAATATTCTCGCCGGAGGAATTAAAAAAAAAACAGATCAGTGAAACGTTTCATTATCTTAAATTATCCATTTTTGTTTCGGATGTTATTTTTCCGGCATCTTCAGATTTGAAGAATATTCTCGCCGGAGGAATTAAACAAAAACAGATCAGTGAAACGTTTCATTATCTTAACTTATCCATTTGTTTCGGATGTTATTTTTTCGGCATCTTCAGATTTGAAGAATATTCTCGCGGAGGAATTAAAAAAAAAAACAGATCAGTGAAACGTTTCATTTATCTTAACTTATCCATTTTTGTTTTGGATGTTATTTTTTCGGCATCTTCAGATTTGAAGAATATTCTCGCTGGAGGAATTAAAAAAAAAAAAACAGATCAGTGAAACGTTTCATTATCTTAACTTATCCATTTTGTTTCGGATGTTATTTTTTCGGCATCTTCAGATTTGAAGAATATTCTCGCCGGAGGAATTAAAAAAACAGATCAGTGAAACGTTTCATTATCTTAACTTATCCATTTTGTTTCGGATGTTATTTTTTCGGCATCTTCAGATTTGAAGAATATTCTCGCCAGAGGGAATTAAAAAAAACAGATCAGTGAAACGTTTCATTATCTTAACTTATCCATTTTGTTTTGGATGTTATTTTGTCGGCATCTTCAGATTTGAAGAATATTCTCGCTGGAGGAATTAAAAAAAAACAGATCAGTGAAACGTTTCATTATCTTAACTTATCCATTTTTGTTTTGGATGTTATTTTTTTTCGGCATCTTCAGATTTGAAGAATATTCTCGCCGGAGGAATTAAAAAAAAACAGATTAGTGAAACGTTTCATTATCTTAACTTATCCATTTTTGTTTCGGATGTTATTTTTTCGGCATCTTCAGATTTGAAGAATATTCTCGCCGGAGGAATTAAAAAAACAGATCAGTGAAACGTTTCATTATCTTAACTTATTCATTTTGTTTCGGATGTTATTTTTTCGGCATCTTCAGATTTGAAGAATATTCTCGCTGGAGGAATTAAAAAAAAACAACAGATCAGTGAAACGTTTCATTAACTTATCCATTTTTGTTTTGGATGTTATTTTGTCGGCATCTTCAGATTTGAAGAATATTCTCGCTGGAGGAATTAAAAAGAAACAGATCGGTGAAACGTTTCATTATCCAACTTATCCATTTTGTTTTGGATGTTATTTTTTCGGCATCTTCAGATTTGAAGAATATTCTCGCCGGAGGAATTAAAAAAAAACGAATCAGTGAAACGTTTCATTATCTTAACTTATCCATTTTTGTTTCGGATGTTATTTTTTCGGCATCTTCAGATTTGAAGAATATTCTAGCCGGAGGAATTAAAAAAACAGATCAGTGAAACGTTTCATTATTTTAACTTATTCATTTTTGTTTCGGATGTTATTTTCGGCATCATCAGATTTGAAGAATATTCTCGCTGGAGGAACTAAAAAAAAACAACAGATCAGTGAAACGTTTCATTATCTTAACTTATCCATTTTGTTTCGGATGTTATTTTTTCGGCATCTTCAGATTTGAAGAATATTCTCGCTGGAGGAATTAAAAAAAACAGATCAGTGAAACGTTTCATCATCTTAACTTATCCATTTTTGTTTCGGATGTTATTTTCGGCATCTTCAGATTTGAAGAATATTCTCGCCGGAGGAATTAAAAAAAAACAGATCAGTGAAACGTTTCATTATCTTAACTTATCATTTTGTTTTGGATGTTATTTTTCGGCATCTTCAGATTTGAAGAATATTCTCGCCGGAGGAATTAAAAAAACAGATCAGTGAAACGTTTCATTATCTTAACTTATCCATTATTGTTTTGGCTGTTATTTTCGGCATCCTCAGATTTGAAGAATATTCTCGCCTAGGAATTTAAAAAAAAACCAGATCAGTGAAACGTTTCATTATCTTAACTTATCCATTTTTGTTTTGGATGTTATTTTTTCGGCATCTTCAGATTTGAAGAATATTCTCGCCGGAGAATTAAAAAAACAGATCAGTGAAACGTTTCATTATCTTAACTTATCCATTTTTGTTTCGGATGTTATTTTTTCGGCATCTTCAGATTTGAAGAATATTCTAGCCGGAGGAATTAAAAAAAACAGATCAGTGAAACGTTTCATTATTTCATTTTTATTCATTTTGTTTCGGATGTTATTTTCGGCATCATCAGATTTGAAGATATTCTCGCTGGAGGAATTAAAAAAAAACAACAGATCAGTGAAACGTTTCATTATCTTAACTTATCCATTTTGTTTCGGATGTTATTTTTTCGGCATCTTCAGATTTGAAGAATATTCTCGCTGGAGGAATTAAAAAAACAGATCAGTGAAACGTTTCATCATCTTAACTTATCCATTTTGTTTCGGATGTTATTTTTTCGGCATCTTCAGATTTGAAGAATATTCTCGCCGGAGGAATTAAAAAAACAGATCAGTGAAACGTTTCATTATCTTAACTTATCCATTTTTGTTTTGGATGTTATTTTTTCGGCATCTTCAGATTTGAAGAATATTCTCGCCGGAGGAATTAAAAAAACAGATCAGTGAAACGTTTCATTATCTTAACTTATCCATTATTGTTTTGGCTGTTATTTTTTCGGCATCCTCCAGATTTGAAGAATATTCTCGCCCTAGGAATTTAAAAAAACCAGATCAGTGAAACGTTTCATTATCTTAACTTATCCATTTTTTGTTTTGGATGTTATTTTTTCGGCATCTTCAGATTTGAAGAATATTCTCGCCGGAGGAATTAAAAAAAAACAGATCAGTGAAACGTTTCATTATCTTAACTTATCCATTTTTGTTTTGGATGTTATTTTTTCGGCATCTTCAGATTTGAAGAATATTCTCGCCGGAGGAATTAAAAAAACAGATCAGTGAAACGTTTCATTATCTTAACTTATCCATTTTTGTTTCGGATGTTATTTTTTCGGCATCTTCAGATTTGAAGAATATTCTCGCCGGAGGAATTAAAAAAACAGATCAGTGAAACGTTTCATTATCTTAACTTATCCATTTTTGTTTTGGATGTTATTTTTTCGGCATCTTCAGATTTGAAGAATATTCTCGCCGGAGGAATTAAAAAAAAACAGATCAGTGAAATGTTCATTATCTTAACTTATCCATTTTTTGTTTCGGATGTTATTTTTTCGGCATCGTCAGATTTGAAGAATATTCTCGCCGGAGGAATTTAAAAAACAGATCAGTGAAACGTCTCATTATCTTAACTTATCCATTTTTGTTTCGGATGTTATTTTTTCGGCATCGTCAGATTTGAAGAATATTCTCGCCGGAGGAATTTAAAAAAAAAACAGATCAGTGAAACGTCTCATTATCTTAACTTATCCATTTTTGTTTCGGATGTTATTTTCGGCATCGTCAGATTTAAGATATTCTCGCCGGAGGAATTTAAACAGATCAGTGAAACGTCTCATTATCTTAACTTATCCATTTTTGTTTCGGATGTTATTTTTTCGGCATCGTCAGATTTGAAGAATATTCTCGCCGGAGGAATTTAAAAAAAAAACAGATCAGTGAAACGTCTCATTATCTTAACTTATCCATTTTGTTTCGGATGTTATTTTTTCGGCATCGTCAGATTTGAAGAATATTCTCGCCGGAGGAATTTAAAAAAAAAACGAATCAGTGAAACGTCTCATTATCTTAACTTATCCATTTTTGTTTCGGATGTTATTTTTTCGGCATCTTCAGATTTGAAGAATATTCTCGCCGGAGGAATTAAAAAAAAACAGATCAGTGAAACGTTTCATTATCTTAACTTATCCATTTTTGTTTCGGATGTTATTTTTTCGGCATCTTCAGATTTGAAGAATATTCTCGCCGGAGGAATTTAAAAAAAAACAGATCAGTGAAACGTTTCATTATCTTAACTTATCCATTTTTGTTTCGGATGTTATTTTCGGCATCGTCAGATTTGAAGAATATTCTCGCCGGAGGAATTTAAAAAAAAAACAGATCAGTGAAACGTTTCATCATCTTAACTTATCCATTTTTGTTTCGGATGTTATTTTTTCGGCATCTTCAGATTTGAAAATATTCTCGCCGGAGAATTTAAAAAAAAACAGATCAGTGAAACGTTTCATTATCTTAACCTATCCAATTTTGTTTCGGATGTTATTTTTTCGGCATCGTCAGATTTGAAGAATATTCTCGCCGGAGGAATTTAAAAAAACAGATCAGTGAAACGTCTCATTATCTTAACTTATCCATTTTTGTTTCGGATGTTATTTTCGGCATCTTCAGATTTGAAGAATATTCTCGCCGGAGAAATTAAACAAAAAACAGATCAGTGAAACGTTTCATTATCTTAACTTATTCATTTTTGTTTCGGATGTTATTTTTTCGGCATCTTCAGATTTGAAGAATATTCTCGCCGGAGGAATTAAAAAAAAAAAACAGATTAGTGAAATGTTTCATTATCTTAACTTATCCATTTTTGTTTCGGATGTTATTTTTTCGGCATCTTCAGATTTGAAGAATATTCTCGCCGGAGAATTAAAAAAAAACAGATCAGTGAAACGTTTCATTATCTTAACTTATCCATTTTTGTTTCGGATGTTATTTTTTCGGCATCTTCGGATTTGAAGAATATTCTCGCCGGAGGAATTAAAAAAAAACAGATCAGTGAAACGTTTCATTATCTTAACTTATCCATTTTTGTTTCGGATGTTATTTTTTCGGCATCTTCAGATTTGAAGAATATTCTCGCCGGAGGAATTAAAAAAAAACAGATCAGTGAAACGTCTCATTATCTTAACTTATCCATTTTTGTTTCGGATGTTATTTTTTCGGCATCTTCAGATTTGAAGAATATTCTCGCCCGAGGAATTAAAAAAAAACAGATCAGTGAAACGTTTCATTATCTTAACTTATCCATTTTTGTTTCGGATGTTATTTTTTCGGCATCTTCAGATTTGAAGAATATTCTCGCCGGAGGAATTAAAAAAAAACAGATCAGTGAAACGTTTCATTATCTTAACTTATCCATTTTTGTTTCGGATGTTATTTTTTCGGCATCTTCAGATTTGAAGAATATTCTCGCCGGAGGAATTTAAAAAAAAACAGATCAGTGAAACGTCTCATTATCTTAACTTATCCATTTTTGTTTCGGATGTTATTTTTTCGGCATCGTCAGATTTGAAGAATATTCTCGCCGGAGGAATTTAAAAAAAAAACAGATCAGTGAAACGTCTCATTATCTTAACTTATCCATTTTTGTTTCGGATGTTATTTTTTCGGCATCGTCAGATTTGAAGAATATTCTCGCCGGAGGAATTTAAAAAAAAAACAGATCAGTGAAACGTCTCATTATCTTAACTTATCCATTTTTGTTTCGGATGTTATTTTTTCGGCATCGTCAGATTTGAAGAATATTCTCGCCGGAGGAATTTAAAAAAAAACAGATCAGTGAAACGTCTCATTATCTTAACTTATCCATTTTTGTTTCGGATGTTATTTTTTCGGCATCGTCAGATTTGAAGAATATTCTCGCCGGAGGAATTTAAAAAAAAAACAGATCAGTGAAACGTCTCATTATCTTAACTTATCCATTTTTGTTTCGGATGTTATTTTTTCGGCATCTTCAGATTTGAAGAATATTCTCGCCGGAGGAACTAAAAAAAAACAGATCAGTGAAACGTTTCATTATCTTAACCTATCCAATTTTGTTTCGGATGTTATTTTTTCGGCATCGTCAGATTTGAAGAATATTCTCGCCGGAGGAATTAAAAAAAAACAGATCAGTGAAACGTCTCATTATCTTAACTTATCCATTTTTGTTTCGGATGTTATTTTTTCGGCATCTTCAGATTTGAAGAATATTCTCGCCGGAGCAATTAAAAAAAAACAAAACAGATCAGTGAAACGTTTCATTATCTTAACTTATCCATTTTTGTTTCGGATGTTATTTTTTCGGCATCTTCAGATTTGAAGAAAATATTCTCGCCGGAGCAATTAAAAAAAAACAAAACAGATCAGTGAAACGTTTCATTATCTTAACTTATCCATTTTGTTTCGGATGTTATTTTTTCGGCATCTTCAGATTTGAAGAATATTCTCGCCGGAGGAATTTAAAAAAAAAAACGAATCAGTGAAACGTCTCATTATCTTAACTTATCCATTTTTGTTTCGGATGTTATTTTTCGGCATCTTCAGATTTGAAGAATATTCTCGCCGGAGGAATTAAAAAAAAAAAACAGATCAGTGAAACGTCTCATTATCTTAACTTATCCATTTTTGTTTCGGATGTTATTTTTTCGGCATCTTCAGATTTGAAAAGAGAATATTCTCGCCGGAGCAATTAAAAAAAAAAAACAGATCAGTGAAACGTTTCATTATCTTAACTTATCCATTTTTGTTTCGGATGTTATTTTTTCGGCATCTTCAGATTTGAAGAATATTCTCGCCGGAGCAATTAAAAAAAAAAAACAGATCAGTGAAACGTTTCATTATCTTAACTTATCCATTTTTTGTTTCGGATGTTATTTTTTCGGCATCTTCAGATTTGAGAATATTCTCGCCGGAGGAATTTAAAAAAAAAAAACAGATCAGTGAAACGTCTCATTATCTTAACTTATCCATTTTTGTTTCGGATGTTATTTTTTCGGCATCTTCAGATTTGAAGAATATTCTCGCCGGAGGAATTAAAAAAAAACAGATCAGTGGAACGTTTCATTATCTTAACTTATCCATTTTTGTTATTTTCAGCATCTTCAGATCTGAAAGAATATTCTCGCCGGAAAATTAAAAAAAAACAGATCAGTGAAACGTTTCATTATCTTAACTTATCCATTTTTGTTTCGGATGTTATTTATTCGGCATCTTCAGATTTGAAGAAATCTTCTCGCCGGAGAATTAAAAAAAAACAGATCAGTGAAACGTTTCATTATCTTAACTTATCCATTTTTGTTTCGGATGTTATTTTTTCGGCATCTTCAGATTTGAAGAATATTCTCGCCGGAGGAATTAAAAAAAAACAGATCAGTGAAACGTTTCATTATCTTAACTTATCCATTTTTGTTTTGGATGTTATTTTCGGCATCTTCAGATTTGAAGAATATTCTCGCCGGAGGAATTAAAAAAACAGATCAGTGAAACGTTTCATTATCTTAAATTATCCATTTTTGTTTCGGATGTTATTTTTTCGGCATCTTCAGATTTGAAAGAATATTCTCGCCGGAGGAATTAAACAAAAACAGATCAGTGAAACGTTTCATTATCTTAACTTATCCATTTTTGTTTCGGATGTTATTTTTTCGGCATCTTCAGATTTGAAGAATATTCTCGCCGGAGGAATTAAAAAAAAAACAGATCAGTGAAACGTTTCATTATCTTAACTTATCCATTTTTGTTTTGGATGTTATTTTTTCGGCATCTTCAGATTTGAAGAATATTCTCGCTGGAGGAATTAAAAAAAAAAACAGATCAGTGAAACGTTTCATTATCTTAACTTATCCATTTTGTTTCGGATGTTATTTTTTCGGCATCTTCAGATTTGAAGAATATTCTCGCCGGAGGAATTAAAAAAACAGATCAGTGAAACGTTTCATTATCTTAACTTATCCATTTTTGTTTCGGATGTTATTTTTTCGGCATCTTCAGATTTGAAGAATATTCTCGCCGGAGGAATTAAAAAAAAAAACAGATCAGTGAAACGTTTCATTATCTTAACTTATCCATTTTTTGTTTTGGATGTTATTTTGTCGGCATCTTCAGATTTGAAGAATATTCTCGCTGGAGGAATTAAAAAAACAGATCAGTGAAACGTTTCATTATCTTAACTTATCCATTTTTGTTTTGGATGTTATTTTTTCGGCATCTTCAGATTTGAAGAATATTCTCGCCGGAGGAATTAAAAAAAAACAGATTAGTGAAACATTTCATTATCTTAACTTATCCATTTTTGTTTCGGATGTTATTTTTTCGGCATCTTCAGATTTGAAGAATATTCTCGCCGGAGGAATTAAAAAAACAGATCAGTGAAACGTTTCATTATCTTAACTTATTCATTTTGTTTCGGATGTTATTTTTTTCGGCATCTTCAGATTTGAAGAATATTCTCGCTGGAGGAATTAAAAAAAAACAACAGATCAGTGAAACGTTTCATTATCTTAACTTATCCATTTTTGTTTTGGATGTTATTTTGTCAGCATCACTTCAGATTTGAAGAATATTCTCGCTGGAGGAATTAAAAAAAAACAGATCAGTGAAACGTTTCATTATCTTAACTTATCCATTTTTGTTTTGGATGTTATTTTTTCGGCATCTTCAGATTTGAAGAATATTCTCGCCGGAGGAATTAAAAAAAAACAGATCAGTGAAACGTTTCATTATCTTAACTTATCCATTTTGTTTCGGATGTTATTTTTTCGGCATCTTCAGATTTGAAAGAATATTCTAGCCGGAGGAATTAAAAAAACAGATCAGTGAAACGTTTCATTATTTTAACTTATTCATTTTTGTTTCGGATGTTATTTTTTCGGCATCATCAGATTTGAAGAATATTCTCGCTGGAGGAATTAAAAAACAACAGATCAGTGAAACGTTTCATTATCTTAACTTATCCATTTGTTTCGGATGTTATTTTTTCGGCATCTTCAGATTTGAAGAATATTCTCGCTGGAGGAATTAAAAAAACAGATCAGTGAAACGTTTCATCATCTTAACTTATCCATTTTTGTTTCCGGATGTTATTTTTTCGGCATCTTCAGATTTGAAGAATATTCTCGCCGGAGGAATTAAAAAAAACAGATCAGTGAAACGTTTCATTATCTTAACTTATCCATTTTTGTTTTGGATGTTATTTTCGGCATCTTCAGATTTGAAGAATATTCTCGCCGGAGGAATTAAAAAAAAACAGATCAGTGAAACGTTTCATTATCTTAACTTATCCATTATTGTTTTTGGCTGTTATTTTTTCGGCATCCTCAGATTTGAAGAATATTCTCGCCCTAGGAATTTTAAAAAAACCAGATCAGTGAAACGTTTCATTATCCTTAACTTATCCATTTTTGTTTTGGATGTTATTTTTTCGGCATCTTCAGATTTGAAGAATATTCTCGCCGGAGGAATTAAAAAAAAACAGATCAGTGAAACGTTTCATTATCTTAACTTATCCATTTTTGTTTTGGATGTTATTTTTTCGGCATCTTCAGATTTGAAGAATATTCTCGCCGGAGGAATTAAAAAAAAACAGATCAGTGAAACGTTTCATTATCTTAACTTATCCATTTTTGTTTCGGATATTATTTTTCGGCATCTTCAGATTTGAAGAATATTCTCGCCGGAGGAATTAAAAAAAAAACAGATCAGTGAAACGTTTCATTATCTTAACTTATCCATTTTTGTTTTGGATGTTATTTTTTCGGCATCTTCAGATTTGAAGAATATTCTCGCCGGAGGAATTAAAAAAAAACAGATCAGTGAAACGTTTCATTATCTTAACTTATCCATTTTTGTTTCGGATGTTATTTTTTCGGCATCTTCAGATCTGAAGAATATTCTCGCCGGAGGAATTAAAAAAACAGATCAGTGAAACGTTTCATTATCTTAACTTATTCATTTTTGTTTCGGATGTTATTTTTTTCGGCATCTTCAGATTTGAAGAATATTCTCGCTGGAGGAATTAAAAAAAAACAACAGATCAGTGAAACGTTTCATTATCTTAACTTATCCCATTTTGTTTCGGATGTTATTTTTTCGGCATCTTCAGATTTGAAGAATATTCTCGCTGGAGGAATTAAAAAAAAACAGATCAGTGAAACGTTTCATCGTCTTAACTTATCCATTTTTGTTTCGGATGTTATTTTTTCGGCATCTTCAGATTTGAAGAATATTCTCGCCGGAGGAATTAAAAAAAAAAACAGATCAGTGAAACGTTTCATTATCTTAACTTATCCATTTTGTTTTGGATGTTATTTTGTCGGCATCTTCAGATTTGAAGAATATTCTCGCTGGAGGAATTAAAAAAAAAACAGATCAGTGAAACGTTTCATTATCTTAACTTATCCATTTTTGTTTTGGATGTTATTTTTTCGGCATCTTCAGATTTGAAGAATATTCTCACCGGAGGAATTAAAAAAAAAACAGATCAGTGAAACGTTTCATTATTTAACTTATTCATTTTTGTTTCGGATGTTATTTTTTCGGCATCTTCAGATTTGAAGAATATTCTCGCTGGAGGAATTAAAAAAAAACAACAGATCAGTGAAACGTTTCATTATCTTAACTTATCCATTTTTTGTTTCGGATGTTATTTTTTCGACATCTTCAGATTTGAAGAATATTCTCGCTGGAGGAATTAAAAAAACAGATCAGTGAAACGTTTCATCATCTTAACTTATCCATTTTTGTTTCGGATGTTATTTTTTCGGCATCTTCAGATTTGAAGAATATTCTCGCCGGAGAATTAAAAAAACAGATCAGTGAAACGTTTTCATTATCTTAACTTATCCATTTTTGTTTCGGATGTTATTTTTTCGGCATCTTCAGATTTGAAGAATATTCTCGCTGGAGGAATTAAAAAAACAGATCAGTGAAACGTTTCATTATCTTAACTTATCCATTTTTGTTTTTTGGATGTTATTTTTTCGGCATCTTCAGATTTGAAGAATATTCTCGCCGGAGGAATTAAAAAAAAACAGATCAGTGAAACGTTTCATTATCTTAACTTATCCATTTTTGTTTCGGATGTTATTTTTTCGGCATCCTCAGATTTGAAGAATATTCTCGCCCTAGGAATTTAAAAAAAACCAGATCAGTGAAACGTTTCATTATCTTAACTTATCCATTTTTGTTTCGGATGTTATTTTTTCGGCATCTTCAGATTTGAAGAATATTCTCGCCGGAGGAATTAAAAAAACAGATCAGTGAAACGTTTCATTATCTTAACTTATCCTTTTGTTTCGGATGTTATTTTTTCGTCATCTTCAGATTTGAAGCATATTCTCGCCGGAGAAATTAAACAAAAAACAGATCAGTGAAACGTTTCATTATCTTAACTTATTCATTTTTGTTTCGGATGTTATTTTTTCGGCATCTTCAGATTTGAAGAATATTCTCGCCGGAGGAATTAAAAAAAAAACAGATTAGTGAAATGTTTCATTATCTTAACTTATCCATTTTTGTTTCGGATGTTATTTTTTCGGCATCTTCAGATTTGAAGAATATTCTCGCCGGAGGAATTAAAAAAAAACAGATCAGTGAAACGTTTCATTATCTTAACTTATCCATTTTTGTTTCGGATGTTATTTTTTCGGCATCTTCGGATTTGAAGAATATTCTCGCCGGAGGAATTAAAAAAAAACAGATCAGTGAAACGTTTCATTATCTTAACTTATCCATTTTTGTTTCGGATGTTATTTTTTCGGCATCTTCAGATTTGAAGAATATTCTCGCCGGAGGAATTAAAAAAAAACAGATCAGTGAAACGTCTCATTATCTTAACTTATCCATTTTTGTTTCGGATGTTATTTTTTCGGCATCTTCAGATTTGAAGAATATTCTCGCCGGAGGAATTAAAAAAAAACAGATCAGTGAAACGTTTCATTATCTTAACTTATCCATTTTTGTTTCGGATGTTATTTTTTCGGCATCTTCAGATTTGAAGAATATTCTCGCCGGAGGAATTAAAAAAAACAGATCAGTGAAACGTTTCATTATCTTAACTTATCCATTTTTGTTTCGGATGTTATTTTTTCGGCATCTTCAGATTTGAAGAATATTCTCGCCGGAGGAATTTAAAAAAAAACAGATCAGTGAAACGTCTCATTATCTTAACTTATCCATTTTTGTTTCGGATGTTATTTTTTCGGCATCGTCAGATTTGAAGAATATTCTCGCCGGAGGAATTTAAAAAAAAACAGATCAGTGAAACGTCTCATTATCTTAACTTATCCATTTTTGTTTCGGATGTTATTTTTTCGGCATCGTCAGATTTGAAGAATATTCTCGCCGGAGGAATTTAAAAAAAAACAGATCAGTGAAACGTCTCATTATCTTAACTTATCCATTTTTGTTTCGGATGTTATTTTTTCGGCATCGTCAGATTTGAAGAATATTCTCGCCGGAGGAATTTAAAAAAAAAACAGATCAGTGAAACGTCTCATTATCTTAACTTATCCATTTTTGTTTCGGATGTTATTTTTTCGGCATCGTCAGATTTGAAGAATATTCTCGCCGGAGGAATTTAAAAAAAAAACAGATCAGTGAAACGTCTCATTATCTTAACTTATCCATTTTTGTTTCGGATGTTATTTTTTCGGCATCGTCAGATTTGAAGAATATTCTCGCCGGAGGAATTTAAAAAAAAAACAGATCAGTGAAACGTCTCATTATCTTAACTTATCCATTTTTGTTTCGGATGTTATTTTTTCGGCATCTTCATATTTGAAGAATATTCTCGCCGGAGGAATTAAAAAAAAACAGATCAGTGAAACGTTTCATTATCTTAACTTATCCATTTTTGTTTCGGATGTTATTTTTTCGGCATCTTCAGATTTGAAGAATATTCTCGCCGGAGGAATTTAAAAAAAAACAGATCAGTGAAACGTTTCATTATCTTAACTTATCCATTTTTGTTTCGGATGTTATTTTTTCGGCATCGTCAGATTTGAAGAATATTCTCGCCGGAGGAATTTAAAAAAAAACAGATCAGTGAAACGTTTCATCATCTTAACTTATCCATTTTTGTTTCGGATGTTATTTTTTCGGCATCTTCAGATTTGAAGAATATTCTCGCCGGAGGAATTTAAAAAAAAACAGATCAGTGAAACGTTTCATTATCTTAACCTATCCAATTTTGTTTCGGATGTTATTTTTTCGGCATCGTCAGATTTGAAGAATATTCTCGCCGGAGGAATTTAAAAAAAAAACAGATCAGTGAAACGTCTCATTATCTTAGCTTATCCATTTTTGTTTCGGATGTTATTTTTCGGCATCTTCAATTTGAAGAATATTCTCCGCGGAGAAATTAAACAAAAAACAGATCAGTGAAACGTTTCATTATCTTAACTTATTCATTTTTTTGTTTCGGATGTTATTTTTTCGGCATCTTCAGATTTGAAGAATATTCTCGCCGGAAGATTAAAAAAAAAACAATTAGTGAAATGTTTCATTATCTTAACTTATCCATTTTTGTTTCGGATGTTATTTTTCGGCATCTTCAGATTTGAAGAATATTCTCGCCGGAGGAATTAAAAAAACAGATCAGTGAAACGTTTCATTATCTTAACTTATCCATTTTTGTTTCGGATGTTATTTTTCGGCATCTTCGGATTTGAAGAATATTCTCGCGGAGAATTAAAAAAAAACAGATCAGTGAAACGTTTTCATTATCCCAACTTATCCATTTTTGTTTCGGATGTTATTTTTCATCTTCAGATTTGAAGAATATTCTCGCCGGAGGAATTAAAAAAACAGATCAGTGAAACGTCTCATTATCTTAACTTATCCGTTTTTGTTTCGGATGTTATTTTTTCGGCATCTTCAGATTTGAAGAATATTCTCGCCGAAGATTAAAGCAGATCGGTGAAACGCTTTTCATTATCTTAACTTATCCATTTTTGTTTCGGATGTTATTTTTTCGGCATCTTCAGATTTGAAAATATTCTCGCCGGAGAATTAAAAAAACAGATCAGTGAAACGTTTCATTATCTTAACTTATCCCATTTTGTTTCGGATGTTATTTTTTCGGCATCTTCAGATTTGAAGAATATTCTCGCCGGAGAATTTAAAAAAAAACAGATCAGTGAAACGTCTCATTATCTTCTTATCCCCGTTTTGTTTCGGATGTTATTTTTCGGCATCAATCGGAACTGAAGATATTCTCGCCGGAGGAATTTAAAAAACAGATCAGTGAAACGTCTCATTATCTTAACTTATCCATTTTTGTTTCGGATGTTATTTTTTCGGCATCGTCGAATTTGAAGAATATTCTCGCCGGAGGAATTTAAAAAAACAGATCAGTGAAACGTCTCATTATCTTAACTTATCCATTTTTGTTTCGGATGTTATTTTTCGGCATCGTCGAATTTGAAAATATTCTCGCCGGAGGAATTTAAAAAAACAAAGATCAGTGAAACGTCTCATTATCTTAACTTATCCATTTTTGTTTCGGATATTATTTTTTTCGACATCGTCAGATTTGAAGAATATTCTCGCCGGAAAATTTAAAAAAACAGATCGGTGAAACGTCTCATTATCTTAACTTATCCATTTTTGTTGGATGTTATTTTTCGGCATCGTCAGATTTGAAGAATATTCTCGCCGGAGAAATTTAAAAAAAACAGATCAGTGAAACGTCTCATTATCTTAACTTATCCATTTTTGTTTCGGATGTTATTTTTCGGCATCTTCAGATTTGAAGAATATTCTCGCCGGAGCAATTAAAAAAAAACAATACAGATCAGTGAAACGTTTCATTATCTTAACTTATCCATTTTTGTTTCGGATGTTATTTTTTCGGCATCTTCAGATTTGAAGAATATTCTCGCCGGAGGAATTTAAAAAAAAAACAGATCAGTGAAACGTCTCATTATCTTAACTTATCCATTTTTGTTTCGGATGTTATTTTTTCGGCATCTTCAGATTTGAAGAATATTCTCGCCGGAGGAATTTAAAAAAAAAAACAGATCAGTGAAACGTCTCATTATCTTAACTTATCCATTTTTGTTTCGGATGTTATTTTTTCGGCATCTTCAGATTTGAAGAATATTCTCGCCGGAGCAATTAAAAAAAAAAACAGATCAGTGAAACGTTTCATTATCTTAACTTATCCATTTTTGTTTCGGATGTTATTTTTTCGGCATCTTCAGATTTGAAGAATATTCTCGCCGGAGCAATTAAAAAAAAAAAAACAGATCAGTGAAACGTTTCATTATCTTAACTTATCCATTTTTGTTTCGGATGTTATTTTTTCGGCATCTTCAGATTTGAAGAATATTCTCGCCGGAGGAATTTAAAAAAAAAAACAGATCAGTGAAACGTCTCATTATCTTAACTTATCCATTTTTGTTTCGGATGTTATTTTTTCGGCATCTTCAGATTTGAAGAATATTCTCGCCGGAGGAATTAAAAAAAAACAGATCAGTGAAACGTTTCATTATCTTAACTTATCCATTTTTGTTTCGGATGTTATTTTTTCGGCATCTTCAGATTTGAAGAATATTCTCGCCGGAGCAATTAAAAAAAAAACAGATCAGTGAAACGTCTCATTATCTTAACTTATCCATTTTTGTTTCGGATGTTATTTTTTCGGCATCTTCAGATTTGAAGAATATTCTCGCCGGAGGAATTAAAAAAAAACAGATCAGTGAAACGTTTCATTATCTTAACTTATCCATTTTTGTTTCGGATGTTATTTTTTCGGCATCTTCAGATTTGAAGAATATTCTCGCCGGAGCAATTAAAAAAAAAAACAGATCAGTGAAACGTTTCATTATCTTAACTTATCCATTTTTGTTTCGGATGTTATTTTTTCGGCATCTTCAGATTTGAAGAATATTCTCGCCGGAGCAATTAAAAAAAAAAAACAGATCAGTGAAACGTTTCATTATCTTAACTTATCCATTTTTGTTTCGGATGTTATTTTTTCGGCATCTTCAGATTTGAAGAATATTCTCGCCGGAGCAATTAAAAAAAAAAACAGATCAGTGAAACGTTTCATTATCTTAACTTATCCATTTTTGTTTCGGATGTTATTTTTTCGGCATCTTCAGATTTGAAGAATATTCTCGCCGGAGGAATTAAAAAAAAAAAACAGATCAGTGAAACGTCTCATTATCTTAACTTATCCATTTTTGTTTCGGATGTTATTTTTTCGGCATCTTCAGATTTGAAGAATATTCTCGCCGGAGGAATTAAAAAAAAACCAGATCAGTGAAACGTTTCATTATCTTAGCTTATCCATTTTTGTTTCGGATACTGTATCTTCGGCATCTTCAGATTAGAAGAAAATTCTCACCCGAAGTAGACAAAAATGACAGACCAGCTGTTGGTGAAATGTCTCATTTATAGATTTTTCAAGATTCTCTATATATCCGTTTTTGTTTCGGATATTATTTCTTTGGATTAGAAGAAGATTCTCACCAGAAGAAGATGGAGGTAACCAACCGGCTTTCGGTGAAACGTCTTATTTTTAGATTTGCCATTTTGTTCCTACACCTCCATTTTGTTTTTGATGCTATTATGCCTTAAAACGCACATAAGCAATACTTAATGTCTTCTCTTATGTTCATACAAAATTATAGGTAAAAGGGGAAAAAACAACGGGATAAGAGAGAGAGAGAGAGAGAGAGAGAGAGAGAGAGAGAGAGAGTTGCGTTTTATGGATGTAGACGAATCGGGCTGTGTTTTGTATACATATATATATATTTTATTTTTTAAGGGCTTTATCGAAAACAAACTGCGTTTCGTTCGACCGTGCAAGACCATATGTAGGCCACGTGCGACCACGTGGACAGGATGAGGGGTAAAGTGCGGTCAGTCGTATTTGTGGATTGTGACATCGCACAAGCATCTTCTCTACTTATGCTGTCCATGTCTCTACAGACCAGAAGCATTAATTAATTGAAGTGCATGTCAGTTGTGCTTATGGGGTCATTATCACTTTAATGGGGTCACTATCACTTTTAATTGCGTTCCCTTGCATAACCACCATTTCGTGTTGAAGTGTAGAGAGACACTTCCCATTTGATGTCTGCACAAAACATACCAGATGCCCGTTTTTCACTTTGGCACTGGAGATTCATACATTACACTGTACCTTCATATTTGACTGAAAAGAACAAAGCTGTTATTTAGTAAACGGAGTGAAAACAGTCTTTATCGAAAGTTGATTTTGGTTAGTGACGTATCAACACCTCTGTGGGTTATTTAAAGCGGTTTGTGGTACAGTGGATATCGGCTCGGAACGAGAAATCTGGGAGCCGAGTTCGAATTTCAGTTGAATTCCCTGCATTCACTTACGCGCACATACCCTTGGGAAAGGTATTAATCCGTCTCATCTCTCCAGTTATGGGTTAAATAACAAGACAGATTGGGTTCTATAGCCTTGGCCGCCAACCAGTCTACTGCAGAAAGTAATGGCACTCTACAGCGGGATAATACTCTGCCCAGTCAGTCGTATCTATTTCGAGACATGATCGCAGAAGCGTGTATCACGTATGGCACTTAACCGACTGATTGAATCTAAATATTTTGAACACAGTGGCTTCAGCTAAATATATCTTACATGTAATTGTATGCCTTCAACTAAAGACAGAATGTGTTGTTGATCATTTTGCTATAAAATATATTGTTGGTAATTCTACTATAAATATGTACTGTTGGCAATTTTTTTTATATGAAAATGCATTACTGCTATTTTTACTATGAAAATGTACTTGTTATATATTTTATATTCTTTTACTTCTGTTTGGGGATTCAATATTTGTCCGTAGCTGTGACCCTAACAGGTGCTACCATCCCGGGTTTGGGTGGACTTGGGAACAACAGTAATTAAGAAGTGGTTCCACGCTCTTCAAAAACCCCAATCTCCAGATGAAATATCTTGCTACCAGATGTAGTTTATCGTAGTATCCAGGACCATTTACCGAAAGGAAATCAATTAGTGCAGCTAATGTGTACATTGGTAACTATAAAAACATCAATTTGCAATTACTATGGTTAATCTGGAGAATGTTTTACCGCACTAATCAAGTATAATACTATGCACTAATCAAATTTTGTTATATCAAATTTCCCGCTCTAATCGAAAACGCATTAATCAAGAGATTCCTATATATCCAGTGCCACGCAAAAGTTTACAACACATTATAAAAATATTTCTTTAGGTATTTCTAACGCAGTTGGATTAATGAAACTTTTACTGCAAATAATACAAATGTTTAAGCTTTTAGTCATACAATCAGATTAAAAAAATAATCAATAAAAATATCTCACGAAAAAAAACAAAACAACAATATTTAATAACGCAAAAGTTTACAATATATTTATTAGACAATCTGTTAATATTTCGTAGCGTAACCGTTATTGCTAATTACAGGCGATTAGAGTAGTCCCCGACGAATTTCTTGCATGTTTCTTGGGTAATATTTTTCTATTCTTCACAACAAAATTCCTTTACTTCCTGCAGATTTTGTGAATTCCTTCTTTGAATTCTCATTTTCAGCTCTCTCCATATATTTTCAATTGGATTGAGATCTGAAGATTTACTTGGAAATTTTAGAAATCTATTCTATCATAACTTAACCATGATTTTGTAAGCTTTGCAGTATGTTTAGGATCATTGTCTTGTTGAAAGACCCGACTTGGTTTCTGTTACGTCGGGTAGCAGAATTATGTGAAATAATACAAAACAACGTAATAGTATAAAAGTAGATGTATTGACAGGAAAAAGAAGTATTTACAAGAGGTGAGGATTAGTAGAATACAGAACAAGGTAATTAGTATACAGTATCGTCGTAGAGACGTGATAGATTGACTAGTAGAACACTTCCGGTGTAATACCGGAAATACCCGACTGACTCGCTCACTCGACTTCCTTTCTCGAGGTATAATCACTACTATTTTATATAGTGATTCGAAGAGTCCATTTCCGTGGAAAAGGTGGAGAGCGCCCCAACAGTTTCAAATCCAGAGAATGTGCACTCTGACGTAAATGTATCTCCAAAATATCCCTATAATATCTTCCATTTATCCTCCCGTCTATTATTTCAATGTTACTTACACCTTGAGCAGTAAAGCAACCCCAGATCATGATTAAGCCACCTTTAAATTTTACTGTTGGGATAGCATTCTTCAGCGAATATTCAGTAACCTTCTTTCTCCAGACCTATGCCAAAGCATTTCTTCCAAAAGTTAAATTTTTGTTTTGTCTGACCAAAATACATTTTCCAAAAATGCAGCAAGTTTGATACAATGCTCGTTTGCAAAATCCAGTCTAGCAAGAACGTGTTTTCGCTTAAGAAGTATTTTTTTTCCTTGGAGTCCTCGAAAAGATGTCATATCGTTAAAGTGAACGACTGACTGTATCCGTACTCACGTTTATTCCACTTACTTCTCGTCCTCCCTGAAGTTCTTTAAGCGTAAGTTGAGATTCGTTTTCAAGCTTCTTTCGCCAATAATCTTGCCATATGTTCCGTTTAATCTCTCTAGGACGACCACAGCTTTTTTTGGGCGAAAGGAATGAAATGACTTCCAGTGACGAACTATCGTACCAACTAAACGCAATGGCACATTTAACTGACTAGATATCTTCCTATAACCAAGTCCATTTGTATGAAGGTCAGCAATGAAGATCTTGATCAATTATTTTGCTTTTCCCCATTTTGTCAAGGTTTAAAGTCCTATAACCAAGTCCATTTGTATGAAGGTCAGCAATGAAGATCTTGATCAATTATTTTGCCTTTCACCATTTTGTCAAGGTTTAAAGTCCTATAACCAAGTCCATTTGTATGAAGGTCAGCAATGAAGATCTTGATCAATTATTTTGCCTTTCCCCATTTTGTCAAGGTTTAAAGTCCTATAACCAAGTCCATTTGTATGAAGGTCAGCAATGAAGATCTTGATCAATTATTTTGCCTTTCCCCATTTTGTCAAGGTTTAAAGTCCTATAACCAAGTCCATTTGTATGAAGGTCAGCAATGAAGATCTTGATCAATTATTTTGCCTTTCCCCATTTTGTCAAGGTTTAAAGTCCTATAACCAAGTCCATTTGTATGAAGGTCAGCAATGAAGATCTTGATCAATTATTTTGCCTTTCCCCATTTTGTCAAGGTTTAAAGTCCTATAACCAAGTCCATTTGTATGAAGGTCAGCAATGAAGATCTTGATCAATTATTTTGCCTTTCCCCATCTTGTCAAGGTTTAAAGTCCTATAACCAAGTCCATTTGTATGAAGGTCAGCAATACACTTATGAAGATCTTGATCAATTATTTTGCTTTTCCCCATTTTGTCATGGTTTAAAGGACGGTTGAGAGAAAAAGAATGACGCAGTACTTTTAAACATTCCTAAGAATAATCATGAAATTAGGATGGGGGTTGTTTTTTTAGAACAACCCCCATCCTAATTTGAACATTTTGCTGTTGTAAATAAAATAGTGTGCTGTAAACTTTTGAGCTACTAAATATCGATTTTTCTTCATGGGATACTTTTTTGAAGTTTTTTTTAAAAATCTGATTGTTTGACTGAATATCTAAATATAGAAGAAGGAAATTACTGGAAAGTAATTGAAACTCACTGGAAGTGAGCTGAATGTATAATGCTCCTCATACCAATGATATTTCCACTGAGCTTCTCTACGGCATATGGCTTCATTGAATTTCGTGAAGTCATATTTTTAAAAAAATCTGATTATTTGACTGAATATCTAAATATATGTTCTACGAACAGTAAAAGTTGAATTAATCTAACTTTAGTAGAAATACCTAAAGAACATTTTTGTAATGTGTTGTAAACTTTTGCGTCGCACTATATATATATATATATATATATATATATATAAACATGCGGTGTAGATATAGAAGAATCCAAAGGAGTATCCTATACATAAAGTGGTAGGATAATTCTCTAGGAGAGCTGTAAATATATATGTATATAAATACATATTTTTTTTTAATCGTATCACCCCGAGCAAGGCGGTAACGCCACTGATATGCAGGGAGCTACATAATAGTGAAAAGATTGGAAAAGAGAAAGCCGGAAACCACATCCTAAACAGGGAACAAGGGATGAGACTCTTAACCTGTTCAATAGACATGGGTGGAGTGTGAACCGGGTGATAGTTCAGTCTATCTACTCCAATATAGAGCAAATATATGTAAAAATGAAGACAGACATGTTATTCCATGGTTAAGCGGAAGTTTAGGCCTATTTTAGGCGAACCATCATCAGCTTCCGTCTAAATTGTACAGAAGATTTTACAAGAAATATATATATATATATATATATATATATATATATATATATAAAGAATGGTGGCTATTTACAAGTATCCCAGTAAGATTGTCTATTAGTCTCTTCGGGCAGCTAGGCAATTTGTGTTTATTTACCATCCACAGAATCCACCGTTGATTTATACTGCTGAGCGTGTTATCTGGTGTGATCAGAAGGCCAGCACGCTCAAACCCTCGGTCACGATGACTGGTGACTTCATGCTAGCACAACCACCGATAGCTCCTTGATAGTTCCACCTATCCAACTTCATTCACAAGGTATGGATCAACCCATGGTATCGTTTTCAGGAACATTCCAAAAGGTGCCGTATGCTGGGGTCGCCTCTCCAGGCCAATAATATCGACAGATTGACTATGATTAGACTCGAACCTGGGTTCTGAACACTCGGTTTGTGTGTGTGCGTGTGTTTGTGCTCGCATGAATCCATTTTAAAAAAATCTCTCTCTCTCTCTCTCTCTCTCTCACACAGACACACACACGTACATGCAGAGTGCGATGGATAATTTGTCTAAATTACGCAAAATAACACTGATATTTCATTTTAACAAATATATTTACCAAAATGAAACCAAAATATCTTGAAATACGAAAGAGTAAATTTATTTAATAAAATCGCCATTGGCTTAAATCACGATCTCCAGATAACTTTTGAATCTCCTGCAACTCTTATGGACGGTCTCGTTGTTCAAGTTGTTGAATGGTGCCATAATCCTTGCGATCAGTTCATCTTTGGTATTTAAAAAAGTTTTGTTGGTCTTTCGCTCAACTGCACCCCACACACAATAATCAAGGGGATTGCAGTCTGGGGAGTTAGGTGGCCAGATATAAGGGGTGACATGGCCACAGAAATTATCTGACAATCATGACTGGGTTTTCCTGCTTGTGTGGTATGGTGCAGAGTCCTGTTGCTCGATATAGGGTCTTCCCTCAGCCACTCTTTTGATCCATGGCACCACTACTTCCTCAAGGCAATTTATTTAGGCCTTCATGTTGAGCCTGTAGCACTGTGGTATATATATATATATACATATATATATATATATATATATATATATATATATATATATATATATATATATCGTAGTACACTTGGTATGTAATCCGGGTAAATTCCAAAAGAGACGAACTCAGGAGAACTCAATGTTAAATTCATTTATTTAACAGAGTAATATTTTATAACGGATTGTTGTACCATTTGGATCTGACGAGCCGCGCTGAGAACATCAAAGCGGTGAAATATGTATCATCCAAACTAATATTAGAAATCCGTTATATACATATATAGTCATCCGCAGACAGATCTGTTTCGCCGTATCACAGCTCATCAGTACGGTTAGACTCCGATTGCTTTTTTACCCAGGATTGAAACACGACCGAAATGTCGTCAGTCGGCGACTCTACCCCTGGGCTATGGCCGTTCGGTGGAAGTAGGCAGACTTTTTAGCACATATCATTATACGCGCCAATAGCTAGAGCGCTCTAATTCATTTCACTGAATGAGCGATGCGTACATGCCAGAATAGCTACTGTTTATCAAAGTCTACTATTTTTCCAGAGTGCTCAATCAGGATGTGGGAGCGTAAATATTGTTATCCGCAGACAGATCTGTTTCGCCGTATCACAGCTCATCAGTACGGTTAGACTCCGATTGCTTTTTTACCCAGGATTGAAACCCGACCGAAATGTCGTCAGTCGGCGACTCTACCCCTGGGCTATGGCGGTTCGGTGGAAGTAGGCAGACTTTAACCGTACTGATGAGTTGTGATACAGCGAAACATATCTGTCTGCGGATGACTATAGTATTTACGCTCTCACTCCCTGATTGAGCACTCTGGAAGAGTGGGAGACTTTGTAAACAGTAGCTACTCCGGCATATACGCATCGCTCATTCAATAATGAATTAGAGCACTCTAGCTATTGGGCGTGTTTACGCGCTAGAAAGTCTGCCTTCTTTTACCGGACGCTCGTGGCCTAGGGGTGGAATCGGTCTGGTTTCAATCCTGGGTTAGGAAGCGATCGGAGTGTAACCGTACTGATGAGCTGTGATACAGCGAAACAGATATGTCTGCGGATGACTATATATATATATATACATATATATATATATATATATAATATGAGTAAAAGATTGCACATAGTTGATTGATATTACCTTCAGCGTCCCAATTTAAGACTTTTCGTAGATGGATCGGTTCTTGTATTTCTTGATTTTTCTTTTTTATGCACTTACCATAAGGGATGTGCGTCGTGCTGCAGTGTATATCGACTCGACAAAGCGGAGAGCCGAGTTCGAATTCCAGTCGAATTTGTTGCATTCACTTACTGGCAGATACCCTTGGGAAAGATATCCGTCTGTCCCTTTTCCCTCCTGTTATGAATTAAGTAGTAGGACAGTTTAGGTTCTATAGCCATGGTTGGCAACCAACCTACCGCAGAAATAATGGCAGTGCATTGCTGGAAAATCTTCTGGTCAGTCATGTCTCAAAAGAGACATGATCGGCCAAGCGTGTATCACGTACGGCACTTAACTGACTGACTGATCATTGGTGGAAATTGTTTTCGCGCTTGAGACTATGCGCCCGTCTGTGTGGATGTGCATACGTGTAGGGTGTCGTGATTATTTGACCTTTGCTTCGTTTATTTTCTCTTCACTTTACACTCACTCCTTATCTTTTTCTCTACTCCCACCTTTACCTCTTTTCTTTCAATTTTAACTATTTGTTGCTATTTATTTACGTTTCTATTTTCTGTAGACATGTTTTTAATTTTTGCGCGTTCGATTAAGTTGAAAATATCAGAAGGTAGTGTATTCACCATTTTGCATGAACATTTGTCAATGAGAAAGCTGTGTTCAAAATGAGTGCCGCGTTTGCTCACAGTCGATAAAAAACAAAACAAAAAAACAATTCATCGATGATTCAGAACGTGGTTTTCAACGCAAGAAAACATAAAATTATATATATATATATATATATAATTGGAGTAGATAGACTAAACTATCGCCCGGTTCACACTCCTCCCATGTCTATTGAACAGGTATAGAGACTCATCCCTTGTTCCCTGTTTAGAATGTGGTTTCCGGCTTTCTCTTTTCCAATCTTTTCACTCTTTTCTTTTTTCTTTTTTTCAATTGGAGTAGAAAACTATATATATATATATATATATATATATATATATATATATATATATATATAATTGGAGTAGATAGGCTAAACTATCGCCCGGTTCACACTCCACCCACGTCTATTGAACAGGTGTAGAGGCTCAGCCTTTGTTTCCTTGTTTAGGATGTGGTTTCCGGCTTTCTCTTTTCCAATATTTTCACTCTTACGTAGCCCCCTGCACATCAGTGGCATTACCACCTTGCCCGGGCTGATATGATTAAAAAATATATATATATATATAATTTCGACGAAGGTTAAATAGTAAAACTAAATCAACTTGTGTTTCACACTCGAATAAAAGGCAAGGTTCAGTTACGAGAAAAGCTGGGAATGTTAAATTTAGAAAAAAAAAATTTATTAATTTATTTTTTTTATGTGTTTTGAGTATATAATCTATTTAATTTCATTTAGATTCTTTTTTTTTTCTTTTTGTTTCCATCCTCTTTAATTAATAACAAAGATGATGGAAAGAAAAAGAAATGTTAGTCTAAAATTTGAACCTGGCCTGACAATCCTTCAGTTTTTTCTTTTTCATCTGTATTTTATATATACACTTTCCCTGATTCCGTATACGTCGTCTCTTTTTGTTGTTTTTCTTTTCCGACCGCAATTTTCTTTACGTTTTGGACTTAGATAGATAGATAGATAGAGAGAGAGAGAGAGAGAGAGAGAGAGAGAGAGAGAGAGAGATAGATAGATAGATAGATAGATAGAGAGATAGATAGATAGATAGATAGATAGATAGATAGAGAGAGAGAGAGAGATAGATAGATAGATAGATAGATATGAACTGTTTTCGTTGGATAGATAGATAGATATGAACTGATTTAGACAGATAGATAGATAGATAGATAGATAGATAGATAGATATGAATAGATATGAACTGTTTTCGTTGGATAGATAGATATGAACTGATTTAGATAGATAGATAGATAGATAGATAGATAGATAGATAGATAGATAGATAGATAGATAGATAGATAGATATGAACTGTTTTCGTTGGATAGATAGATAGATATGAACTGATTTAGATAGATAGATAGATAGATAGATAGATAGATAGATAGATAGATAGATAGATATGAACTGATTTCGATAGATAGATATGAACTGATTTAGATAGATAGATAGATAGATAGATAGATAGATAGATAGATAGATAGATAGATAGATAGATAGATATGAACAGAGGTACAACCTTGTGCAAATTAAGATAAGCAAAACAAATAATATCATCCGAGGATCTTTTACACTTTCCCTGATTCCGTATACGTCGTCTCTTTGTGTATATTTTTCTCTTCCGACCGCATTTTCCTTTACATTTTGGGCTGATGGATCCAATTTATTTCTTCGCCTTGATGGTACGACTGACAGTTGAAAGGCTGACACTAAAAATATCCACGATTTCTCTGTAAGGCTTGCCAGTGTGTTCGTGCAGCGTTACAATTTTCGTACGCTTCCTTGAAGTAACGTCCATCGCAGACAATGGCCGCAGGATAACTAATCGATATCTGGGCGTGATAAAAATCTGATGCAACATTTTTCAAGACCAAAGAAATTTAATTATACACCCCGAAAATAGATTCATATTATTGTACACCACTGCAAATGACCTAATCTGAGGAGAAAATAGAAATCGATTACACCCTGTCACTCTAGTGGGTCTAAAATTGACCGCATGGTGAAAGAAAGGAAACTAAAGCAGTTGTTTCAATTAATTTGCACAAGGGTTTAGATAGATAGATAGATAGATAGATAGATAGATAGATGAAGAGAATGAGATAGATAGATAGATATGAAGAGAATGAGATAGATAGATAGATAGATAGATAGATAGATAGATAGATAGATAGATATGAACAGACTGTGATAGATAGATAGATAGATAGATAGATAGATAGATAGATAGATAGAAGAGAATGAGATAGATAGATATGAAGAGAATAGATAGATAGATAGATAGATAGATAGATAGATAGATAGATAGATAGATAGATATGATAGATAGAGAGATGAGATAGATAGATAGATAGATAGATAGATAGATAGATAGATAGATATGAAGAGAATGAGATAGATAGATAGATATGAAGAGAATGAGATAGATAGATAGATAGATAGATAGATAGATAGATAGATAGATAGATAGATATGAACAGCGTACACCCTTGTGCAAATTAAGATAACCAAAACAAATAATATCATCCTAGGATTTTTCACACTTTCCCTGATCACGTATACGTTGTCTCTTTGTGTTGTTTTTCTCTTCCGACCGCAATTTTCTTTACGTTTTGGACTGAGATAGATAGATAGATAGATAGATAGATAGATAGATAGATAGATAGATAGATAGATAGATAGACAGACTGATAGATAGATAGATAGATAGATAGATAGATAGATAGATAGATAGATAGATATGAACAGACTGTGATAGATAGATAGATAGATAGATAGATAGATAGATGAAGAGAGTTAAATAAAGAGAGATAGAAAAGCGAGAGGGAAAAGGAGATGGAAACAATGAGCGATAAAGAAATATAAAGATATAAGCAAAAAAGAGTTAAGTAGATTAAAATAAATAGATAAGAATTCAACACTGCAAATGACTTAATCTGAGGCGAAAACAGAAATCGATTACACCCTGTCACTCCGGTGGGTCTAAAGCTGACCGCATTGCAAAAAAAAAAAAAAAAAAAAGGAATCTAAAGCAGTTGTTTCAATGAATTTGCACAAGGGTGTTCACACACACACACACACACACACACACACACACACACACACACACACACACACACACATAGTGTCCTAAAAGTGGCAATGGGATTTTGATATTTAATAAGTTCACAGGAAATTGATATTTTTCTCTCATCTTTTTAGATTTCAGAATTTAAAAGTTTGAAATTTTATTCAAGATAGGTTTACAACTAAACAACAAAGAAAAATCGTGTTATTTTATCGAGAAATTAACATTTGTGTTCACGCAGAGGGCATAATAATATGAATTCAACGTGACAACGCATCCAGTAGCAAGGTTTCCGATTGGGAGGTTGTGATAGCATCTCTCATTGTCCATGATGTGGGCAAATGGTTAACCTGCAAACTGGGGTCAAAACACTATGAAAGTTGAAAGATAAATTTTTATACTAAAAATCCCAGGAATACATTTTTGAAGGGTGATGTGGCTTCCCTGTGCCTCTTCTACAAGTACTTTCATGGCTTCTGCTCCGATGAGCTTAGATCTCTGGTGCCGCCTAAGCATGAATTTACACGAGATACTAGATTAGCAACTAGGTCCAACCATTTTACTGTTAAACAAATAAGATGTAACCGTAAATTCTACTCCAACAGCTTCTTTTCTCGTGCTTCCCGCCTGTGGAACTCCCTTCCACAAGTCTGCTTTCCCGACAGCTACAATCTCCAGGTGTTTAAATGTAGGGTCAATAGACACCTCCTATCACACTAATTCCCAATTATTCTCAGAACACTCTCATCTACCCAACCCTCATTCTCTGTATCCTTACCCGCCTATCACCCACTCTCTGACATTTCCTATATTTAATCATCCTTTCTCCACTCTATGTAGCCCCCTGCGCAGTAGTGGCAGTGACATGCCTTGCTCGGGGTGAAACGCTTATATAAAAAAAAAAATATTACCAGCTATACATTTTTGAAAGAAAAAAATATAACCAGTCATGTTTTTAAGTGAAAATTTTCCAAACATCTTTTTGAAAGAAAAATATTACCAGCAATACATTTTTTAAGGAAAATATTACCAGCCATATATTTTTAAAGCAAAAAATATTATCAGCCATACATTTTTTAAGTAATTTTTTTTTTACCAACCATACATTTTTGAAAGAAAAAATTACCTGCAATACATTTTTGAAGGAAAAATATTACCAGCCAGACATTTTTGAAGAAAAAAATATTACCAACCATGCATTTTTGAAGAACAGTTTTACCAGCCATACATTCTTAATGAAAAATATTACCAGTCATACATTTTTGAAGTAAAAGAATTTGCTAGAAATACATTTTTGAAGTAAAAGAATTTGCTAGAAATACATTTTTGAAGGAAAGATTATCCCAGCCATATATTTTTTAAGTAAAAAAATTACCAGCCGTACATTTTTAAAGTAAAAAGTATTACCAGCCATATACTTTTTAAGTAAAAAATATTACCAGCCATACATTTTTGGAGGAAAAAATATTACCAGTCATACATTTGTGAAGGATAAATATGAAGCTGATACGTTTTATGTTTATCCATTATCTATTGTCTCCACTCTCTTTTAATCTTTTGCCTGTGTCTTCTCATTCTTTCCCTTATCCCCGCTGTTCTTCATTCTGAATTTAAACGGGTGTGGTTTTACAGAAGGATGCCAAGAATACCATGGACGGAACCTGTGTGCAAAAATGAAGATAAAAAAAACAACTAGTAGGACACATATACTGAAAATTAGATTAAAAAAACAGTTGTAAATAATGAAAAGAGAGGGTTTGGAAAATTTAGTACTAACAGAATTTGTGTGAGTTGGTGAAAGATGAAGTTAAAGAATAAAACAACTCATAAGAAATTTAAAGACTTTGAAAAACAGTAGCTACTTTAGTATATACGCATCGTTCATTCAGCAATGAATTAGAACACTCTCAGTTATTGGGCTTATATAATGATAATAAACATGATAAAAAGCCTGCCTCCTTCTACCGAACGCCCATAGCTCAGAGGTAGAATCGCCGACTGATGCCAATTCGGTCGGGTTTCAATCCTGGGTAAAAAGCAATTGGATGTCTAACCGTACTGATGAGCTATGATACAGCGAAACAGATCTGTCTGCGGATGACTATATATATATATATATATATATATTATCCTACGTCTATGGTATAATAGATTTGAATTTAAGTTCACTCAATGAAACTCCGAGTCGTGCCATAACGTAGGATAATATGTATATTTATTATTAATATATATATATTACAGCTCTGTTCATATATTGAGCACTTTTTTTTATTAACAGCTGAATAACAATATCATATATATGTACATCCTCCTCATATATATTTATTAATTTACGTCAATATATATATATATATATATGTGTGTGTGTGTGTGTGTGTGTGTGTGTGTGTGTGTGTGTGTGCGTGTGTGTGTGTGCTTAATGCAAAGAATTTGTCACTTTAACTGAGCAAGTTCATGCCGACTTCAAAGTTTCGTGAGAACCCCGTTGACACTCATCAAGGCTGTTTTTTCGATATGCTCTCTCTCTCTCTCTATATATATATATATGTGTGTGTGTGTGTGTGTGTGTGTGTGTGTGTGCGTATGCGTGTGTGTGTGTATAAATTCAGATATAAATAAAATATATCTGTCAAAAGACAATATGAATAAAGATAAAAGCAAAACATTTTTGTTTTACCATGTTTCATTCCCATGAGGGACTCTATAAAGATTCCGTTAATTGACATACGTGATACACGCTTGGGTGATCATGGATTCGATAGAGACATGACTAACTGGACAGAAGCTTTTCCCGCAGTAGGTTGCCATTACTTTCTGCGGTAGACTGGTTGCCAACCAAGGCTATAGAACCCAGTCTGTCCTTCTATTTAACCCAGAGCCGGAGGGAGAAGCTGTGTGAGTTCTTTCGAGTCTTGTCGCCAAATTGTTGTGGTCAACTTGACTCGAATTCTCGTTGCCAAGTTGTTGTGGAACTCGGGAATGGGATCGGCACAAATAAATGAACAACGACCAGTAATACAGATAGAAAATAAGTGTATTAACGTAAGGATACAGACTTGAATAAAGATTAGTCGTCCAGGAATACAGGTTAATAAAATGTATATGTACAAGTCTCTGGAGGTGAAGCCGTAGTATAATGAGTATGTCCGCGTTGGAAGCTGACGGGTTCGGCGTAATAATCTTCTCGATGAGTAGCGCACAGAGCTACTATGAACTATTGTGTGCTGACTGCCAATCTCTCTCTGGACTCTCGTATTCTCCGGTTAACTCTCTGTGACAACGCGGTATTCTCCTGTCTCGCTTCTATAGCATTAGTATAAGTATACTCTGGACGAGTCTATCTTTATGAAAAGGGAGAACCCCACAACATAAAGTAATTAATTATGGTCATCAAGGTATTAGCGACATGAAATCCCAAGCACACAGCTATGTTTATTGGTCAAACGTGGACAGGCAGTTGGAGGTATTGGTGCGCACATATTTCAATTGTCAACTGGCAGTAAAATTACACTCAGTCTTTTGCTTATCCCTGAATCACCCCGGGCACGCTTTCACACTGATTTTGTTGAACCCATCAAGAGTCAGTAATATATTATCTTCGTTGATGCTTACAGCAAATGGCCAGAAAATCTTCAGATTAATCACATCACCTCAAATGAAACAATTATTAGGTTCATTCGATTTCGAGTCCTACGGATACAAGTTTCTGATAATGGTACCGCTTTCTATTCACACAATGATATTCAACACATTAGAATACCATATTTTTTTCACAATCAAATGGATAAGTGGAGCGTTTTTTAGTTACATGTAGGAGGGTAATCGAAGGGGAAAGAACCACACAAGAAATATGAGAAAGATTCCTCAGAAATTACAGAGCTGCACCCAATCTAAACGCATTTAATAGACATGTATCAGAAGCACTGATGAACTGTAAATATCTTTTACACATCGATGTAATCCATCCAACTTAAAAAGGAACATGGTGATAGAAGACCAATTTAACCGTCATTATGGGGCCGTAAAAAGCAGATATGTACTTGCAAACGATTACCCAAGCAGTAAAGGAAAATGGCTCCAAGTGTTATATATTACCTGGCTACCAACGATCATCTTATCCTCAACGACGGTAATACCGGTGTGGTCTAATGGGCAGCCGGAGATAGATTGCGCACATACGAGGGAACCGACGGGGAGTTATCAACCAGCAGAAGTTCTTTGTTCTCTGTGTGTGTGCATGTGCGTGTGTTTGTGTGTGTGTTTTGCCTCTTCTGTTAGAAACCCTAATCTTATATAACCCAAAACTCCCACGCAACCCTACCTATTTGGGCTGTCGCTCAATTTACGTCAATCATATTTTTGTCAGCCATTGCCTTTCAAGCTTTGTTTTTTACCTTTGATTTCAATCGTATGTTTGTCGGCCATTGCGTTTCAAGCTTTGTTTTCTGCCTTTCATTTCAATCGTATGTTTGTCGGTTATTGCCTCTGTTTTCTGCCTTTCATTTCAATCGTATCTTTGTCGGCCATTGCCTCTGTTTTCTGCTTTTGATATCAATCATAACTTTGTTGGCTATTGCCTTTCAAGTCTTTGTTGTTACACTCCGTCGCTATTATTCATGTTAGGGATATATTTTTGTCAATCATATTTTTACCGTTCAAGGTAATATATTACACATGGACATGCTACATTCGACGTGGATATACAGTCTTCAGTTTGGGTTCGAAATGCAAATTATTACGATCATTCAACCTCCCAGAGACCAAATTAAATTACCGCTGGACATTCTATTAGACACCTTCGAACTTCCTCAACAAAGTTCCCAAGTAATGTCAACGGACCAAGATAGGACACCAGCAAAAGAGTACCAAGAAAATGACATCGTATTAGTCATTCCGACTAACATTAAATCCACGACAAAAGTCATACTAGTAGAGGACGAGGCTAAAAACGGGAGGTGTATGGGGTAGCTAATTTACTTCCCCATTATAAAGGACAATAACTCAAAATACAGTTGAGTTGCTTTCCTTGTCCTCTAATTGGAGCGGTCACTTCTGAATTCAATATGGTTATAAGCTGACACGCACGTGAAATTCATGATTTAAATCCAAACAAATCCGGGTTCTGCGTATGACAGTAAACTGCATCCGACAGCAAATCCTCTGATTGGGAGGTTGTGAGGAGCATGAAACCACCACTTAATTGCTGTTGTTCTCATGTCTACCCTGACCCCGAGTGGTAGTACCTGTTAGGGTCCCAGCTATGGGCAAATAGTTAACCCCTAAGATGAGGTCAAAACACTATGAAAATATAAAAATAGACTTTTATAGAAATATTTCCTTTTTGAAGAAAAATATTACCAAGAAGACAGTTTTGAAAGAAAAATAAAATCAACAAGACATCTTTGAAGGAAAAAGAAATTATTGCGAAAATAATTTTTTAAAGAAAAAAAAAATTGCCATCACCTCTGAGAATGTTTAATTTTTAACCTACGAAGCATAATTTAAATCTATTCAAACAGAAGAGACGTAGAGTCATAATAGAAGCAAAAAAAAAAAAAAAAAAAATCATGGAGAGATTTTATAAGTAAAATAAATCACAATACAAAACCAAAACCTATCTTTGCAAAATGCTGTGAGAGTCTCTTTGCAGAGACGTCTCTGATAACAAAGATTTTCATTGGACTTTCTTTTCTAACCAGTAAAGTGTTGTCGGCGTTTAGATGACATTACAAGGTTGATAAGTCGTAAAACTCAACCAAACCAAACGAAACCAAACAAATCTTTGCTGTTCTCAGGCAGTAAATGAATAAAAGTTATTTTATTATGTGTTAAGATACACTTGTCATTTATTTTCAATCGTTTTGTTCATCCGAACTACACGGGATATAACAATAGATAAGATAATGTTGTGTGCGTTGTGGCACAGTGGATATCGGCCCGGAACGAAAAATTGGGAAGGTATTCCGTGTCTTCCCTCCAGTTATAGGTTAAATAACAGGACAGATTATGTTCTATAGCCTTGGCTGGCAACTAATCTATTGCAGAAAGTAATGGCAACCTACTGCGGGATAATATTTTGCCCAGTCAGTCATGTTTCTTTCGAGACATGATCGCCCAAGCGTATGACACTTAACTGACTGACTGAATTTTTTTGTTATATATAACGAATAATAATATAGAAGGGAATGTATGACGCGTTTCGTCTGATGAATTCCAAAAGAAGGGACGAAGCGCATCACATAAATATATATCACCGCCCCCCCACATACCCCCCACATACTCGCCCCCACATATAGAAAAGGCAAGATGTTTGTGTGTGTTTCTGTCTCTATGTCTGTCTGTATTTCCTTTATACAAAATCCAAAAAATTTTATCTGATTCTCACCAAACTTCAAACAAATATTCTTTAGGCTTTCGGTCAGGTCATGGGCTACTTATTTTTTCCAGTTCCTCCCCCCGATATCGGAAATCGAGACCCCGATATCCGATAAGGTCTGATCAAGATCAGGATTTCAGCCCTTTTATCGTAGTTCTTGCTGCAAAATTTGCTCTAACTTGGTAAAATTATAGTTTTTAGTCTCAAACATTAGTAGATCTTCTCAGACGACTCATTTTCCCCGATATTGGAAATTGATACACCCGATATTCTATCGAATCTGATTAAAAACAGATATTCAGCCACCAATAGGGCTCATTTTCTCCAATTTTACTCCCGATGGGTACGATAAGTTTTCATTGACTTACTTAGGTTAGTTTGTCCTTGGATGACTTATTTGACTCCGATAGTGGAAATCGATAGCCCGATATCCTATCGGGTCTGATCAAAATCAGATTTTCAGCCCTTTTATTTTGGTTTTTGGTCCGGTTTTTGCTCTAAGTAGGTATAATTATACTTCTTAGTCTCAGCCATGATACAATTTACTCAGAGGACTGATTTAGCTTTCAAAATTCAGTTTGCGACAGAAAACTTATTTGACATCGATACCGGAAATCAAAATTTGACTTACATCCATCTATTTTAATAAGTTCTACGGCTTCGAGCTCCACCTTTCAACAACCTACGTTTTTCGTGCCAACGTCCCAAAGAGTCTGAGCTCCAGGGCCATGGATTAGTTCTAAGGCTTTCATTGCACCTGAGCAACGCCGGGCTATACAGCTAGTATATATATATATATATATATATATATATATATATATATATATATATGTGTGTGTGTGTGTGTGTGTGAATGTATGTAGTTAAATATAAATGGGTGTATGATATATATATATATATATATATATATATATATATATATATAATTATTGGTGTGTCTATGTATATTACTTGTTTTTATATGAATGTGTATGTAGGCGGTGTGTGTATGCATTCGTATATACATATATGTATATAAGTATATGTGCATGTATCTGTTATATGTGTGAATTTTAGGGGTGGGTGTATATATTTGTATATAAGTTGGGTTGTGTATTAATGTGTATATAAATGTATATATATGTGGTTATGTGTGTGTATTTGTATTTATTTGTAAGTGTATATGTATTTGTATGTATGTGTGTACATATATATATATATGTATGTATGTGCATGTGTATATGAATATATGTTCGTGTATGCGTGTGTGTATGTATACTTATATTTTTTTAAGTATTAATTGCCAATTTCTCATTTTGACTTATAATATTATCCCAATTTTATTTTTATTTTATTTCTATTAGTAAATTTTAAACACTCTACAAAAGTCTAACCATACTATTATTATTATTATTATTATTATTATTATTATTATTATTATTATTTTAAACCAAATTTTTCCTAAATTTTTGATAAATTTTTAACAGAGATCTATAAAATAATGTTTCTATTCTTTCCTCCTGTTTAAATAGTTTAACTTTTTCCTTTCTTTCTCCCTTGAAGCCCTGTCATCTCGGCTACTGAATATTTTTTCATGTTTTATTTCTTCGTTAATGTTTTCCTCGCCTTTGTCCTTTCTTTTTCCTTTCCCCTGCCACTTCTTATTCCTGTGACGCGGTTAAATTTTGACTCTTTATTCTTTAATACAGACGTAATCAAACAGATTTCCTCTAATATCGAGTCATGAATCCCTGTCTCTGTCTCCTTTTTTAATTCTGGACTACAAATTTTAAATAATTTTTTTATCTTAATCCCTCCCTTTTTTTTCAACTTCCTGTGTATTGATATGTTTTGAGGCTTCTTCCGGTATGTGAATTTTTGTAACATATTTGAATTAATAAATTTTTGTTTTGGATCGTTGCTGATGAAGCGAGAGTTTTCTCGCTGAAATAGATATTCAACGAAATGTAATTTTCGGAATTTATTGATATAATATTCATATTTGAGTTTGTAAAATAGATAATACTATTCACATGGAGACCTCCACCTGGATCATTTTTAATATTGATAAAATTAATATTAATAGGATCTGGTTTTGGGGATTTTACCTATATACACTTCCTTTTTTGGATTATATATATATATATATATATATATATATATATATATATATAAAAACTCGATTTCATCGCAAGCAAGACAATATGACACAAGGGATTATCTAGACATAAGGGATCACTGGGCGTAAAAAATTAGAAAACAGAAACATTATTAATTGTGAGAACATTACAAGAGTAACCAGGAGGACAATAGTTGATTTTCGAAGGGTCGCTTAGATGTGGCACAAAGCCGAAAATATGGGGTACCCAGTGAAGATCGAACCCACTACTCAGGAGATTCGAAGGCGTATTAGCATGGCTAATGATGCATTCCAGAAGCTGAGTAGAGTATTAAGAAATAAGAAAATTTCTCTATATTGGCTAGTAGGTTTCATCATTTTGCTCTTGAACTGGCCAGATGTAACCTTAAGTTATATTCTAATAGTTTCTTTTCTCATCTGTGGAACTCCCTTCGATTTCTTGCTTCTCGGCCACTTACAATTTTCAAGAAATAAAAATTTAAGCCCATTACTAGATTGGCAAGTAGGTCTCATCATTGTACTCTTGAAGTAGCTAGATGTAAACCTACGTTATATTCTAATAGTTTCTTTTCTCGCCTGTGGAACTCCCTTTCGATTTCTTGCTTCCCTGCCGCCTAAAATCTTCAAAAATTAAAAATTTAAACCCATTACTAGATTGGCAAGTAGGTCTCATCATTGTACTCTTGAAGTAGCTAGATGTAAACCTACGTTATATTCTAATAGTTTCTTTTCTCGCCTGTGGAATTCCCTTTCGATTTCTTGCTTCCCTGCCGCCTAAAATCTTCAAAAATTAAAAATTTAAACCCATTACTAGATTGACAACTAGGTCTCATCATTTTACTCTTGAAATAGGTTGATGAAACTAAGTTTATTTTCTCGCCTGTGGAGATCTCTTCAGGTTTCGTTATTCCATGTCATCTAGTGTTGTAGAGTGGCTAACACCCTTGCAACACTCTCAATGATGGAATAGCCCATGGTATGAAATGGTCTATTTAAGCAAAGAATAGTAGAATTCGAGGAGTAATATTCGAGTGTCATTCGACTAATATTCGGACTGATTACTTAAGCAACTATTGCAATTTAAACCCCTTTTCTCTGTGTTGTAATTTCTGTCTTGTATGTTATTGAAACTACTGTACTGTTCTGTGTATATCCGTTTAGCACCGGATATTGTGCTGAATAACACTGCAGCACACTTTCACTGTGTATCATATCCATCTCGGCGATAGAACACCTAGAATCTTCGATCTTTTGTAAAATGTTTTGTTAACACATTTATTAATTGATGTTTGTTTAAATTCCATCTGTAATATTGTTGGAGAAAGAAAGAATATCAGCAGCCATAAAACGATAATTCATTCCGTTTGATTTTTTAAAAAATTTTCTTTGGTTAATCATTTCACTTTAATCGTTTCATTTCAAGCAGGGTGATAATCCCACTTAGAAGCGAGCGGTTACTTGGAGTGAAGGAGAATGACAAGATTTAGTGAGGCTAAAAGACAATAAAAAACAGGATGGCGATTGCGGATGCATTTAAATTTTTTAAAATTATTAGAAGCAAGAAACCCGAAGAAAGATTCACAGACGAGAAGTACAAGAAAAGAAACTTACAATTTACGATTGCAGTTAGCTACTTTGCTGTGGGATTCAGCCATTTTATGGCTAGGTGTGAACGTTTTTCAGCGAATACTTATGTACCTCCTGACACATTTATCCTGCAAACGATATTGGTGGACTCATATGAGCCCGGGCAGAAATAAGGCAAAAATAAGGCAGAAGAACATAGAATTTAAAAATTGAATTATTATTATACAGAAAAATCTCGATTAATGCACATTTGATTAGGTACCTCTTCTCATTTTCGATAATTAACTTTCACAGTAAAAAAAGTTTTCTTGAAAATTATTAGAAGCAAGAAACCCGAAGAAAGATTCACAGACGAGAAGTACAAGAAAAGAAACTTACAATTTACGATTGCAGTTAGCTACTTTGCTGTGGGATTCAGCCATTTTATGGCTAGGTGTGAACGTTTTTCAGTGAATACTTATATACCTCCTGACACATTTATCCTGCAAACGATATTGGTGGACTCATATGAGCCCGGGCAGAAATAAGGCAGAAGAACATAGAATTTAAAAATTGAATTATTATTATACAGAAAAATCTCGATTAATGCACATTTGATTAGGTACCTCTTCTCATTTTCGATAATTAACTTTCACAGTAAAAAAAGTTTTCTTGAAAATTATTAGAAGCAAGAAACCCGAAGAAAGATTCACAGACGAGAAGTACAAGAAAAGAAACTTACAATTTACGATTGCAGTTAGCTACTTTGCTGTGGGATTCAGCCATTTTATGGCTAGGTGTGAACGTTTTTCAGCGAATACTTATATACCTCCTGACACATATATCCTGTAAACGATATTGGTGGACTCATATGAGCCCGGGCAGAAATAAGGCAGAAGAACATAGAATTTAAAAATAGAATTATTATTATATACAGAAAAATCTCGATTAATGCATATTTTGATTAGGTACCTCTTCTCATTTTCGATAATTAACTTTCACAGTAAAAAAAAATTTTCTTGAAACTTTTATTTTAGTTTTAATTGAAAGCTAAATGATAAAATGTACTATTTCCATTAAGCAAAATATTCAGGTGTATTTCAAACAGAAATTATATTGATTGAAATCTAAAATTTGTGAGATTCAAAAAATTTTTCAGTTTGTAAACAAAAGTTAATTTTCAGTTAAAAAATTTTGCAAAAATAAAATATACATCTGTGACACATTATTTTTTAGAAAATTAGCAAATTCAAGGTTAAATTAATGTGATTTACACAACTATTACTTATTTATAGCATAATATTTAAAATAAAACTATTTCTTAAACCCAGTTGATCTTTATGACCTTTCCCCCGACAGATGCGAGATAAGATAAGTATGGCGACAATAATTGATAAAATTTTCCAAATTTTCGTTTCAGGTAAGGGGAAGAAACCGTGGAATACATGACCTCTTAATATACACACAGAAGTTACCATACAAAAACAAAAAACAAAAAACAACTTCGAATACACACAAAGATAAAATTATTTTAAAAATACGATGGCTCGATCATTTGTATTAAACTTTTAAATGTTTGATTAAAAAATATAGTCTTCACTTAATAACTTAAAAAAACTTAACGTTTACAAGCCTTTGAAATATTTTAAAAATATTTTTGAAACTTTATAAATTTCATGAATTTACGTGGAGGTGGAGTAACAGATGTAAAAGAAAGATATTTTTACCAATATTTTTAAAAGTAATGATTTAAAAAATAATTTCATTTATTTGTCAATAAGTTCTTAAAATTTCATTAAAATCCGAAAATTATTTGATTTTGAGTTTCAAATTAATGTGTCTGTCACCGGAAAAAAATGAGTTACGTAATATTACATTTCTTATTGTAAACTCTCGTAACGATTTGGCTATCCGCTAACGAAAATAAAAACCAGTCCACCAATATCGTTTACAGGATATATGTGTCAGGAGGTAAGTAAGTATAATAAATATTATGCTATAAATAAGTAATAGTTGTGTAAATCACATTAATTTAACCTTGAATTTGCTAATTTTCTAAAAAATAATGTGTCACAGATGTATATTTTATTTTTGCAAAATTTTTTAACTGAGAATTAACTTTTGTTTACAAACTGAAAAATTTTTTGAATCTCACAAATTTTAGATTTCAATCAATATAATTTCTGTTTGAAATACACCTGAATATTTTGCTTAATGGAAATAGTACATTTTATCATTTAGCTTTCAATTAAAACTAAAATAAAAGTTTCAAGAAAAATTTTTTTACTGTGAAAGTTAATTATCGAAAATGAGAACAGGTACCTAATCAAATATGCATTAATCGAGATTTTTCTGTATATAATAATAATTCTATTTTTAAATTCTATGTTCTTCTGCCTTATTTCTGCCCGGGCTCATATGAGTCCACCAATATCGTTTACAGGATATATGTGTCAGGAGGTATATAAGTATTCGCTGAAAAACGTTCACACCTAGCCATAAAATGGCTGAATCCCACAGCAAAGTAGCTAACTGCAATCGTAAATTGTAAGTTTCTTTTCTTGTACTTCTCGTCTGTGAATCTTTCTTCGGGTTTCTTGCTTCTAATAATTTTAAAAAATTTAAATGCATCCGCAATCGCCATCCTGTTTTTTATTGTCTTTTAGCCTCACTAAATCTTGTCATTCTTCTTCACTCCAAGTAACCGCTTGCTTCTAAGTGGGATTATCACCCTGCTTGAAATGAAACGATTAAAGTGAAATGATTAACCAAAGAAAATTTTTAAAATAATCAAATGGAATGAATTATCGTTTTATGGCTGCTGATATTCTTTCTTCCTCCAACAATATTACAGATGGAATTTAAACAAACATCAATTAATAAATGTGTTAACAAAACATTTTACAAAAGATCGAAGATTCTAGGTGTTCTATCGCCGAGATGGATATGATACACAGTGAAAGTGTGCTGCAGTGTTATTCAGCACAATATCCGGTGCTAAACGGATATACACAGAACAGTACAGTAGTTTCAATAACATACAAGACAGAACTTACAACACAGAGAAAAGGGGTTTAAATTGCAATAGTTGCTTAAGTAATTAGTCCGAATATTAGTCGAATGACACTCGAATATTACTCCTCGAATTCTACTATTAATTATTAATTAAAAAAATAATTTGATCTTTTCTCTTAATAATAACATAAATATTTTGATGGAAAAAGTTCGTTTTTATTATGTTTGGGAGCTTTTTTCTTCATCAGTCAGTTAAGTGCCATACGTGATACACGCTTGGGCGATCATGTTTCGACAGAGAATGACTGTCTGGGCAGAAGATTATCCCACAGTAGGTTGCCATTGCTTTCTGCGGTAGACTGGTTGCCGACCAAGGCTATAGAACCCAATCTGTCCTGTTATTTAACCCATAACTGGAAGGAATAGGCGGATTAATACGTTTCTCAAGGGTATTTGCGCGTAAGTGAATGCAATGAATTCAGCTGGAATTCGAACTCGGCTCCCCGATTTCGAATTCCAGCTGAACTCATTTTTCTTCATACTATGCTGTTTTTTTCAGCGATTTAGTGGAGGTACTTACATTTGATTAATGTGTTTCCGATTAGTGCGCAAAAAACCTTTTGAGCCAAAATTTGATTAGTGCATATATAATACACGATTCCGTCAGTTAGGTGCCATACGCGATATACGCTTTGGGCGATCATGTCTCGAAAGAGACATGACTAACTGGGTAGAAGATTATCCCGCAGTAGGTTGCCATTGATTTCTGCGGTAGACTGGTTGCCAGCCAAGGCTATAGAACCCAATTCGTCCTGTTATTTGACCCATAACTGGAGGGAAGAGATGGATTAGTCCCTTTCCCAAGGGTATTTGCGCGTAAGTGAATGCAATGAATTTTACTGGAATTTGAACTCGGCTACCCGATTTCTCGTTCGGAGCCAATATCCACTGCACCACAACAGTGAGATGAAATGTTCTTCAGTTTAACCATAGTAATTGAAATTTGATTTTTATAGCTACCGATGTACACATTAGCTGTACAAATAGAGGGATTCCTATATACTGAACGGATCTGCTGCCAAAAAGAAAAAAAGAAAAGAAAAGAGAAATGAATTTAAAGTTGTGAAGGGTTCAAAGCAACCTTCAGTGTATGTCTTTGAGGTACTTAGACGCCTATAGAGCAAGACGAGAACGTCTTTTCGCTGCCAAAGTTCAAAGAGAAAGCGGAAGATTTCAAATCTCGCGCCGACTGTGATTATCATTAAGAGGCAGTGATTGAATATCTCACCGCTCAAGATCATCGTCGGGAAGGGAAGTCGTTAATCGAAAAATTTCAACAGTTAAACGATCAGACGAACTGCGAAGAATAAGAGATGCACAAAACGTTTTTCTCTTTTTGCAGCCTCCACACCGACATGACGTTGATGCAAAGTTTGTGCAGCTTTACAAAAAAGTGGGGGATATCTAATGCTGAATTTCAGAGCAGGGACTTGTATAATAGGGGAAACTCACTGTTTCTATCCTTAACTCCCCACACACCCTTGTCCTATGACTGTCAGCCAGTTTACGTGATTCTCGAAAGAGACATGACTGACTGGGCAGATTATCCCACAGTAGGTTGCCATTGCTTTCTGCGGTAGACTGGTTGCCGACCAAGGCTATAGAACCCAATCTGTCCTGTTATTTGACTTATAGCTATAGGGGGAAGAGATGTATTATATTATTAAGTAGTAATTAGTGGGGGATCAGTTTATTACTTCATAACAATAGGAAACCGATCCCCCACTTTATGACCAGTAGAAGCCTTAACCATGAGTCAAACAATTAAATTCAGTCAGTCAGTTAAGTGCCATACGTGATACACGCTTGGGCGATCATGTCTCGAAAGAGACATGACTGACTGGGCAGAAGATTATCCCGCAGTAGGTTGCCATTGCTTTCTGCGGTAGACTGGTTGCCGACCAAGGCTATAGAACTCAATCTGTCCTGTTATTTGACTTATAGCTATAGGGGGAAGAGATGTATTATATTATTAAGTAGTAATTAGTAGGGGATCAGATTATTACTTCATAACAATAGGAAACTGATCCCCCACTTTATGACCAGTAGAAGCCTTAATCATGAGTCAAACAATTAAATTCAGTCAGTCAGTTAAGTGCCATACGTGATACACGCTTGGGCGATCATGTCTCGAAAGAGACATGACTGACTGGGCAGAAGATTATCCCGCAGAAGGTTGCCATTGCTTTCTGCGGTAGACTAGTTGCCAGCCAAGGCTATAGAATCTAGTCTGTCCTATTATTTAACTCATAACTGGAGGGAAGAGACGGATTAATACCTTTCCCAAGAGTATTTGTGTGTTAGTGAATGCAAGGAATTCAACTGGAATTCGAACTCGGCTCCTCGATTTGTTGTTCCGGGTCGATATCCACTGCACCACAACGCACATCCTCACATCCTATGACTGTACTAAGTTGATTACTTACATCCTGAAGAGACATGGCACTTGAGAGATTCGAAATCCTACCAGACTCGACCACCGTTCTCTGGTAGCGACGTTATTCCACCCTCTAAGGCTGGCCCCATGAATCTGCGTATGCATATATTGGATGTGTGTTTTGCGTGTTTACATCGATAAATGATTGTAAGTGGAGTGCTCTTAGTAACCCTAAAAGGTTACCAACCACGTGTCATGACCCCAAGCCGTCATCGCGACCAGCTCATTGTCCATTTTTAAACAGTCGCCATCAGAGAAGGAAAGGGCTGATGATGAGGGTCGGTAGTTGGGGGTGATCGTTAAGTTGGGGCTGAAGACCAGGCTGTAGAAAGAAAAGACAGAAAGACAGAAATAAGTAGAATGACGACGGGTCGAGCAAAGCAGTGTGTGGAGCGTGTATTTATTAATTTTTTTTCCAGGTTTTTTTCTTGCTTTGTCTGCCTGTAGTTTTAAGCCTCGTGAACATTTTAAGATTACTGAAAGAAAAGGAAAGAAAAAAGAATAGCTTGCAATTGTTCTTAGCAAAGTCAGGCCGAAAAACAAGTACTGATAAAATATTTGGTTGGGAACTGCCAACTCCTTACTTTCCAGTTTTTATAGAGCTCAAAAGCCTCTCCGAGTCCTTGTTGGAGAAGAATTATATCCCACCTTCTAACCTTTCTCTCACGTGCGGGATGTGGCAAGTCCTCACTTTCCAGTTGATAGAGCTCAAAAGCCTCTCCGAGTCCTTGATGGAGAAGAATTATTTCCCACCTTTTAACCTTTCTCTCACGTGCGGGATGTGGCAAGTCCTCACTTTCCAGTTGATAGAGCTCAAAAGCCTCTCCGAGTCCTTGTTGGAGAAGAATTATTTCCCACCTTTTAACCTTTCTCTCACGTGCGGGATGTGGCAAGTCCTCACTTTCCAGTTGATAGAGCTCAAAAGCCTCTCCGAGTCCTTGTTGGAGAAGAATCATTGCCCACCCTCTAACCTTTCTCTCACGTGCGGGATGTGACAAGTCCTCACTTTCCAGTTGATAGAGCTCAAAAGCCTCTCCGAGTCCTTGTTGGAGAAGAATTATTTCCCACCTTCTAACCTTTCTCTCACGTGCGGTATGTGGCAAGTCCTCACTTCCAGTTGATAGAGCTCAAAAGCCTCTCCGAGTCCTTGTTGGAGAAGAATTATTTCCCACCCTCTAACCTTTTTCTCACGTGCGGGATGTGGCAAGTCCTCACTTTCCAGTTGATAGAGCTCAAAAGCCTCTCCGAGTCCTTGTTGGAGAAGAATTATTTCCCACCCTCTAACCTTTTTCTCACGTGCGGGATGTGGCAAGTCCTCACTTTCCAGTTGATAGAGCTCAAAAGCCTCTCCGAGTCCTTGTTGGAGAAGAATTATTTCCCACCCTCTAACCATTTCTCTCCACGTTGCAAAAGGGATGTTGGGCCCAAGTCCTCACTTTCCAGTTGATAGGAAGCCTCAAAAGCCTCTCCGAGTCCTTGTTGGAGAAGAATTATTTCCCACCCTCTAACCTTTTTCTCACGTGCGGGATGTGGCAAGTCCTACCTTTCCAGTTGATAGAGCTCAAAAGCCTCTCCGAGTCCTTGTTGGAGAAGAATTATTTCCCACCTTTTAACCTTTCTCTCACGTGCGGGATGTGGCAAGTCCTCACTTTCCAGTTGATAGAGGTCAAAAGCCTCTCCGAGTCCATGTTGGAGAAGGATTATTTTCAACCCTCTAACTTTTCTCTCACGTGCGGGATGTGGCAAGTCCTCACTTTCCAGTTGATAGAGCTCAAAAGCCTCTCCGAGTCCTTGTTGGAGAAGAATCATTTTCCATCCTCTTACTTTCAACTCACGTGCAGGATGTGGGAAAAAAAAAACTCAATATTTTAGATTCCAATCAATATAATTTCTGTTTGAAATAAACCATAGTACTTTGCTTACTGGAAATAGTAAATTGAATCATTTAACTTTCAATTAAAACTAAAATAAAAGTTTCAAGATAACTATTTTTATTTTTAAAAATTCAGTTTAAAAGTTAATTATTGAAAATCAGTAGAGGTTCCTAGATATCAGTGTGAGTGCGTGAAGAAAAATTTGGTAATCTATTAGTCTTTACCAATCGTGTGTTTGATAAAAAGTTTTTCAATACATACAGGTACAGGGTTTGTATAAAAAGCAAACACAGAATCCTACTACAGTTAAATGCAATGAAAACTGGGAAATGTCTGCATTTTATTAGTAACACTGCAACGCCGTAATCATATGAGATGCGGAAGAAAAGATAAGAGATAAATGGGAATCAGGTAGAAGATGGTAACTGACGTTGCATTTAGAAAGTGTAGCTATCAGGGAAGAGAAAAGACTGGGTACAGAGTGTATTGAAGAAAAGATAAAAGATGAATGAGATTAAAGATGATAAAAGATGGCAATTGACGTTACATTTGAATTTTTCAAGATTGTACCTATGAGAGAAGAGAAAAGACTGGGTACAGAGGGTATTGAAGAAAAGATAAAAGGTTGATGGGATTCAAGAAGATAAAAAATGGCAATTGACGTTGCATTTGAATTTTTGGAGATTGTAGCTATCAGAGAAGAGAAAAGACTGGGTACAGAGTGTATTGAAGAAAGGATAAAAGATGAATGGGATTCAAGAAGATAAAAGATGGCAATTGACGTTAAATTTGAATTTTTGGAGATTGTAGCTATCAAGGAAGAGCAAAAACTGGGTACAGAGTGTATTGAAGGAAGGATAAAAGATGAATGGGATTCAAGAAGTTAAAAGACGACAATTGACGTTATATTTGAATTTTTGGTGATTGTAGCTATCAGGCAAGAGAAAAGACAGGGTACAGTGGGTATTGAAGAAATGATAAAGGATAAATGGGCTTCTAACAGATAAAAAATGGCAATTGACGTTGCATTTGAATTTTTGGGGATTGTAGCTATCAGAGAAGAGAAAAGACTGGGTACAGAGGGTATTGAAGAAAGGATAAAAGATGAATGGGATTCAAGAAGATAAAAAATGGCAATTGACGTTGCATTTGAATTTTTGGAGATTGTAGCTATCAGGGCAACAAGCAAGCCCATGGGAATTCTAGAAACAGGAAGTGCGAAAAAAGAAACTATTAGATTAGAAGAAACGGTTACATTTTACTATTTCGACGGTAAAAAGGTGGAACTTTCCTGCCAATCTAGTCGCACGCGTAAATATATGTCGTCGGGGAACCATGTAAAAAAGCTTGTCAGTGCAGTTGCACTGAAAATACTTGTAGAAAAGACAGAGAAGACATATCACGTCGGCAAGAAAATGACTGTAAGCGGGCTGTCAGGTCAGGGTTGATTGTATTGCAGATCTTCCTTTGGATTTTGTCAAGAACCTCAAAATATAGAACAGTAGCACCAAACCAGATATGGCAACAGCATTCAATGCACGGACAAATGGTAGATTTATAAATGTACAAAATGGATTTTGACAAATATTAATTGTCAGTTAAAAGTTAAATATCTACTTGCAAAGGACATCTAGGAATAAGAAAACAATTGATATCAATAATTAAAAGTTAAACATCATTTTGTCCAGTAAATTTACGTGGGTCGTACTAATTCTCACTTTTTATTGAGTAATCCAGACACGCCCATAAACACATTTTTCTCCTTTCCCTCCTTAACTTTTTAAATAACTCTGAATTCGTTTTCTATTTTCCAAAATAAATCATTTTCACCATTCGTTTTAAAATGTCCCCCGAAGAAGAAAAACTAATTTCGAAAACATGAAATTTTGTGGGGATTTTTTTTATTACATTGATAAACCATTGTAATAAAAATATTTCATTAAGCTCTACTTTGTATTGAGCACATAATTTATAAATGTAAAGGCAATGAACGATATTTTTTTAAAATCTATGTGTTCTTTCACTTTCTTATTATATATATATATATATATATATATATTACAAAAAAGTGAAAGAACATGTAGATAAAAACCCACTGTTTAAGCATTTACTTTTATAAAGAGTGCTCGATACAGAGTAGAGCTTAACATTGTAATTTTGTTATTACAATGGTTTATAAAAGCATAATATCACTACACAAAAATTTTCATGTTTCAGAACAAAACTGTCCTTCTTCAGGTGATATGTTAAAATAAATGGTGAAAACGATTTATTTTTGAAAATATGAGTTGAATTCATGTCTATTTCGAACATTCAGCAGTGGTAGTTGGTGAAAATGCATTTAGGTGTGTCAAAATTGTTCAATCAAAAGTAAGAATTATGTAACCATGGATATATCGTTTTCACTATTTATTTTAACATTTTTTTTTTTAACCATATCACCCCAAGCAAGGCGAAAACGCCACTGATGCGCAGGGGGCTACGTAAGAATGAAAAGATTGGAAAAGAGAAAAACCAGAAACCACATAATAAACAGGAAACAATTGATGAGCCTCTTAACCTGTTCAATAGACGTGGGTGGAGTGTGAACCGGGCGATAGTTTAGTCTATCTACTCCAATTGAAAAAAAAAAAAAAAGAAAAGAGGGAAGAGATTGGAAAAGAGAAACCCGGAAACAAGGGATGAGCCTCTTTACCTGTTCAATAGACGTGGGTGGAGTGTGAACCGGGCGATAATTTAGTCTATCTACTCCAATTGAAAAAAAAAAGAAAAGAAAAGAGAGAAAAGATTGGAAAAGAGAAAACCGGAAACCGCATTCTAAACAGGAAACAAGGGATGAGCCCCTTCACCTAAGAGGAGCAGTTTTGTTCTGGAACATGAACAGTTTTGTCACTTTGTGTAGTGATATTATGTTTTTATAAACCATTGTAATAAGACAACTACAATATATATATATATATATAATTATGAATTAAATGTACATTGTGACACAGAAATTTCTATGTTTCGAGATAGAATCTCGTCATCAGGCAATGTGGGATGTTGGCTGTGAAAATGATTTACATTTGAGCACTGTTTATAAAAATTATATGCCAGGGAACTCAAAACCGTAAGATCTTGGATCCTCTTCATCTGGATTTAATATATATATATATATATATATATATATATATATATATACTTACCAATTTTCACTCAATATAAGGCCTAAGGGCCACTCAAGGTAAAGAGTTACTGTACAGAGTTGTATTAATGTAAGAAAAAGCAACGTAACAGGAAAGCTAGACAGTTAATTCTAGACTTAAATATGTTAAGATTTAATTAGTGAATAACATTTCAGAGTTCAGGTGAAATCATTAGGAATTGAGAGCTGAAGTAGACATTAGAAGGAAAAGGAAAATCAATCCTAGACAGGGAACAAGGAATGAACCTCTACTGTTGAAAAGACCGGGGAGGAGGGTGAACCAGATGATAGTCAAACCTTTCTACTCCTATTAAATATTAATTTTCGAAACTGCAACGAAAAAAAGGACTGAACGGAAACTCCTATTAATACTAGAAACAGAAAAAAAGAAATATACATATACATTATTTAAGCAACATGACTCGGCAGCAACGGATGTGCGTTGTGGTACAGTGGATATCGGCTCGGAACGAGAAACCGGGGAGCCGAGTTCAAATTCCAGCTGAATCCATTGTATTCACTTACGCGCAAATACCCTTGGGAAAGGTATTAATCCGTCTATTCCTTCCAGTTATGGGTTAAATAACAGGACAGATTGGGTTCTATAGCCTTGGTCGGCAACCAGTCTACCGCAGAAAGCAATGGCAACCTACTGCGGGATAATGTTCTGCCCAGTCAGTCATGTCTCTTTCGAGACATGATCGCCCAAGCGTGTATCACGTATGGCACCTAAACTGACTGACTCGGCAGCCAGCAAGGAACACAGCACCATCGATATATTCGTGCACATATCGGTCATCATATAACAAACAAGTAAAAGATGAGTAATTATCAACAATCTTGGAATTATTTCGAACTTTTGTTCTCATCTTGGTTTAATATAGATGTTATAATAGATACAACGTTTCGACCAAGTAACATTTGGTCATCATCAGGTGTCCATAGATTGGCTGATATGGATTTTCTTGTTGGTACTGGATTATCTTTGTGTGTTCGTGCCACTTGTCATAATTAGTATTTATTTCTGAGATGAGTAATTTTCCACTAACCAAGATGAGAACAAATGTTCGAAATAATTCCAAGATTATTGAAAATTACTCATCTCAGAAATAAATACAAATTACGACAAGTGGCACGAACCTACTAACATAATCCAGCTGTCAAAATCCATCTAACACTGAATATAAAAGGCTCCAAAAATACACCACTAAAGTCCATTTGGGACGGTGGCGTAGTTGATATAGTAATTGGTATACATGTATTACTATCATCTAGTGGTCATGAGTTCGATCTTTGGACTTGGTACGGACGAACAAAATCCAACATGAAAGGATATTTCGCAATAATCAACAATGATTCTGAGATTATTGAAACCCTTGTAATATTTGAAGCGACCATTATAAAAAAAACTAGCAGTATAGCCCGGCGTTGCTCGGGTGTAATGAAAGCTTTAAAACTAATCCATGGTCCTGGAGCTCAGACTCAGCTTAAAGAATATTTGAAATAATAAAATAATTGCGACAATTTACCAATCGCACCTGATATGTATATATAGGCTATATTATATATATATAGCAGTATAGGCCGGCGTTGCTCGGGTGCAATGAAAGATTTAAAACTAATCCATGGTCCTGGAACTCAGACTCTTTGCACGTTGGCACGAAAGACTAAAAAGCAATAGTTGTTTCCAGTTAAAGCGAAACCGTAGATTGAAAGAAAAATGAATGGATGTAAGTCAAATTTTGATTTCCTGGTATCGATATCAAATAATTTTTTTTCGTCGTAAACTGAATTTTGAAGGCTAAATAAGTCCTCTGAGTAAATGGTATCATGGCTGAGACTATGAACTACAATTATTATACCTACTTAGAGCCAAATGCGAAGCAAAAAATAAAATAAAAGTGCTGAAAAAAATACAGATATACAGGGAGATAAACAGACACACACACAAAGATCTTGCCTAAGAACTGCAACCTTGAAACTTCTGAATATCGTTTCTTATGTCTTTGTCTATGAGTCTATCAAATTTGATTAAAATCGGACCACTCCTTCTATAACCCCATTTATTCGATTATCGATTTTCGATATTTATCGGGGGTACCTTGACACAAAACCTAGCTAAGAACACTCGCAGACGCTTATAGTACAACTGTGTAAATTTTCAAGAAAATCGGTTCAGTCGTTTCGAAGTCTACAGGTAACGGACACACACACACTGACACACACACACAGACACACACACAGAGACAAAGTTCTATTTATAAATAAGTTTAGATAAAAAAGAACTCGATTTTTCAATCATTCATCACTTGTGACGTATGTTAAAGTATACATCAATTACTTAATTCAGTGTAATTGCAAAGAAGCCTTTTTATATTTTTATTTTTTTATATCTATTAAATTTATAATTTGTTTTTTTTTTCAATTACGTCTGTTGTAGATGTAAAAAGCAGACAAAAGCTATTAAATCCCAGATGTTAACTCGGATGAATCATCACCAGGGTTGCTAGGGATGTGGTGATATGGATACAGCGTCGAAATGAGAAATCGGACATCTAATTCTGGTTGAATTCGTTGCATTCACTTACGCACTAATAAATTTAGTAAAAGGTATTAATCCATCCCTTCTCCTTTCAGCTATGAGTTAGATAGCAGCATTTTATAGTCTTGGTTGGTAATCAGTGTACAACAGAAAGAAATGATAACCTACTGAGGGAAATTCTTCAGCTTAGACAGTTATGTCTCGAAAGAGACATGATCGCCCAAGCGTATATCATTCATGACTGATCACCCTATGCAAGCAATGCAGCAAAGCTACTAAGACACAAGGAGTAATTGGATATGCCAAAAACAAATAATGTGCAGGAAAAGAAAAAAAAAAGATTTATATTGCGGATTAAAACTGGATGGAAAACATTGATTTGGAAGGGAGTTCCACAATGCGACGAAAGAAACTGTTAGCAGAGAACTTATGGTTACATCTAGCCATTTCAAGTGTAAAATGATGAGACCTTGCCAGGGAAGCAAGAAGCAGAAAGAGAGATGTACTAGTGAGAAGTATGAAAGAAGAAACTGCTAGCATAGAACTTATGGTTACATCTAGCCATTTCAAGTGTAAAATGATGAGACCTTGCCAGGGAAGCAAGAAGCAGAAAGAGAGATGTACTAGTGAGAAGTATGAAAGAAGAAACTGTTAGCATAGAACTTATGGTTACATCTAGCCATTTCAAATGTAAAATGATGAGACCTTGCCAGGGAAGCAAGAAGCAGAAAGAGAGAATTACAAGTGAGAAGTATGAAAGAAGAAACTGTTAGCATAGAACTTATGGTTACATCTAGCCATTTCAAGTGTAAAATGATGAGACCTTGCCAGGGAAGCAAGAAGCAGAAAGAGAGATGTACAAGTGAGAAGTATGAAAGAAGAAACTGTTAGCATAGAACTTACGGTTACATCTAGCCATTTCAAGTGTAAAATGATGAGACCTTGCCAGGGAAGCAAGAAGCAGAAAGAGAGATGTACAAGTGAGAAGTATAAAAGAAGAAACTGTTAGCATAGAACTTACGGTTATATCTAGCCATTTCAAGTGTAAAATGATGAGACCTTGCCAGGGAAGCAAGAAGCAGAAAGAGAGATGTACAAGTGAGAAGTATAAAAGAAGAAACTGTTAGCATAGAACTTACGGTTATATCTAGCCATTTCAAGTGTAAAATGATGAGACCTTGCCAGGGAAGCAAGAAGCAGAAAGAGAGATGTACTAGTGAGAAGTATGAAAGAAGAAACTGTTAGCATAGAACTTATGGTTACATCTAGCCATTTCAAGTGTAAAATGATGAGACCTTGCCAGGGAAGCAAGAAGCAGAAAGAGAGATGTACAAGTGAGAAGTATGAAAGAAGAACCTGTTAGCATAGAACTTACGGTTACATCTAGCCATTTCAAGTGTAAAATGATGAGACCTTGCCAGGGAAGCAAGAAGCAGAAAGAGAGATGTACAAGTGAGAAGTATGAAAGAAGAAACTGTTAGCATAGAACTTATGGTTACATCTAGCCATTTCAAGTGTAAAATGATGAGACCTTGCCAGGGAAGCAAGAAGCAGAAAGAGAGATGTACAAGTGAAAAATATGAAAGAAGAAACTGTTAGCATTGAACTAGGTACCTCCGCAAAATCGCTGAAAAGACAGTATAGTATGAAGGAAAAAGGCCCCAAACTAATTAAAAACAAAGTTTTATCGGCAAAATGTTTATAATTATCATTAAGAGGATTGATCAACGATTTTTTTAATTATTTTTTAATTTTTTAAATTATTTCTAACACGTTCAAAATTTTTGTAGAGAGTCTTTTTTTTTCTTACGTTAGTCCGAGACGTAAATTGCCGCAACGTTTATTAAGTAAAAAAAAATAAAAAAAATGAACTTTTTAGACCGTGAAAGACACAAAAATCAAATAATGGTCGGATTTTGATGGAAATTTCAGGACTTATTCCTAACTGTCCGAAATCAATGTTGAAATAATTATTTTGTATAAAATATTGGTAAAAATATTTTTTTTTACATATGTTATCCCCCACCAATTAATTTCCAGAAATGCTTAAAAATTCGTCTTTGGGCAACAATAAGCCTAATATAATTAAATTCAGGAGTCATTAGGGAATGCTAATCAACAATTTTTTTTTCTCCAATAGAGCCCCTTTTCTAAAAAATAGGTCCGAATTGCGAAAAATGCAATAACTATGCCAATTTTTATGTAGATAAACTTCTGATTGCTTTTATGAACAATATAAATTAAGCGCATCATAGTCTGAAAAGAAAAAAATCAATGTATGATTAATTTTTACAATAATTATTTTCATTTTTTTTAGTTTTTTAATTATATATAAATACTATATATAAAAAGTTTCAAAATTATTGTTGAATTTCTTCCTAAATGCGGTCGGCTAGGGTATGTAATTAATGCATGAAGACTACAATTACTAATCGAAAATGTAAAAGCTTAATACAAATGATTGAGCCAATGGATTTTTAAAATAATTAAAACATTGTAATTGTGTGCATTTTGATTGCCCGTATCTTTATTTGTACGGGTGGCCGTTCGTGATATTTATCATTAAAAGGTCACGTGATTCAAGGGTTGTCTTCCCTTACATAAAAAATTAAATTCGTATATTTTTGTCGCCTGTGGCCTCCCTACTTAGCAGCTTCCGGTTCTCATTAACAGCTGTCATCACCTAGATAAACACTTGACACCCGGACTACCGTAACTGATAAAAAATTTTCCCAAATATTTCAGATAGTAAGCAAGTACAGTTGTTTGAAATCAGATAAAGGTAAGATTTAATTAAAAAAATGACTTTAATAACGTGTCAGCGACGTATATTATAGTTTTGCCAGATTTTTAAAATAGAAATGTGGCTACTATTTAACGTATGTGTCAATCAATCAAAAAAAAAAAAAAATGGCGGTACGTTTAAATTTAAAAAAAAAAATTTTAATTTTAGATTCTAATCAATATAATTTTGGTTTAAAATACGCCAGTGTATTTTGTTTACTGGAATTACTAAATTTAATCTCTTGATTTTCAATTAAAGCTAATTTTAAAGCCAAAATATAACTTATTTATTTTAAAAATTTCATTTTAAAATCAGGTATCTAGAATTTATACTGAAAAGTTGAGGTACCTACATAGAACTTATGGTTACATCTAGCCATTTCAGGGAAGCAAGAAGCAGAAAGAGAGATGTACAAGTGAGAAGTGTTAAAGAAGAAACTGTTAGCATAGAACTTATGGTTATATCTAGCCAGTTCAACTGTAAATTGACGAGATCTCAGCGCCGGTCTAGTCAGTAAGTTAAGTGTCATACGTGATATATGCTTCGAGGCCAGGCAGATTTTCCCGCAGTATGTTGCCATTGCATTCTGCAGTAGACTGGTTGCCAACCAAGGCTGTAGAACCCGACATGTTCTGCTAGCACTGCGTTTAAATTTAAAAAGATCTAGGTACCATTGCGAAAGGCTCATCCCCAAAAATATTAAGTATTTACAGAAAAGTCACACAGGCAGTGGGAAAGGGCCCGAAGCCGAGGCGCCAAATCAAGACTAATAATATTGCTGATTCTTCTTTGTTTTTTTATCAATGAGCTGAAATTCAATAACCTGTAATGACGGGCAGTTTTTTTCAACATGAATTCAAGAATAAGTTAGATGATAATTAATTAAACCAAAGCATAAACACTAAACAGACAATGCTTCATCTAAGAAATTCATACAACTTAAGCCTACTACTTGGAAAAGCAACAGAAATAAAATGAAAGAAACACTAAACAAATATTAATAATAATTGCCAATGTTTGATCTAAGAAATTCACACAACTTAAGACGATTACTGCTTGGTGGAAAAGCAAGAGAAATATGATGAAAGAAATACTAGTCAAAAATAAATAATAATTGCCAATGTTTCATTTAAGAAATTCAAACAACTTAAGACTATTACTACTTGGTGGAAAAGCAAGAGAAATAAGATGAAAGAAATACCAGTAAAAAATGAATAATAATTGCCAATGCTTCATCTCAGAAATTAATACAATTTAAGCGTACTACTTGGAAAAGCAACAGAAATAAGATGAAAGAAACACTAGACAAATATTAATAGTAATTGCCAATGCTTGATCTAAGAAATTCAGACAACTTAAGACTATTACTACTTGGTGGAAAAGGATGAGAAATAAGACGAAAGAAATACTAAACAAATATTTAAAATAATTACCAATGCTCTATCGAAGAAATTCAGACAACTTAAGACTTACAAAAGCAAGAGAAATATGATTAAAGAAATACTAGCACAAAATTAATAATAATTGATTATGGCTCATCTTAGAAATTCAGACAACTTAAGACTTATTATTTGCGCGATATATATATATATATATATATATATATATATATATATATATACTTTTACTTGAGTACAACGACATTTAGAATATAATTGGGTCATTAGGGGCAAAGATCTTTCGTCGTTTTTTCAAAAAGTGCGCGGCGACCATAAAACCGAGTTAAACACGACTTAAGAGCGTTTGTTGGGCGTCTTCAAACATCCTTCTACCTAAGTCAATCATAGTCACATAAAGGACACTGAGACAATTATGACCTTTAACATGGCCGAAAAAATCTTTACGAGGGAAAGAGGCAAATGCAAACAGCATATTTGGGGGCGCCAGAAGTAAGTAAAAGAAGAAGAAAAAATGTAAATACTTAATTAGACGCATATTAGCAGAACTTCTTTTTTAAAACTCTTGACAGCACTCGTCAAAAAGTGGAAGAAGAAAATGTCTTCAGTACTTTTGACGTTCAATTTTTCTTTTGTAACAGACTCTGTTTATTTCAGTCTTTCTTTCTCCTGTTACTCACCCTTCTATTTCTTTCTTTCTTTCTTTCTTTCTTTCTTTCTTTCTTTCTATCTAAATCAGTTCAGATCTATCTATCTATCTATCTATCTATCTATCTATCTATCTATCTATCTATCAGATCATATCTATCTATCTATCTATCTATCTATCTATCTATCTATCTATCTATCTAAATCAGTTCATATCTATCTATCTATCTATCTATCTATCTATCTATCTATCTATCTGCGTGCGTGTGTCGGCGTGTGTGGGTGTGTGTGCGTGTACGTGTAGGCGTGTTCAATGGATAACGGCTCAAAATGAGAACTAGAAGAGCCGAGTTCGAATTCCAGTTGAACTTACGCGCAAGTACCCTTGGAAAAGGTATTAATCCATTTCTTCTCCATCCATCTCTGGGGTTAATAGTTGGACAAGTTGGGTTCTACAGTCTTGGTTGGCAACCAGTCTACCGCAGAAAATGGCAACCTACTTCGGGAAAATCTTCTGCTTGGCCACTCAAAGATCGAAAAAAAAAAATTTGTCCAAGCGTGTATCACATATGGCACTTATATATATATATATATATATATATATATATATATATATATATATATTCATTTTTAAACGAGTTATTTCGCTTCCTTGGTTTCTACCATGAGTGGTGTCTTCAGGCGATTTTTAATAATAATAGTTATTAAAAATCGCCTGAAGACACGACTCATGGTAGAAACCAAGGTAGCGAAATAACTCGTTTAAAAATGAAAAATATTCAAAAGTTTTACAATATAATTGTATAGAACACTTTTTAATACAAATGTGTACTCGTCTAATTCTATTAGACAAAAAAACTAAGTATTAAACAATCTCTCTCTCTCTCTCTCTCTCTCTCTCTATATATATATATATATATATATATATATATATATATATATATATCCAAAGCAAAAATGTCATGCAGGTATTAATATAAATATTAATCTCATTAATATTAAAAATGATTCTGGTCGAGGACTCGGTGTAAATAGTATTATCTATTTACAGAGTTATATATGTATATTTAAAAATAAAACTCCGAAAATTACAGACCCACGTCTATTGAACAGGTTAAGAGGCTTGTTCCCTGTTTAGGATGTGGTTTCCGGCTTTCTCTTTTCAAATCTTCTCACTTTGTTTTTTTTTTCAATTGGAGTAGGTAGATCTATCTATCGCCCAGTTCACACTCCACCCATGTCTATTGAACAGGTGAAGAGGCTCATCCCTTGTTCCCTGTTCAGGATGTGGTTTCCGGTTTTCTCTTTTCCAATCTTTTCACTATTACGTAGCCCCCTGCACATCAGTTGCTTGGGGTGATACGATTAAAAAAAAATGTCATGTGGCCGTTTCAGCGAGGAAAAATCTCGCTTCTTTAGTGACAAAATTGATTTTTCTCCATTGTCGCTTTTTTTCTTGATTCTTCTTGTATTTCTCTTCTTTTATCCCATACTCAGTTCATTTTGTCGCTAAAGAAGCGAGATTTTTCCTCGCTGAAATGGCCATATGACATATGTAATTTTCGGAGTTTATTTGAAATATGCATATATATGTGTTTGTGTATGTGTGTTTGTGTGTGTGTGTTTGTGTGTGTGTGTGTGTGTGTGTCTTTTGCCGCTACCTTTTCTTTCTTTTGATGCCCTCTTACTTTTCATTCTCTTTATCTCTCATTCTCTCTCTTTACTCTTTCCCTTTCTATCTCTTCTTTTTTTCTATTCTTGCTCACTCATGTCTTTCTCCTATGTCTCTTTTTTGACTATTACTCATTTCTCACTTTCTCTATTGTCTTTTTTTCTTCTTTTACTTCTTAAATTTCTCTTCTTTTCTTCATTTTTTTTCTTTCTATGTTTCTTTCCTTCTCTCGCAACTTTATTCTCTCTCTCTCTTTCTCAACCTTTTCTTTCTTTTGAGGATTTCTTTCTTTTCCTTCTCTGTCTTTCATTTTATCTTCTCTTGTTTATCTCTCACTCCCTCCTTCGGCCTATCATGTTATATACGGCCTATCATGTTATATACACCGGTTCTTGTTCGATCACCGAAGTTAAGCAACGTTGAGCCTGGTCAGTACTTAGATAGGTGACCGCTTGGGAATACCAGGTGCTGTAAGCGTTTATGGACGAATGTGCGTTGTGGTGCGGTGAATATCGACTCGGAAAGAGAAATCGATGAGCCGAGTTCGAATTCCAGTTGAATACTCTGCATTCACTTAAGCACTGGTACCCTTGGGAAACGTATTAATCCGTTCCTTCCTTCCAGTTATGGGTGAAACAAAAAAGGTAGGACTTGGGGACACTGTCCTTAAAAACAAATCACAATGAATCTTGCAAAACAAATAAACTAAATAAAACAAATCAAAACGATTTTCAGCATTAAATGACCTAATGAAGGTTGATATGCTGGTTAAATGAACCAACCAACCTTCTTCTATTTTTGTTTTTTCTATTCTGTCTCTCTTACCTCTCTTATTCTTGACTATCACTCATCTCTCGCTGTACTTTTGTTGTCTTTCTATTCTATTCACTCTTCTTGTCTTTTCTCTTCTTTTGTCACAACCTCAGTTTCTCTCTTTTCTTTTTTCTCTCCTCCCTCTCCCTCTCTTTCTCTTGCATCAGATTTCTCTCTCTTTTGATAGTCTCTTCTTTTTTCTCTCTCTGTCTTTCCATTCCTCTTCTCTTTCTTTGTCCCGCCATCTCTCTTCTCATTATTTGATCTTACCTCTTCTTTACTTTCGCTTCTCACTCTCTAATCTTACTCTCTCTTTTCATGTTTCTCTCACTCGTTGATTTCTCTCACTCTCACTCTTAATCTCCACATTTGTTTTTTTTTCTAGATTCTATCTCTCCTTCTCTCCCTCTCTCTTGCCTCTGTTCTCTCTTTCTTTTGAGTCTTCTTTTTTCTCTTTCTCTGTCTTCCCATCTCTTACCTCTTTTTCTTTTGTTACACTTTATCACTTCTCACTCTCTATTCTTAGACATTTTTCATTCCCTCTCATGTCTCTCTCTCTCTCTTCATTATCTCTCATCTGTCACTTTCAAACCCTCTTTCGCCCCACATTTTCTCCTTTCTGTTTTTCAATATCCTCTCCCTCTGTCTTCCATCTCTCCCCTCTTCATATTTTTTTCACAGTTGTCATTCTCATCTCTCTCTTCTGTCTTTCTTTCCCATATTTCTTTGTTATCAGTCACACTTGTCTCTCTGCTCATTTTTTATCTTTCTTTTGGTTAACGTATTTCTCTTTGCTTCTTTTCATCATCTGAGAGACCTATTTCTACCTTCCATCAGTATAGCTGATGCTAACCTCCAGGAAAGTGATTCGTTACGCCTCCTCGTTCTCAGCTGACATGAAGTGGAAAGATTATTGGATACATTATTAGGTCAGCTGCCAAGAAAGTTGGTTCACTGGTCTTGCTAGACAACTTTTCTCTCAGAAACCTATCTTACATATCTATAAGTCTACCATTCGTCCTTGATTTGAATACTACTGCCAGATATGGTCCGGTGCTCCTCCTATATATTTAGAGATTCTTGATAAAATCCAAAGAGAAATCTTTCTTTTCGAAATCTGTCTTATATCTTTATAAGTCTACCATTCATCCATGCTTTGAGTATTGCTGCCGCATATGGTCCGGTGCTCCTGCCATATATTTAGAGAATCTTGATAAAATCCAAAGTTATTGGTCTTGACCCGGCATCTCAGTTTCAGTCTCTTTTCCACTGCCATAATGTAGCTTCTCTGTGACTTTTCTATAAATACTTTCATGGTAATTGTTCTGATGAATTCTTCGCTACAGCAACTGAAATTTATGAATTTAAACGCAGTGTTAGATTGGCAACACGGTCTCATCAACTTACACTTTAATAGTCAAGTTTGTGGAATTGTTCGCTTGTGGAACTCTCTTCCAGCTCCCTGATTTCAAGTTAACTTCGATCTTTAAAAATTTAAATGCAATATCAATTGTTATCTACTGTCGCTCTGATTACTCTTTTATTGTTCTCCCTCCTTCGTAATGTTTCTGTCAATTCTTCCAAACTCAGTAATCCTTTGTGTTTTAGTAGCTTTACTGACTTGCTTGTGGTAAATCCATTGCTACTGTCTTCCAGATTACTCCTCTTTCGCTCTCTTAGTAATGTTTCTGTTTTCCAATTCTTCCACACCCAGTTTCACCTCTTTTCTCTTAGTGGCTTTACTGCATTTCTTTGGGTAATTACAATGTTAATCCTTATCTACTGTTCACCTGATTACTTGTCTTTCGTTTTCTTCGTAATGTTTCTGTTTTCTAATTCTTCCACACCCAGTAACCCCTTGTGTCGTAGAGGCTTTCTACTCTCCTCCTGATTACTCTTCTTTTGTTCTTGCTCCTTAGTAATGTTTCTGTTTTCCAATTCTTAAACACCCAGTAACCCCTTGTGTCTTAGTGGCTTTCATGATTACTCTTCTTTTGTTCTCATTCCTTAGTAATGTTTCTGTTTTGTAATTCTTTCACGCCCAGTAACCCCTTGTGTCTTAGTGGCTTTCATGATTACTCTTCTTTTGTTCTCATTCCTTAGTAATGTTTCTGTTTTGTAATTCTTTCACACCCAGTAACCCCTTGTGTCTTAGTGGCTTTCATGATTACTCTTCTTTTGTTCTCATTCCTTAGTAATGTTTCTGTTTTGTAATTCTTTCACACCCAGTAACCCCTTGTGTCTTAGTGGCTTTCATGATTACTCTTCTTTTGTTCTCATTCCTTAGTAATGTTTCTGTTTTGTAATTCTTTCACACCCAGTAACCCCTTAGTGGATTTTTACTGTCCCCTTGATTACTCTTTTTTTTGTTCTTACAAATGCACCAGAATATTTTACTTACTGGAAATAGTAACTTTCATCAATTAGTTTTCAATTAAAGCCAAAACGAAAGCTTCACAAAAGATTTTTCATTTTTAAAAATTCATTTTAAAAGTTAGGTATTGAAAATGATCAGCGGTCACTAATTAAGAGGCAGTTTATGCGGATAGGGGTGGGAACATAAGGGCTAACCTTAGACTCGAACAGATTAAGATTAAAGTAATCACGGAAACATCCTCTTGGGAGTCCGTTTCACAGAGCAGTGGTTCGTGGGAAGAAGCTGTTTTAGTAGAACTTATTTCTCACCAGTGGAATACGGAGATAACCTGGGTGGTTTTCTACTATGTAAGTGAAATGCTGGGGATGTGCGTTATGGTGCAGTAGATATCGACTCGGAACGGCAAATCAGGGAGCCGAGTTCAAATTCCAGTTGAATTCTTTGTATTCACTTACGCGCAAATACCCTTGGGAAAGGTATTAATACGTCAATTCCTTCCAGTTATGGGTTAAATAACAGGACAGATTGGGTTCTATAGCCTTGGTCGGCAACCAGTCTACCGCAGAAAGCAATGGCAACCTACTGCGGGATAATCTTCTGCCCAGTCAGTCATGCCTCTTTCGAGACATGATCGCCCAAGCGTGTATCACGTATGGCACTTAACTGACTGACTGAATTTAATTGTTTGACTCATGATTAAGGCTTCTACTGGTCATAAAGTGGGGGGATCGGTTTCCTATTGTTATGAAGTAATAAACTGATCCCCCACTAATTACTACTTAATAATATAATACATCTCTTCCCCCTCTAGCTATAAGTCAAATAACAGGACAGATTGGGTTCTATAGCCTTGGTCGGCAACCAGTCTACCGCAGAAAGCAATGGATAATCTACTGCGGGATAATCTTCTGCCCAGTCAGTCATGTCTCTGTCGAGACATGATCGCCCAAGCGTGTTTCACGTATGGTACTTAACTGACTGAAGTGAAATGCTGGGTGTGACCAGTGAGGGTTAGAACTGGAGAAACCAAGGAATGTAATTTATCCGAGCGCTTTCTATTTAATTTATTTGTGAATAATTTCTAAAAGTCTCATTAAAATCCGACAATTACTAGATTTTACAAGCTTTTTCAAATTAGTGCTTTACACCGTAAAATGATGCTAAAATTCCCATACTAATTTATGGTCACTTGCTTGCGCAAAGAAAAACAAAATTTTAAAGCAAAATAATAATAATAATAAAATGATGGCCAAGGAAGGACGCATTCCAGAAGCTGAGTAGAGACGGAAAAATTTCGCTAGAAACAAAGAAAAGACGACTGGATTGCTGCATTTACATTATTCGGGCTATTGTTCTCATCTTTGTTGCCATTTATACGACGTTTCAGCCTTTGTACGCTCCGGCCTTCATTAAAAACACATGGCCCAGTGGATACAGACGTTGTATATAGACTTTCCTGTGTCTTGACCCAAAGATTTGTGTGTTCAATACCAGGCTAAATCAGTGGTGAACAAGTAACTAGCAGGGTTAGAGGGAGATAACTATGACTTCCAATCGAGGCATTACCACGCAAGGAATGAGAATGATATAGCCCAGTGATTATAATAAAGGGTTCGGTTCGAAATTCCTAGCACCTGAAGAAAGCTGGAGCGTACAACGGCCGAAACGTCGTACAAATGGCAACAAATATGAGGACAATAGTCCGAATAATGTAAATACTGTAAATACTACCTCATCTCAGAAATATACACAAATACTGAATTGCTATGTGATATCTGCTCTTCAATATGGCATTGAATGCTGGACAACCTCATCAAAGATGAAGGACAGACTTGAAACAACCAAAATGTGGTTCTACAGAAGGATGATGCGGATACCATAGACCGACCATGTCTGCGATGATGAGGTTTTGGTGAGAATGGAAACGAAAACGAAACTGATACTGAACATCAGGAAAAGACAGCTAAAGTTCCTGGGACATATAATGAGGAAGGTGGGCTTGGAGAATCTGTATTCACAGCTCAGATATAGGGCAAGAGATACAGGGAAAAGCCGCGCGTAATATACTTGACGGGCTTGAGCAAGTGAATGGCAGAGCGGAATTTGGGGGTAGTAACAGAAGGCGCGCTAGGAATCACTAGGAATAGGAAGATGTGGAAGACCATGATCACCTACGTCCTGATAGGACACGGTACATAGAATAAGAAAGATTTGACGATAAAACTTTGTTTTTATTAAGTATGGTATACTCATTTATAGTGAATCTGTATGTGCAAGTGTGTGTATATATTAGTGTGTGTATATATTAGTGTGTGTATATATTAGTGTGTATATACATTTTTACCTCTACATACATTACCGGAGATAATTATTAGGCCACCCCAGTACTTTAAAAAAAATTGTATTTCATACTATTTTTATTTATTGCCAAGTGAATAATTGTAAATGAAAATAGAATGGTTCTTTTTGTTAATACTGCACAATAACATGTGCATCAAATGAATTTATAAATATTTAATAATTACCTATATTACAGTTTAATCAATGAATGAATGAAGAAAATTTAGGGTGATTCGGACGAGTTCATCTTTACTTCGTTGAAGTTTTGCAAAGTAATAATAACAAAAGAAACAGTCTATTTTCATTTGACAATAAATACTAAAAATAGTATGAAATTCATCATTTGTTTAAAAAAAAACGGGGTTGGCCTAATAATTATGGCTGGTAGTGTACATAGATTTTATTTTAATCGCTCTGTTTTAGTTATCGTATATATGTATAGATGTGTGTGAGATATGTGTATTTTAAAACATTCTCAATGTTATCTCTTTTTACAAATGTAAAAATTCTTCTGTTTGACGTCAAGATAATTTCTTTTTGCCCAGCAACCATATGTGTGTCTCTTTTTTCCCGCCAATGCGTGTGGTGGGTCGTCTGACCTCTTCATTTCTTCATAAATTTGTTGCAATCTTAGCCACTCGGAAAGCTTTTAACCGGAGCAAAGGAAGATAGTAAGAAAACAATCAGGAAGTGTTAATATGCTCAAATACGGGTCGCCAATTGCTTGGCGAAGAACGGTCAATATTTGAGAAGCCGAATCAAACTGGTCCCCATCTTCACCTTCCTTTTCCATTTCCGTTTAATCTTGCAATTTCTCCACTACTGACGAAAGTGAGAATGAATAAGAAGGAAATTGTGAACGCAGAGTTAGGGAAATAAGAATCCAAATTGCTAATCATTTAAGACGCTACACATCCTAAGGACCCTTCTCACCTATATATATATATATATATATATATATATATATATATATATATTCTAAACATATACTGTTAAATATAAGAGACAATGAATGTCTATTATGTTTAATCATGAGCCGTTCTAAACGTCGTATTTTGGCTTTAATTTCAGTTGAAAATAAAGACAAAAATTCTCCAACATTTGGATAATTTTTTATTAATTTGCTTCTAAGCTTTCGGCTCACATGAGCCATCTTCAGAGATGTTATTTAGAGTGTAATACAATAACATCCGCCGTCAAGCGGAGTTTTATGTCAACACAAAATAAAATCGTCGGTGATGGTGGTTGTTATTGTATTACCGTCTAAATAACCACTCTGAAGATGGCTCATGTGAGCCGAAAGCTTAGAAACAAATTAATAAAAAATTATCCAAATGTTGGAGAATTTTTTTCTTTATTTTCAACTGAAATTAAAGCCAAAATACGACGTTTAGAACGGCTCATGATTAAACATAGTAGACATTCATTGTCTCTTATATTTAACAGTATATGTTTAGAAAATTATTTGCTGCCTCAATACACTATATATATATATATATTTCATTTTTAAACGAGTTATTTCGCTACATTGGTTTCTACCATGAGTGGTGTCTTCAGGCGATTTTTAATAATTTTTAACTTATTAAAAATCGCCTGAAGACACCACTCATGGTAGAAACAAAGGTAGCGAAATAACTCGTTTAAAAATGAAAAATATTCAAAAGTTCTACAATATAATTGTATAGAACACTTTTAATACGAATGTGTACTGGTCTTACCCTATTAGGACCAAAAACTAAGTATTAAACAATCACTCAATCAATCAATCAATCAATCAATCAATCAATCAATCAATCAATCAGTCAATCAATCAATATATATATATATATTGTGTTTGTTTAGGCAGCATTTTTTCATTGATGCTTGTTTCATTAAATAATATAGACAAGTTTTGTCTATTTTTTCTTCGTAAGACAATAAGCCAATGTACATAAAATCCAATAAAATATTACACATATTACACTTTTAGAATATTTTCATAAACGTTTAAGATCATAGGGTAGTCAAAAATTATATAAAAATGCGTTCACATTATATTTTTTGTAATTGTTACAGCTATGTCCCTCCTTAGAAAAATTCTCTAGCCTGTCGCTAGAGTTGACAACACCTGAAAACTGTGGTCGATAATAAAGTCACAGGAAATAATTAACAAAAATGTCACAATTTTTCCTAGGAAAAAGTCACAATTAATTTATGGTGGCGGGTAATAAAATAACAAGAAAAAGGTCACGGAAAATTCATTTAAGTATCATAAACAATTAAAGTAATAAAACACAAAACATTTTAAATCAGTTATTAACTTGCAATCAGTCGGTTAAGTGCCTACAAGATACACGCTTGGGCGATCATGTCTTTTTCAATCCATGACTGACTAGGCAGAATATTACACAACAGGTCAAAAATTTGCTGCAGGTTTTTGAATTTCAAAAAATCATCTAAAATCTGAAAGTTTTATGCTTTTTCTCAAAACTAATTTACTAATTATTCCCCATAGAATTTCTTCTGTCTCGTCGTTCTTATCAAGACTCGCACCCAGCAAGCATAAGGACATACATTACTCAGCCTGAGTCAAGGACGTTACCACATTGTTACAAACAGAACTAGCCTCAAGGACAAAGGATTTTCCGCGCAACATGCGAACTTGCACAACGGGCGTATGACATTGCAATAGAAGAAGGCCATCCTTCGCCCGCAAGAGGAACTTGAGATCTAACTGGCATTCACGTTAAAAGGATCATTCACCTCGGAGTTAACAGGTTAACAGTGGGTCTCTACATTTGTCACGGACGGGAAGTTCTTACTTACGTCTTCTTTCCAGAATTCATCATTCTCATCCGCTATATTTTCGCATCTCAACGCTAGGTATACAAAAACCGTCTTCAGAAGGCGGTTTTCGTATACCTAGAGATATCCCGACATGCCTTGAGAGTCTTGCCTTTCCACAAGAAGGACAATAAGACCCTAACTAATTGAATTAGTAGGACATACGTGAGTGGAAGCACGGAAAATCGACACAGAAGAATTAGGTAGATGTGCGACATAAATACTTTCGTCTTCCCCTTTAAAGAAATATTACTCTGTGACCACAGACGAACTGCACCCCCAAACTTATCCTGCACCTCCGACCAATTCATTTCCAGCTAGAATCGGTACCGAACCAGACGCCGAGTATCTTGAGGAAAGACCCGGGAAGATAAATTCCTTTCCATATACCAAACTGCAAGACAACAGATTATCACAGTTGATCTTGGCCCCTGTCACCGTCTCGCAACCTGTCACCGTCTCGCAACCTGTCACCGTCTCGCAACCTCTGTCACCGTCTCGCAACCTTTGATCTTTTTGCCTACTCCGTCAATCACGACACAAGGACCGAAACGTCATCAGCATAGGTGGAGTACCTGGGCGAGGTGAAAGCACCAGTTAAGAAGATTCCACATAGAACCGGATTCGATTTTAGCTTTGTTCCAACGCACGAAAGTGAAGCAAAGGCGAAATTGGATAACCTTGGCAAATAGAGCGGGTCAACAAGATAGGTCCCGATCCTATCCTATTCACTTCCCCCAGCACACTGGGGGACGCCTACAGAAGTCGGATCCAAGTGCAAAAGTATAGCCCGAAACCGGTGACCAAGCAGACAGCCTCCAGAAAACGATGGTCAGCCCTATGGTATGCCTTTGGATGGGTCTAAATTGGCCCGCGTTGATTCACTGTCGACTTGCTCGATGATCAAGCGTACCAAATGAAGGTTGTCCTGGATAGTCCAAACCTTCACAGCTAAAGTCTGCTCAGAGCCAGTCAGATGAGAAAGGACAGTGTGCAAATGGGTGGCTTGGATCTTGACTTCATCCCTGTATTTAACATCATCAAAAGCCGAAAGTTACCTATCCCAGCCGCACCGTTCAAATTTATAGCAGCGGAATAATACCAGACGACCTATGCAAGTCGATATTTATAGCGCTGCCGAAGAAACCTGGTGCAAACGAGTGCGAACTACACAGAACTATCAGCTTAATGAGTCACATTACAAAACTGATTGTCAGAATCCTGATGAATAGAGCGAGAAGCAGAATCAGGCCAGAGATAGGGCAGGAACAGTGCGGGCTCGTCAAGGACACTGGAACAAGGAACGCCATATTCATGATTAGGATGCTCTCTGAAAGGGCATTACAAATGAAGAAAGACTTGTACCTATGCTTCATTGATTACGCGAAAGCATTCGACAAAATACGACACAAAGAATTGATGGAAATGCTAGGCAACCTCGACATTTTCGGCAAAGACATAAGAATAATCAAGAATCTCTACTGGCAGCAAACGGCCTGCATACGGACAGGTAACGACCTCAGTAGATACACAAAAATAGAAAAAGGCGTAAGACAAGGATGTGTCTTTTCACCGGATTTGTTCAACCTATACAGCGAGAATATTTTGAGGACCCTAGATGACACACCAGGATTTGTTATTGGAGGCCACAACCTGAACAACATAAGATACGCGGACGATACAGTACTGATTGCGGACACGGAAATGAAACTGCAAGATCTCATACAGAAAGTAGCAGTGGAGAGTGACAAGAAGGGACTACAAATAAACTTTAAGAAAACTGAGTGCATGGTCATCAGCAAAAGATACAACCCAAAATGCCAAATACAAGTGGGGGATAACAGAATCAAACAAGTCCAAGGATTTAAGTACCTAGGAAGTGTTCTAACAGGAGATGGAAAGTGCGACACGGAGATCCGAAGGCGAATTGGCATGGCAAAGGACGCGTTCCAGAAGATGAGCAAAATACTAACACACAGGAAGATCTCAATAGAAACGAAGAAAAGAGTGCTAGACTGCTACGTGATGTCAGTTTTCCAATACGGCTGTGAATGCTGGACAATATCATCGAAAATGAGGACTAAACTGGAAGCGGCCGAAATGTGGTTCTACAGAAGGATGCTACGGATATCGTGGACTGAGCATACAAGCAACGACGAAGTGTTAGAAAGAATGTCAACAAAAAGGAAATTGATGCTGAGCATCAGGAAGAGACAACTGAAGTTCCTGGGACATGCAATGAGGAAGGAGAGCCTGTAGAACCTGATACTGACTGGACAGATAGAAGGAAGGAGAGACAGAGGAAGGCAGCGGATAACATATTTTCAGGGTCTGATCAGGTGGATGACGGAACGGGGGTTGCCAGGAGCAACAGGAGCAAACATACTAAGAACCACAAGGGATAGGGAGACGTGGAGATCCATGATCGCCTACGTCCTGAAGGGACAGGGCACATAGAAGAAGAAGAAGAAGAAGAAGAAGAAGAAGAAGAAGAATTTGATCACACCTCTGGTGAAGCGTTGAGGTATGAACTTCTGCTACATTCAGTTGTTTTAAATCAGTTCCAGCAAGGTAACAAGATCGGCCGACTGCCTCAACTGCAGTTCATAAGGAAGACAATCTAATTGCGGAGTTTTGTCCCGGCCAACCAGTTTCAGCGTTTCTCAGATCTCAGACTCTGTAACGGAACTCTCGCACCTAGCCGCTTCAGCCGCCTTGAAGCGGGGAACGTCGGCCAAGTAAGCATCGAACTGAACAGGCTCCCTGGCGAGAGATCCTGAAACTAAAAGCCTCGCACATGCCCGCGTTTGTATTTACGGTCCGCTTATCCAGCAATGTGACGCACACGATATTGGATTCATTTCTAACTTCCTTTGTCCAAGTTTAGCAACCATATTCGTTGCCTCCGGAGACATTCTTTTAACCCTAACTAGAGGAGCTCGATCTTTCTTGAGAAGCAGAAGGACCTGCTTCGCCCTAGCTTAAGCTACTTCCCCACTATCAAATGATTTTAACCGCACGATCAACTTTTGTTTCGCATGCCGTCTGTGCTTATAATCTTGCTTGATAATTCTAGTCGGCGACTATAATTAGCAGTAAACGACCAAACTTTGAATTTTAATATATCCCACCATTTGTTCCCAATCACAGTCCCCGTCACTCCTCGCTGTAGAATTAGTAGTGAAAATCTCGCTTACCAAATAATGATGCGTTCAATTTCCAGTTGGTGGATATCCTAAACTTAGGCTAAGTTTACATGGATCCGAACGAGCCCATAATCCGAGTAAACTATGAAATGGAAACTTAGAGAATTTAACAGTCCTTTAGAGACTCTCTTAAGTAGAAATTGCTCGAAGTAGCTGGAATGCCCCACCAAAGCTGAGCTTCCCTTACTAGTCCAAGTCCACACTATCTGACGGAGGTGCTCATTATCAACAAGATAAAATCCCGAAATGGCGTCATATCCGAGTTGTCAGTAACCGATTTTGCTCTCATACCATCTATATCGGGGACAAGAACGGCATTCCAATCGCCTGCTAAAACTATCTGGTAAGATGTCGTCAAAATGGCTCGATCCATGGAAACAAATCAGGCTGCATGGTCATTGGGCACATAAACCTTAAATGAGACCTGTCCTTTATGGTAACATCCAGCACGCAAAGCCTACCTTGCTCACTAGCCAAGTCCAAACGATTGCTTCCCCGACGGCTACAATCTCCAGGAGTTTAAATGTAAGGTCAATAGACACCTCCTAACACACTAACCTGCTCCCATTCTATCAAGCACTCTTCCCATCTGCCCAACCCTCATCCTCGCTATCCTTACTCATCTGTCACTTTCCTCCTGTCATTCCCTATGTCTAACCACTCCTTCTCTTTACCTTCCCCTGTGTAGCCCCATGCGCAATAGTGGCAGTGGAATGCCTTGCTTGGGGTGAGATGATTAAAAAAATAACAAAAAAAAAAAGCAAACCCCCCGATCATCTATCAAAACATGCTGAACCTCGTAGACAAAATGTATTCATAGTCGTGGGTCGAAAATCAGGTCTCCGGTACACATCATACCCCAAGATGCTGAAAACCGCGAGTGAGCCATCCATCTTACAGTCGTCGGGTATGGGTAGCCGTAAAACACCCGATCCCTTAATTATTGTTTGGATTTACTTCATCGATATGGCCATAGTGTTTTTCGTGTGGCAACAATCTTTCGCGTACGTTTGTTGACTTCGAAAACTTACACAATTCTTTTTTCAATCATCTTAGTTTTTTTGATCTTCCAAAAGTCCACCTTCTTTTATAAGATGTATGTAACTATTGAACCGCCCCCAAAAGTCTCCGATGTTCATCCCGCATTTAATCCCCAGCCTCAGCATTGTCATTATTTTTATTTGTACTTTTGATGTCCTGGGTATTTTGGCTGTTTTTAGCCTCCATGTTCATCTTTTTCTTTTTTTTTTTCTGGTTCTTTTCAACATCCAGATCACTACTATTTTCTGCAGGCTTTGCTTTTATTTTTTTTATTGGATGGGCCTACCTTAGAGGTGGTCATAAACAAATCTTTCTTGAGTATAAAATAAAGAACGCAAAGAAAATTAAAACACTTAAGATACAGAAATTAAATGAAATTTTCCCACGAATGGAAGAAAAAGTGAATACAAATTTATACAATGAACACAACGAAAGAAATTGAAAAACAGAAAAACACCTAACACTTGTTTTACCACATGAGGGGGGAGTAAATAAAAGATACTATAAATAGAAAAAGGTTATAGCTCAAAAATAAGGTGAGAGAGAAAAATATATTTTTGTTGTTCTTTTGTTTATCTTATTTTGTTGCTGTTGTTCTGTTTATCCTTCTTTTTTGTTGTAGTTGCTGTTGTTGTCGTTCTTCTTTTTTTTTTTTTTTCTTCAGTTTATTCATCTTTTGTCGCTGTTCACTTTGTTTCTTCTTTTTCTTTTTGTTGTTGTTGTTGTTCTGTTTCTTTTTCTTTTGTTGTTCTTTTTTCGGTTTATTCTTCTTTTGTTGTTTTTGCTGTTGTTTTTCTGTTTTTCTTCATTTGTTAATGTTCTTCTTTTGTTTATTCTTCTTTGTTGTTGTTGTTCTGTTTTTTCTTCTTTTGTTTTTGTTCTTCTGTTTATTCTTCTTTTGTCTATTCTTCTTTTGTTGTTAATTATATTCTTCTCCTTCTTCTTCTTTTTCTTCTTCTTCTTCTTCTTCTTCTTCTTCTTTTTCTTCTTCTTCTCCTTCTCATCCTTCTTCTTCTTCTTCTTCTTTTACTACTTCTTTTTCTTCTTCTTCTTCTTCTTCTTCTTCTTCTTCTTCTTCTTCTTCTTCTTCTTCTTCTTCTTCCGTTTCTTCTTCTTTTGTTGTTGTATTGAAACCACAGAAAATATGACACCAGAATTCAAAGTAACATTGAAATAGTGAAAGATGCCTTTCAAATTCTAAATAAAGTATTAAGAAATAGGAAAATATCTTTCAAAACAAAGAAAAGAGTGCTGAGTTTATATATAATATTAATCTTTTGTTATGCTAGTGAATATTAGATAATTTCTAATAAGATGTGTGTAACTATTGAACCGCTCCCAAAAGTCTCCGATGTTGATCCCACATTTAGGAGGACTTCCAGCAGTAGGGAGATTTCCCAGCCTCAGCATTGTCATTTTTCATTTGTACTTTCCATGCCCTTGGTATTTGGGCTGTTTTTAGCCTCCATGCTCATTTTTTTCTTTGTTTTTTTTTTCTGGTTATTTTCAACATCCAGATCACTACTCAAAGTTGAAGAAGAGATTTGGAGCATCAGAAATGTGTTTCTACAAAAGGATGCTGAGACTTTTATGGACTCAACATGTGAGCAATGACAACGTTTTAGGAAAAATGACAAGAAAAACACAGATTGAGAATCAGAAAGAGACAATAATCTTGAAATTATTTCGAACTTTTGATCTCATCTTGATTGATATAGGTGTTATAATAGACAAAATGTTTCGACCCTCCGGTCATCATCAGGTGTCCATAGATTGGCTGATGTGGATTATCTCGTTGATTATTGTGAAATATCATGTGAAATCAATTATTGTTCTTTCATGTTGGATTTTTTCGTCCCTACAAAGTCCAAGGATCGAACTCATGACCACTAGATGATACTAACTCATGTATAACCAACTAGTATATACACTATACCATCTAAAGGACTTTAGTAGTGTATTTTTTGGAGCCTTTTATATCTAGGAAGTGAACATTTCATGTGTTACTAAAATGTGAAGACATATTGGAATAGCGAAATATGCGCCCCCCTCCCCCAAGAAAGAAATCAAATACCCAGAATTAAGAAAATTAAGAAAATTTCATTAAAAACAAATCATGCGAGCAATGTAAAGAATATACCACGGATGGGAGCATGCAAGCAATGTAAAAGTTCTAGGGGAAATGGAAGTTAAAATAGCACTTACATGTGGCATCAGAAAAAGACAATTGAAATTTTCAGGACTCTTAATGAGAAAAGAGGGTTCGGAGAATTTGATACTCACAAGAAACACTGAAGTCAAAGGGACAAAGTAAAACAACATGAGTTTGTGTAAATAGATGACAGAACAGGGACCGAAAATGATGGTAAAAATAAACATTACTAAGAGCTATGAATATAGGAAGATGTGGCGAGTCATAATTGCCCACGCCCTAAAAGACGAAGAAATACCGAAGTATTTCAAATGATGGACACGATATTCGTATGCATAATATTTGTGTCATGAATATCCAGCCATGAGAAAACTTCCTTTGATAATAGTTTTGGTAGGATGCAGTACTTGACTTTTGTAAAAATATAGTTTAGATTAATACACTAAGATTTACACAAGCAGGATTAGACTAATTACAGAAGGGACAATGTACGAGACCCAGAGAGAAAAAAAATTATGTCCTTTGTCCTTTAAGAAGAATAAATTTAATAATAGAAGCACGCATAGCATACGCAAATGAACAAGATTTACACATATCTGATGAAAAAAAAAACCCCAAATGCCTGTGATTCAAATCTAGCCCTCAAAATCAATATTTGTTCTTCATTAATTACAAGAAATATCATAGCAGCAACGCAAAAACCACATCAAAATAAACACAAAAGTGATAGAATTACAAATCTAGTCGGCAAAAAACAATATTTGTGTTTCATTAATTACAAAAGATTTCATAGTAAAAACACACAAATCTCACTAAAATAAACACAAATGTTACGGTATTACAAATCTAGTCCTCAAAAAACAATATTTGTTCTTCATTAATTACAAGGGATTTCATAGTAGCAACTCAAAAATCACACCAACATAAACACAAAAGTGATAGGATTATAAATCTAGACCTCAAAAACTATATCTGTGTTTCATTAATTACAAAAGATTTCATAGTAAAAACACACAAATCACAACAAAATAAACACAAAAGTGCTATGATTACAAATCCATATCTCAAAAAACAATATTTGTTCTTCATTAATAACAAGGGATTTCATAGAAGCAACGCAAAAATCAGACCAATATAAACACAAAAATGATAGAATTACAAATCTAGTCCTCAAAAAACAATATTTGTGTTTCGTTAATTATAAGTTATTTCATTATAAAAACACACAAATCACGCCAAAATAAACACAAAAGTTACGGGATTACAAATCTAGTCCTCAAAAAACAATATTTGTGTTTCATTAATCACATGGGATTTCATAGTAGCAACTCAAAAATCACACCAAAATAAACACAAAAGTGATAGGATTACAAATCTAGTCCTCAAAAAGCAATATTTGTGTTTCGTTAATCACAAAAGATTTCATAGTAAAAACACACAAATCACACCAAAATATACACAAGATAACAGGATTACAAATCTACTCCTCAACACAATATCCATTTTCTTTTTCTCAGTCGTTATGTGGCTCAGTCATAAACTGTTCTTTTTTATTCCGATGGCTTAATATTAGTAATACGCAAATCATGGATGTGCGTTGCTGAGCAGTGGATATCGACTCGGAATGAGAAATCGGAGAGCAGGATTCGAATTCCAGTTGAACTTGTTGCATTCACTTATACACAAATATCTTCGAGAAAGGTAATAGCCCAACTTCGTCCTCCCAGCTATAGATTAAATATCAGGACAGATTGGGTTCTTTAGCCTTAGTTGGCAACCAGTTTACCGCAGGAAGAAATCTTCTGTCCAGTCAGTCATTCCTTTTTTCGAGACATGATCGCCCAAGCGTGTATCACGCATGGTACTTAACTGACTGAATACACAAATCATGTCAAAATGAATAGAAAAGTGTCAGGATTCCAAATCTAGTCTTCAACATATTCTTCCTTCTCAGACATAGTCTGTCAGAAATTAGTACCTGTTTTTTTTTTCATAACAGATTTAACAGTAGACACGCATAAAGTGTACGAAATGGTTACAGGATTCCAAATTTAGTCCTCAAAATAGTCTCCTTTTTTAAGTCGTTACGATGGTCACTCAAAAAGTAATGCCGGTTCTTTAATTACAAACGATTTAATAGTAGACACATGCAAATCGTACTAAAATTAACACAACAGCCTCACAATTCCAAATCTAGTCCTCAAAATAGTCTCCTTTTTCTAAGCCGTTACGATGGTCACTCAAAACGTAATGCCTGTTCTTTAATTACAAAAGTCTCTGATGCCTCCTCAATAGGTGTTTACTCGTGCAACCAGACTGGCAACTGGGTCCCACCCATTCACAGTCAGGTTAGCCAAATGCAGACGACAATTCTACTCCTGCAGCTTCTTCTCTCGCACTTCCCGCCTGTGGAACTCGCTCCCGTATTCTTGCTTTCCTGACGGCTACAACCCCCAGAAATTTAAATGCAAAGTCAATACTCATCTACTAACCACTGGACTCTAGCTCTCTCCCCACCCCCGTATAACCTTCTCTTTCTCTCCACCTATGTATCTGTCAACGCACCTGCTTTCTCAGCATTCTATTGTTCCTTTCTAACTAGTTTGTACTCCTCACTCTTTTCTAATTAATCTTTTTACATTTATGTAGCCCCCTGCACATCAGTGGCGTTTCCGCCTTGCTCGGGGTGAAATGATTAAAAAAAAATTCACTCAAAAGGTTTACGATTCCAAATCTAGTCCTTAAAATTGTCTACTTTCTAAGTCGTTGCGAGGGTCAGTCAAAAGTTAATTTCTGTTCTTTAATTACAATAGAGATAATAGTAGTTTCTGACATGTTCCGCTCATAGTAGCTTTCTGTCGAACCCCATTTTCTTTTTTTTATGTGCTGTGTCCCTTCAGGACGTATGCAATCATTCACCTCTACCTAGCCCTTCCCTTGTTGATCTCAACACTATTTCCTTTGGTATCTCTCCCAAAAATTACTCCACCATCCACTTGTTCAAGACACTCAAGTAAATATCGCATTGCTTTCTCCTGCCTCTCTTTCTCTCTTTCCGTTCAGTGAGTATTAGATTCTCCAAGCCCTCCTTCCTCATGACATGTCCTAGAAACTTAACTGTTAATGTTAAGGATGAGTTTTCTTTTCGTTTGCATCCACACCAAAATCTTGTCATTGCAAAGAGTTCGGTCCATGGTATCGTCAGTATCCTTCTGTAGAACCACAATTCTGTTTCTTCGAATTTCTTCTTTATCTTTGAGGAAATTGTCTAGCATTCGAATCCATTCAGGAGGACTGATGTCACGTAATAGTTCAGTACTCTTTTCTTTGTTTAAGTTGCTTCAATTGTCTATTTTTTTTTTACTTTTGAGGGTATCGTCCAGCATTCGAATCCATTCAGGAGGACTGATGTCACGTAAAAGTTCAGTACTCTTTTCTTTGTTTAAGTTGCTTCGATTGTCTACTTTTTTACTTTTGAGGGAATTGTCCAGCATTCGAATCCATTCAGGAGGACTGATGTCACGTAACAGTTCAGTACTCTTTTCTTTGTTTAAGTTGATGCGATTGTCTTTTTTTTACTTTTGAGGGTATTGTCCAGCATTCGAATCCATTCAGGAGGACTGATGTCACGTAACAGTTCAGTACTCTTTTCTTTGTTTAAGTTGCTTCGATTGTCTTTTTTTTACTTTTGAGGGTATTGTCCAGCATTCGAATCCATTCAGGAGGACTGATGTCACGTAACAGTTCAGTACTCTTTTCTTTGTTTAAGTTGCTTCGATTGTCTTTTTTTTTTACTTTTGAGGGTATTGTCCAGCATTCGAATCCATTCAGGAGGACTGATGTCACGTAACAGTTCAGTACTCTTCTCTTTGTTTAAGTTGCTTCGATTGTCTTTTTTTTTTTACTTTTGAGGGTATTGTCCAGCATTCGAATCCTTTCAGGAGGACTGATGTCACGTAACAGTTCAGTACTCTTTTCTTTGTTTAAGTTGCTTCGATTGTCTTTTTGTTTACTTTTGAGGGTATTGTCCAGCATTCGAATCCATTCAGGAGGACTGATGTCACGTAAACGTTCAGTACTCTTTTCTTTGTTTAAGTTGCTTCGATTGTCTTTTTGTTTACTTTTGAGGGTATTGTCCAGCATTCGAATCCATTCAGGAGGACTGATGTCACGTAACAGTTCAGTACTCTTTTCTTTGTTTCAGTTGCTTCGATTGTCTTTTTTTTACTTTTGAGGGTATTGTCCAGCATTCGAATCCATTCAGGAGGACTGATGTCACGTAACAGTTCAGTACTCTTTTCTTTGTTTAAGTTGCTTCGATTGTCTTTTTTTTTCACTTTTGAGGGTATTGTCCAGCATTCGAATCCATTCAGGAGGACTGATGTCACGTAACAGTTCAGTACTCTTTTCTTTGTTTAAGTTGCTTCGATTGTCTTTTTGTTTACTTTTGAGGGTATTGTCCAGCATTCGAATCCATTCAGGAGGAATGATGTCACGTAACAGTTCAGTACTCTTTTCTTTGTTTCAGTTGCTTCGATTGTTTTTTTACTTTTGAGGGTATTGTCCAGCATTCGAATCCATTCAGGAGGACTGATGTCACGTAACAGTTCAGTACTCTTTTCTTTGTTTCAGTTGCTTCGATTGTCTTTTTTTTTTTACTTTTGAGGGTATTGTCCAGCATTCGAATCCATTCAGGAGGACTGATGTCACGTAACAGTTCAGTACTCTTTTCTTTGTTTAAGTTGCTTCGATTGTCTTTTTGTTTACTTTTGAGGGTATTGTCCAGCATTCGAATCCATTCAGGAGGACTGATGTCACGTAACAGTTCAGTACTCTTTTCTTTGTTTCAGTTGCTTCGATTGTTTTTTTTTTTTACTTTTGAGGGTATTGTCCAGCATTCGAATCCATTCAGGAGGACTGATGACACGTAACAGTTCAGTACTCTTTTCTTTGTTTCAGTTGCTTCGATTGTCTTTTTTTTTTTTACTTTTGAGGGTATTGTCCAGCATTCGAATCCATTCGGGAGGACTGATGTCACGTAACCGTTCAATACTCTTTTCTTTGTTTAAGTTGCTTCGATTGTCTTTTTTTTTTTACTTTTGAGGGTATTGTCCAGCATTCGAACCCATTCAGGAGGACTGATGTCACGTAACAGTTCAGTACTCTTTTCTTTGTTTAAGTTGCTTCGATTGTCTTTTTTTTTTACTTTTGAGGGTATTGTCCAGCATTCGAATCCATTCAGGAGGACTGATGTCACGTAGCAGTTCAGTACTCTTTTCTTTGTTTAAGTTGCTTCGATTGTCTTTTTGTTTACTTTTGAGGGTATTGTCCAGCATTCGAATCCATTCAGGAGGACTGATGTCACGTAACAGTTCAGTACTCTTTTCTTTGTTTCAGTTGCTTCGATTGTCTTTTTGTTTACTTTTGAGGGTATTGTCCAGCATTCGAATCCATTCAGGAGGACTGATGTCACGTAACCGTTCAATACTCTTTTCTTTGTTTAAGTTGCTTCGATTGTCTTTTTTTTTACTTTTGAGGGTATTGTCCAGCATTCGAATCCATTCAGGAGGACTGATGTCACGTAACCGTTCAATACTCTTTTCTTTGTTTAAGTTGCTTCGATTGTCTTTTTTTACTTTTGAGGGTATTGTCCAGCATTCGAATCCATTCAGGAGGACTGATGTCACGTAACAGTTCAGTACTCTTTTCTTTGTTTCAGTTGCTTCGATTGTCTTTTTTTTTTTTACTTTTTAGGGTATTATCCAGCATTCGAACCCATTCAGGAGGACTGATGTCACGTAACAGTTCAGTACTCTTTTCTTTGTTTCAGTTGCTTCGATTGTCTTTTTTTTACATTTGTGGGTATTGTGCCGCATTCGCTGTCATATAAGACACAGAACATAACAGTCTGTCTTACGGCCATATCACGTTGGACACACCGGTTCTCGCGCGATCACCGAAGTTAAGCAGCGTTGAGCCTGGTCAGTACTTAGATGGGTACCCGCTTGGGAATACCAGGTGCTGTAAGCGTTTAGTAATGGATGTGCGTTGTGGTGCAGTGGATATCGGCTCGGAAAGAGAATTCAGTGAGCCGAGTTCGAATTCCAGTTGAATACCCTGCATTCACTTAAGCACTGGTACCCTTGGGAAAGGTATTAATCCGTCCATTCCTTCCAGTTATGGGTTAAATAACAGGACAGGACTTGGGAACCCTGCCCTTAAAAACAAATCCCTATGAACCTTGGTACTCGAAAAAGAAAAAGTATTACTAGACACAAAACTTATATAAAAACAACAATAAATTGTTGAAAGAAAAAGTTATTACCAGTAATAAATAAATACAATTTAGTTGGCAATAAATGACCCGCCGAGGTTGATATGCCATAAAACAAAAACAACCAACCAACAACTTAACACCAAGAAGAGAGTATTCAAATTTTGGGGGCACATAATGGGGAAAGAGTGTTTGGAAAATGTGATACTCACAGGAGATATTGAAGGTAAGAGTGACAGAAGAAAACAATGCATAACCATATGACGAGCTTTTGCAAATGGTTGGCGGAAGAAAGTTTAGACAAAATTTATTAAGAGCGAGAAAAGACAAGAAACTGTAAGGAGCCATGATCGCCAACGTCCTGAAGGGTCACGGCATATAAAAGAAGAAGAATGAGATTGAGTAAATAGATAGCGGAACGATGTTTAGGAAAACTATCAAAAAGACAAAATTTTTAAAGCGCTACGCAGGAGAGGAAATTGTGGAGAGTCATGATCGCCAACGTTCGGAAGGAACACAGCAAATAGAAGAAAAATAATGAGATTGAGTAGATGGATGGCAGAACAATGTTTAGGAGAGATAACAAAAAGGCAAACTTTATTAACGGCTACAAAGACAGGAAATTGTAGAGAGCTATGATCGCCAACGTCGGAAATGGACGCATCACATAGAAGAAGAATATGGCTGTGCGCTAAGAGATATTAGCCCCCCCCCCCCCAGATAATTTAGTTAGAAATTGTGGAGAGCAATGATCGTCTCTTTTCTGAAGGGGTATGGTACATAGAAGAAAAATGAGCTTGTGTAACTCGATGGCGGAACAAAGCTTAGGAGATATAACAAAAAGGCAAAATTTATTAAGCGCTATAAAGGATAGGAAATTGTGGAGAGCCAACTTCTTCTTCTTCTTCTTCTTCTTCTTCTTCATGTTTTTTTTTGTTTTTATTTCAATTGGAGTAGATAGATCTATCTATCGCCCGGTTCACACTCCACCCACGTCTATTGAACAGGCTCATCACTTGTTCCCTGTTTAGGATGTGGTTTCCGGCTTTCTCTTTACCAATCTTCTCAATTTGTTTTTTTTTTTTTCAACTGGAGTAGATAGATCTATCTATCGCCCGGTTCACACTCCACCCACGTCTATTGAACAGGTTAAGAGGCTCATCCCTTGTTCCCTGTTTAGGATGTGGTTTCTGGCTTTCTCTTTTCCAATCTTTTCGCTATTACGTAGCCCCCTGCACATCAGTGGAGTTACCGCCTTGCTCAGGGTGATACGATTAAAAAAAAAAAAGAAAGAAGAATGACTTTGCACTAAAAAATACTAGGGGTTTTCCCACAGATTAAGCGACGTTTTATTTCTACTGTTTAAGAGGACACTTTGTAATTATCTCCTTATCATGTAGAGTCCTTAATCCGTCACTGTAATGTTGGAAACTAGAGATTAGATTATTCATCTTAAATCCGATTGGATTACCTGGCGCTAAAGATTAAAGATTAAAAAAAAATAATTAGATATTCATTGAGATTTCCTTTTCCTTGATTTAAAATTTAAGTTTTTTAATCAGCCATAGTCGCTTATCTTCTCAGCTATTTTTATACTTTACCTCATTGTTCTTTTAGTAGGTATGAAGCCACTCCTTAATGCACTCTACTCTGTCTAATTGACATATATCTTGACGACAATATCCCTAGTCTAGGGATGAAAATGACAAAGATGTAGATAATATATATATTTTTTAATATTTATGTTCGTCCAATGCAAGGCTCAAGATATTGGGTAACTTTCTGGTGAACGTGAGAAAAGGCAAGATGTGAGTTTATGTTGAAAAATAACTATTAACTCTAGTTTTTAAGATGTCAATATTGTAGTGTTTGGGAAAGCATCCTCTTGGGAGTCTGTACTACAACGCAGTTGTTCTTGGGAAGCTGTTCGAGTAGACCTTTTCTTCTTATTAATGGAATACAAACGAAATGGGTTTCATGGCCTGCCACAACTTCCTGTTCCTTGTGACTCTTTATAAATTTCGTCTTTTTGTTATTTCTTTCAAACCCTCCATTTGTCCAAGTTCATCAAGTATGTTACATGCTGCTTTCCCCTGTCTCTCTTTCTCAATATCTGCCCCGTGAGTATCAGATTTTCCAAACCTTCCTTCCTCATTACGTGTCCCCAAAATACATGCATTATATCTCTTTAATCCATAAATATGATTTTCTTTTATGTGCTGTGTTCCTTCAGGACATAGGCGATCATGGCCCTCCACATTTTTCTGTCCCTTGTAGCTCTTAATAAGTTTTGTTTTGTTGTTATATTCCCTAAATTCTGGTTCTCCATTCATTGGCTCAAGCCAGTCAAGTAAGTTACGCACTCTATCCTCTATCAATTTTTTACTACTTCTTTTTCATGTGAATATTGTAACGAACATATCAATATCTAGATAAATAGAAACATAAACTAATATTTGTTGAATACCCTGCATTCACTCCTTCTATAACCTGATTTTATCGATTATCGATTTTCGATATTTATCGGGGGTATCTTGACACAAAACCTAGCTAAGAACACTCGCAGACGCTTATAGTATAACTGTGTAAATTTTCAAGAAAATCGGTTCAGCCGTTTCGGAGTCTATAAGTAACGGACACACACACAGACACACACACACAGACAAAGTTCCATTTATAAATAAGTTTAGATTATTATTGCCTCATAGAAACAGGGCTAGCAATAATTGCACAGTACTAAAAAGAGAACAAGACGAGATATCCCTAGACATGGACAGTGGAATGAGAACAATCTATCCACGAAAGATTAAATTACATTATAATATAATTATTATTGCCTCATAGAACCTGGGCTAGCAATAATTGAGCAGTACTAAAAAGAGAACAAGACGAGATATCACTAGACATGGACAGTGGAATGAGAACAATCTATCCACCAAAGATTAAATTACATTATAATATAATTATTATTGCTTCATAGAACCTGGGCTAGCAATAATTGTTCAGTACTAAAAAGAGAACAAGACGAGATATCACTAGACGTGGACAGTGGAATGAGAACAATCTATCCACCAAAGATTAAATTACATTATAATATAATTATTATTGCCTCATAGAACCTGGGCTAGCAATAATTGAACAGTACTAAAAAGAGAACAAGATGAGATATCCCTAGACATGGACAGTGGAATGAGAACAATCTATCCACCAAAGATTAAATTACATTATAATATAATTATTATTGCCTCATAGAACCTGGGCTAGCAATAATTGAACAGTACTAAAAAGAGAACAAGACGAGATATCTCTAGACATGGACAGTGGAATGAGAACAATCTATCCACGAAAGATTAAATTACATTATAATATAATTATTATTGCCTCATAGAACCTGGGCTAGCAATAATTGAACAGTACTAAAAAGAGAACAAGACGAGATATCCCTAGACATGGACAGTGGAATGAGAACAATCTATCCACCAACGATTAAATTACATTATGATATAATTATTATTGCCTCATAGAACCTGGGCTAGCAATAATTGAACAGTACTAAAAAGAGAACAAGACGAGATATCACTAGACGTGGACAGTGGAATGAGAACAATCTATTCACCAAAGATTAAATTACATTATAATATAATTATTATTGCCTCATAGAAACTGGGCTAGCAATAATTGTTCAGTACTAAAAAGAAAACAAGACGAGATATCCCTAGACGTGGGCAATGGACTGAGAATAATCTACTCCAGGCATTATAGAAAGGGTACAGTTTGAAATTCCTAGAATGTTGCCCAGATTGACAGAAACCCGAAGAAGGCCAAACGATAAAATGGTCTAGATGTTGTGATAATAAAAAATAAGGACGTTGTTCCGAATGCAAGTCGAGATAGCTTCAAATCTCAGAAATCGTGACTGAACCTTGAGACAATAGGAAGATGTCAATGAACGGATCGGTCTAAACGCTATGTTAAAATCGAAAGTAAAAAAAGAAAAAATGAAGAAAATTTCAAGAAGATGGATAGAACTATAGAAATATTTAATCTCTGAAAACTTTCTAAACTAATTCAGTCAGTCATTTAAGTGCCATGTGTGATACACGCTTGGGCGAACATGTCTCAAAAGAGACATAACGGCCTGGGCAGAAGATTTATTCGTAATAGTTTCTGCGGTAGACTGGTTGCCAACCAAGGCTACAGGCCCCAATCTGTTCTGTTATTTAACACATAGATGGGGGGAAGAGACGGATTAATACCCTTCCCAAGGGAATTCGCGCGTAAGTGAATGCAAGGAATTCAACAGGAATTCGAACTCGGCTCTCCGATTTCTCGTTCCACTGCACGACAATGTACATCCCAATTAAGAAAAAAAAACAAAAAAAAAAAAATAATAATAAAATAAAAAACTACTAAGAGTCATAAGCTGAAGTTTTTTTTTCTTCTTTTAATTGTTTCCCTTGTTTGGCCAATCATTTTTTCCACGGGTGCCATATTCGGTCATCTTAAGCTTATCAAGCAGAGGTGAAAGGTTAATCTAGGGGTAGCCCTCCTACTGTCTCTTTTAATGTGGAAATCTTAACCGACAGACTATCGGTCACCTCGTCGTTAACAAGTCTGCAGTAAAGCTTACTAAGTGTTCTTCCTATTTATTCTAAAATTAACAATGATAACCCGTTCAACTTCATGGCTCTCTATTTCCGCTTCTTCTTCGAGTAAAGGGCGGGGGGCTTGTCTTAAATGTTATTTCCAGGCAAATATAGGCTGTTTCTTTTGTCTATATTCTACATAGAGCGACTGGAGTGATTTTATCGTAGACAACCTTGTCTCCTTCGGCCAATTGAAAACTCAATTATTGTTCATTAACGGTCATCATACAGGCATCCTCTCTCCCACAATTACACGTGTCGATTCGTTCTTCATCCCAACGATCGTATCACAATTATACTCAGTTTCAAGGCGTCATTCCTGAAAACACTTTTCGGCTTAAGGGTATAGAAGACAAGAGATGAAGATCGAGCCTTATACGCGCCCAAGGTTTAAAAACAAAAAATAATAACTAATTAGACCCTCATAAATACTACGTATGAGCACAACCAACCATTATCGCAATTCTGATTTTCACTCTTTGCCCGTATCGTTTCATTCTCACCCTTATCACTTAGAATACGGCTTAGATTATCCATTATCTCATACCTCAACACTGCATTCACCTTTTGCCCGTATCTCCCCATTTCCTCTCTTATCGCTTCGCTATAGAACGAATGTGCGTTGTGGTGCTTTGGATATCGGCTCGGAACGAGAAATCGGGGAGCCGAGTTCGAATTCCAGCTGAATTCATTGCATTCACTTACGCGCAAATACCCTTGGGAAAGGTATTAATCCGTCTATTCCTTCCAGTTATTCATCCGTCTATTCCTTCCACTTATTAATCCGTCTATTCCTTCCAGTTATGGGTTAAATAACAGGACAGATTGGGTTCTATAGCCTTGGTCGGCAACCAATCTACCGCAGAAAGCAATGGCAACCTACTGCGGGATAATCTTCTGCCCAGGCAGTCATGTTTCTTTCGAGACATGATCGCCCAAGCGTGTATCACGTATGGCACTTAACTGACTGATAGAACGAATATTATGCGTTATCGCATACCTCTCATCGTCTCCCACCCTTTACCAGTACCATCTCATACCCTCCCTTATACCTTCCACTGTAACTGTTATCCATTGTCTCATGCCTCTCCTCTTATCCCACCTTCTCATGTATCTTCTCATTCTCTCCCTTATCCCTTCCAATTAACTATCGCCCGGTTCACACTCCACCCACGTCTATTGAACAGGTAAAGAGGCTCATCCCTTGTTCCCTGTTTAGGATGTGGTTTCCGACTTTCTCTTTTCCAATCTTTTCACTCTTTTCTTTTTCTTTTTCTCAATTGGAGTAGATAGACTAAACTATCTCCCGGTTCAAACTCCACCCACGTCTATTGAACAGGTGAAGAGGCTCATCCCTTGTTCCCTGTTTAGGATATGGTTTCCGGCTTTCTCTTTTCCAATCTTTTCACTCTTACGTAGCCCCCTGCACATCAGTCGCGTTGCCGCCTTGCTCGGGGTGATATGATTAAAAAAAAAAAAAAATTCAACTAAGAATACCCACTATGAAATAACTTTGACCTTCTTTCACACTTTTGCCTGTATAGACTCATTCTTACACTTACCCTTACAGTACAACTAAAATCATCCATTATCTTATGCCTCGGCACTTCCTTCATCCTTAATCTGTATCTTCTCATTTTCCCCCTTATCCCTTCCAATTCAACTAAGAATATCTATTATGAACTGCCTTTGCTATTCTTTCGGACTTTTGCCTGTATAGACTCATTCTCACACTTATCTCTTACAGTACAGCTAAGATAATCTATTATAACATGCCTCAGCAGTTCCTTCATCCTTACCCTGTATCTTCTCATTCTCTCCCTTATTCCTTCCAATTCAACTAAGAATATCTATTATGAACTGCCTTTGCTATTCTTTCGGACTTTTGCCTGTATAGACTCATTCTCACACTTATCTCTTACAGTACAGCTAAGATAATCTATTATAACATGCCTCAGCAGTTCCTTCATCCTTACCCTGTATCTTCTCATTCTCTCCCTTATTCCTTTCAATTCAACTAAGAATATCTATTATGAACTGCCTTTGCTATTCTTTCGGACTTTTGCCTGTATAGACTCATTCTCACACTTATCCCTTACAGTACAGCTAAAATCATCCATTATCTCATGCCTCAGCAGTTCCTTCATCCTTACTCTGTATCTTCTCATTCTCTCCCTTATCCCTTCTTCTATAATTAAGATTATCCATTATCGCATGCTTTTCTTCTCCTCTCACGCTTTGCCTGTACCTTGTTATTTTCTCTCTTAACCCGTCAAATACAACTGAGATTATCCCTTATTTCATGCCTCAGAACTTAATTCACATTTGCTTGTATCTTCTCATTCTCACCCCTATCCCTTCCAATACAACTAAGAATATGCATTATGAAATGCCTTTTCTTTTTCTTTCACTCTTTTACCAGTATAGGCTCGTTCTCACACTTATCCCTTACAGTACAGCTAAAATCATCCATTATCTCATGCCTCAGCAGTTCCTTCATCCTTACTCTGTATCTTCTCATTCTCTCCCTTATCCCTTCTTCTATAATTAAGATTATCCATTATCGCATGCATTTCTTCTCCTCTCACGCTTTGCCTGTACCTTCTCATTTTCTCTCTTAACCCTTCAAATACAACTGAGATTATCCCTTATTTCATGCCTCAGAACTTAATTCACATTTGCTTGTATCTTCTCATTCTCACCCCTATCCCTTCCAATACAACTAAGAATATGCATTATGAATATTCTCTTGTTTCACTCTTTTACCAGTATAGGCTCGTTCTCACAATTATCCCTTACAGTACAGCTAAAATCCTTCATTCTCTAATGCCTTGGCACTTTATTTACCCTTTTACCAGTATCTTCTCATTTTCTCCCTTATCCATCTTTCTATAACTAAGATTATCTATTATCTCATGCTTTTCTTCTCCTCCTCTCACGTTTTGCTTGCATGTTCTTATTCTCTCCCTTAAACCTTCGAATACAACTTAGATTATTCATTATCTAATGCCTCGGCAATTCATTGACACTTTGCCTGCAACTTCTCATTCTTAACTTTATGCCTTTATCTACACCTACCATTATCCACTATCACATGTTACTTCTCTTCTCTCACAATTTGCCTATATCTTCCCATTCTTTCCCTTATCCCTTTCAGTACAATTAAGAATACTCATTATCTCATGTCTCTCTGTAAACCCTTTGCCTGTATCTTCTCATTTTTCCCTTATCCCTTCTCCTACATCTAAGATTATCTATTATCTCATGACTCTTCTCTACTTTTATCCTTTGCTCGTATCTTCTCATTTTTTACCATGTCCCTTCCAATCTTCGTTTTTATCTAAATCGTGAATTTCCAACATAGGTGATATCCCTTCCACACCATGGGACGGTTGAATAATGTGGTGGAGTTTCTAGGGGAACCATCATTAGATCTGACGCGACTTACACCACTCGTCCACCTAGGACATCGTGATCTAATAACAGTTTGACCCAGGGGATGCAAGTTCGTATCCTGCGGAAGGTCGCATATTCAAGCCGGTATATGTAAATAAATAAATATCCTATTTGGTTATAAAAACAGAACAACTGCTCAAATATGAATATTCATTAAAATTAACGTTTAAACTAATTAAGAATCATAGTGTGTTTGTGTAGCTCTAATTGGTCTATGCAAGATTTGCTGATAAGGTGGGCGCATGCTCGTGTGCGTTTCGTGAGCATTTTATTTATGTCTGAAGCAGTCATGGACAAACTGCGGTCGGTGGAAATCATGCGGCTCGTTTGGCTTTCTGAATTGCACGCGTAATTTCGTGAGGATCATAACATTTCTTAAAACTTGATGTTTCGTTTTCACTTGTTCACTCACACACTCTCTCATACATAACCACATACATATACAATGATTAAGTGCAATGTTTCTTGAACTTGTAAACTTTTGTCGAATGTAACGATTTCATCATATTAAACCTTTGGGGGTTATCACTATGTATGATCATAAGTGTAAACTACTTCTGCTTTAGAAACAGGAAACATTTTTACTCTGAAGCAGAAATATAACTTTCATTAAAATTTCTATTTTGTATTTTCAAGTGAATAAATTAGCAATTAACCACATGAAGCGGTGTGTGCTACTCACGCTGTCATCCCTGTTAATATTATACCAAGAATTGAATTTTACTATTAGACGAAGATTTAATTTTAATATTAGATTAAGATTTTAATTTCAATATTAAACCAAGAATTTAATTTTAATATTAGAACAAGATTTTTATATTAATATTAGACCAAGGTTCCAGTTTTTAATTAAAGAAAATTTTCTCCAAAGAAAAATAAAATTATTTCTAACACAGATGCTTATTTATTTATCTATATTTTTATAATCATTTCACCCCAAGCAAGGCAGGAATCCCACTGGTGCATCGAGGGTTACAGTTGGAGAATAAAATAGGTACAGGGGACGTCGAAGAAAAGATACGAGATGGATGGGAATCAAATCGATAGAAGATGGCAATTGACGTTGATTTAAAATTTTGGAGATTGTAACTATCGCCCAGTTCACACTCCACCCACAACTATTGAACAGGTGAAGAGGCCCATCCCTTGTTCCCTGTTTAGGATGTGGTTTCCGGATTTCTCTTTTACGTAGCCCCCTGCGCGTCAGTGGCGTTACCGCCTTGCTCGGGGTGATATGATTAAAAAAAAACTATTAGGAAATCAAGCAAATAGAAGGGAATTCCACAAACGGGAAGTGCGAGAAAAGAAACTATTAGAGTAGAAGGGGAGGTTACATTTAACTATTTCGATGGTAAAAGGGTGGAATTTTGATGTAGCACGAGTAAATACATGTGGTCGGAGTCAGTCAGTTAAGTGCCATGCGTGATAGAGACATGACTGACTGGGCAGAAGATTATCCCGCAGTAGGTTGCCATTGCTTTCTGCGGCAGACTGGTTGCCGACCAAAGCTATAGAATCCAATCTGTCCTGTTATTTAACCCATAACTGGAAGGAAGAGACGTATTAATACCTTTCCCAAGGGTATTTGCGCGTAAGTGAATGCAATGTATTCAGCTGGAATTCGAACTCGGCTCCCCGATTTCTCGTTCCGAGCCGATATCCAGTGCATCACAAAGCACATCCCCGGATGTGGTCGGAGTACCGGGGAAAAAAGCTCTTCATATCATGGAAATCTGTAGAAAAGACAGAGGGAAGCCACATCACATCGGTGAGAATGTGATTGAAAGCAGGGTTGCCAGGTTAAGATCGATTATATTGCAGATCCTTCTTTGGATTTTGTTGAGAATCTCAAGATGAATAGCAGAAGCTCCCGATCAGATATGGCAACAGTATTCAGTGCATAGACGAATGGTAGATTTATAAATGTACAAAATGGAATCTGACGAGAAAAACTTTCTGGTCCGGTACAGTGAATTCACCATCCTGGCACTAGATGCAGCTATGAATTCAATGTAGTAATTACATTTGAGGTTATTTGAGAGAGTCAGGGCAAGGAGGCTCAGTGCTTTGCTCTCTAGGACAGGGGTTTTCAAACTGTGGTCCGCGAACCATAGGGGGTCTGCAAAGATAAGATAGGGGGTCCGTGGATGAACTCATCAACTATTCAAAGTATAAATTTTCAATGTCTGGATATTTATTTTTACTTATGAATGTCATCAAATGACAAAAGCTTGCACTATCGTCCATTTCATGTCAACGTTATTTATACAAAAAATTATTTTACACATGCAAGAGCTTGAAGTTCAAATTTACTTTTTTTTTCAGGGTGCTAGTGTTACCCATGGATAAATTTTGAAAACCGAAACCTCATGATGAAATCAACACAGAATCCGTTATAGAGACAGAAGTCAGTCAGTCAGTTAAGTGCCATACGTGATACACGCTTGAGCGATCATGTCTCGAAAGAGACATGACTGACTGGGCAGAATATTATCCCGCAGTAGGTTGCCATTGCTTTCTGTGGTAGACTGGCTGCCGACCAAGGCCATAGAACTCAATCTGTCCTGCTATTTAACCCATAACTGGAAGGAATAGACGGATTAATACCTTTCCCAAGGGTATTTGCGCGTAAGTGAATGCAATCGGCTCCCCGATTTTTCGTTCCGAGCCGATATCTACTGTACCACAACGCACATCCAGAGACAGAAGAGATTGTTTAAAAAAACAAATTAAGAAAGTATGATGTGGAATATATTCGATTTGGATTCATTGAAAGTGTATCTAATGCTAACAGACCACAGTGTTTACTTTGTCATGAGCTGTTGTCGAATGTAGCCCTGAAACCAGCTAAATTACAGCGATAGTAAAAATCTATGTATATATTTCATAAGCGTTTATAGTGGGTCCCTAGACTAAAACTTGAAATATAAAGGGTCCGTAAGTCAAAAAGTTTGAAAATCCTTGCTCTAGGAAACTATCGTTATCGATTCTGATTGTAATCAAGAATGTTTCTCTATGGTGGTTTTATTTTGAAGGCATTAAAATTTACTAGCCATTTCCTACACATTCAATCACAGATTATAGGTCCTTTTGAGGTGCAGTACCCAGTTTTACATTGTCAACCATGACAGATTTCTTATTGAGATGTTGTGGTGTCATCTGCATGGATGCTTACTTGGGAACTGCTTACACGAGGAAGATCATTGATGAAGATTTATTAATCTTTCCTGTATTATACAAATATCTTTTCGTAACAAAATTGCTAAATTGCGAAAAGTTCATTTTATTGTACTTTCGACCGTCACTACGGTGGTTATCAAAAATGACGATTCATTATATCTCCAATGCACACCAGGTTTGAATAATTTGATGACAGATGTTTTGTTCTATATAAACACAGGTTTAATTAACCAACAGTTGGCGAAGTGTAACCTTTTTAAACATTTATTTTTTAAGAGCCTAGAAAACCTTAAACATCATTTTTCTCTCGGAGCAAAAGCGCCCAACAGATTTTAATAAAATAGGAACATTTGGTTGTTTGGAAATCATTTCCCTGTCAATAGTAAATCATAGACGGAATCTGGCTATTGGAAATAAATATTGAAATCCTTATTGAACAAAGGCAATCCAATGTAACCACATTTGATTTAGTGATATAAAAACGCTGAGTACCAAAAAGCCCTAAAAACAATTTATTGTTAGAAAACTTAAAGAAACAGTGGAAATAATATTATTATTCATTCGTTTTATACGGCTTATCAAACCCTTGGCAGGTTATTAAAGCCAGACAATACTTTTAGATTGTAACGATTTTTTTCTGGTTGAAGTAATAATGATTTAGTGATATAAATATTACTAATTAATTTACAGATGGGGTGAAAAGAGGTAGATTCATACCTCAGCATAATTTCATAAACAAACAAGAAATAATGTGGATATAAAGTGGGGGGGGGATCAATTCTGTATTAGAATCAATATATAAACTGACCCTTCACTTTGTGGCCACGGTAGTTTCTATACATTTATATTCCAGAGACTGTAAATAAATCTAAAACACATACCTGTGTAGCTAATCAGTTTTTCATTGATTGATTGATTCCTTTTCAATGGCTTACCAACAGACAAGAAAATGTAATGTGTATATGAAGTGGAGGATCAATTACGTATTACGATCAATATATAAACTGATCCCTCACTTTGTGGCCATGATAGTTTCTATACATTTATATTTCAGAGAATGTAAATAAATCTTAAAGACATGCATGTGTAGCTAATCAGTATTTTATTGACTGATTCATTCGTTTTCATTGGCTTATCAACAGACAAGAAATTGTAATGTGTATATAAAGTAAGGGATCAATTATACATTACAATCTATAGATAAACTGTTCCCTCACTTTGTGGCCATGATTGTTTCTATACATTTATATTCCAGAGAATGTAAATAAATCTTAAAGACATGCAAGAATGTTTCTCTATGGTGGTTAAAAGACAGCAGTTTTATTTTGAAGGCATTAAAATTTACTAGCTATTCATTATTTTATTGATTGACTGATTCGTTTTCTACAATTTATCAGCTCCTTGCAGATTTTTTAAATCCAGAAAATATTTTTAGATCATAAAAGTTTTTGAAGAGGATTTGTTTATACAGTCCTATTATTGAACCCATAGCTAGGAGTAGAAGAGGTACCCTTCATACTTTTCCGAAGGGTACAAATATTTGCCCACTACAAGTCCCTAGAGCCACCCAAGGTAGAAAGTTATTGTATGATGTCATTGTATAAGTGTAAAAAGAATACATAAGAAAAGCAGTTCATGAGAAGTGATAACAGCTAATTCTAGATTTAAAGTGGTTACGATTGTAATGATCGCGTCAGTTCCGCAATGTAGCAGTTTTTGGGAAAAGATGTCAGGGAAGGAGAAGTTTTTTATTAATAGAATACAAAGGAAATGAAACCTTGCTGGCCTGTGACACTCTCAGTTGCCGAGTGGTCTAAAGAAACGGCAGACCAGACGTTGATTTCTCCTACAAAGAGGGACGCAGATTCGAACATTGCGGAAAAGCCTATGTTCTGTATAATGTTTTTTTTGAATGCGCAGGCTGGTAGACGAAACACTAAAAAAGTATTTTCCGTATTGCTTTTCTATAAATATGCTCATGACAATTGTGCTAATGCACAGTTTTGATCTTATGTCATTGAAATTTTAACTTTCTAAAATTATCTAAAGCTAAACTTATTTATAAATAGAACTTTGTCTGTGTGTGTATGTCTATGTGTGTCCGTTACCTATAGACTCCGAAACGGCTGAACCGATTTTCTTGAAAATTTACACAGTTGTACTATAAGCGTCTGCGAGTGTTCTTGGCTAGGTTTTGTGTCGAGGTACCCCCGATAAATATTGATAATCGAAAAAATCGGGTTATAGAAGAAGTGGTCCGATTTTAATAAAATTTGATTCACTCATAGGCAAAGACATAAGAAACGATATTCAGAAGTTTCAAGTTTGCGGGGAGAGAATAATAAGATACAGGCAGAGCGTGAGAGGAGAAGAAAAGCATGATATAATAGATAATCTTAGTTATAGAAAGATGGATAAGGGACAAAATGAGAAGATACTGGGAAAGGGCAAATGAAATACCTAGGCATTAGATAATGAAAGATGGAAAAGGCGAAAATGATGTTTGTGTGTGTGTCTGTTTATCTGTCTGTATGTCTGTATTTTTTTTTCAGCACTTTTATTTTAGTTTTTGCTTCGGGTTTGGCTCTAAGTAGGTATAATTGTAGTTCTTAGTCTCAGCCATGATACCATTTACTCAGAGGACTTATTTAGCCTTCAAAATTCAGTTTACGACGAAAAAATCTTATTTGATATCGATACCAGGAAATGAAAATTTGACTTACATCCATTCATTTTTCTTTCAGTCTACGGTTTCGCTTTAACTGCAAACAACTATTGCTTTTTAGTCTTTCGTGCCAACGTCCAAAGAGTCTGAGCTCCAGGACCATGGATTAGTTTTAAAGCTTTCATTACACCCGAGCAACGCCGGGCTATACTGCTAGTGAATAAATAAAAAGATGAATAAATAAAAATTCATTACTTCTTTAGTAACTGCTTTGTTTATGTTTTGGATACGAAACTGAGCCGTTATGACTATTGAAGAAATTAGAAGATGTAATGTGTGCTTTAAATGCAAATAAAACCGTGTTTGGTTGCACGGGTCATTTTTGGTGCCAAGAAAGGAAACACGTTTTTTAGCTAACTGAATGGAGGCTGATTCCGAAAATGACCTTAGATTGTCATGGTTAGCTTCTTCTTCTTCTTCTTCTTCTTCTTCTTCTTCTTCTTCTTCTTCTTCTTTTATTCGGTGAAAAGACACATCCTTGTCTTACGTCCCTTTCTATCTTTGTATATCTACTCCATTCATTATCTGTCCGTATGCAAGCGGTTTTCTGCCAGTAAAGATTCTTTATTACTCTCAAGTCTTTTCCAAATATGTCCAGGCTGCTGAGCATCTCCATCAGTCCTTGTGGCGTATTTTGTCAAACGCCTTCACATAATCAATATAGCACAAGTACAAGTCCTTCTTCATTTGTATTGCCCTTTCGGAGAGGATCCTAATCATAAATATGGCATTCCTTGTTCCCGTGTCTTTAACAAAACCACACTGTTCTTGTCCTATTTCTGGCCTGATTCTGATTCTCGCTCTATTCATCAGGATTCGGACGATCAGTTTTGTTATATGGCTCATCAAACTGATGGTTCTGTGGAGTTCGCACTGGCTTCTTAGGTAGTGCTATGAAGATAGACTTGCTGAGATCATCTGGTATAACCCAACAATTATATATTTCATTTATTATTTCAGTGATTTTTTCCATACCAAATTCTTCCAGGGCTATCAGCAGCTCTATGACTATGCCGACTGGTCCAGCTGCTTTGTTTCTATTCAGTTTGTCTACTGCAGATTCCACTTCAGACTTTAATATTTCCGGTCCGTCCTCATCTTTGCGTATTATTGGTTGCTCTCTCTTGTCGTGGAAAAGATCTTTTATATATTCTTCCCATCGTTGGAGTATTTCCTCTTTCTCCAAAATGATTGTTCCGTCCTTAGATTTTAGACATTAGCTACCGTACTGAAATTGCTCATTTTTGTGTAAAAAAGATCAATTTACGACCTTGGCTGATCGGAACATTATTTTTTTATAAGCTTTTCACCCCAGGCAAGACAGAAATGCCACTGGCGCGCAATGGGGTTACAGTGTGAGAATAAAAAAAGGTGAATGCAAGAAATTCAACTGGAGTTAGAATTCCAGAAAAATTTCTTGCATTCACTTACTTTCCTTAGGAAATGTATTGATTAGTTTCTTCCTTCCAGTTATGGGTTAAATAATAGAGCAGATTGAGTTCTATAGCATTGGTCGGCAACCAGTCTACCGCAGAAAGCAATGGCAACTTACTGTGGGATAATCTGCCCAGTCAGTCATGTCTCTTTCGAGACATGATCGCCCAAGCGTGTATCACATATGGCACTTAAGAGACTGACTGACAGGAGATGTCGAAGAAATGATAAGAGATGGATGGGAATCAAGTAGATAAAATTTGGCAATTGACGTTGCATTTAAACTGTTGGAGATTGTAGCTATCAGGGAAGATAGCAAATGGAAGTGAGTTCCACAAGCGGGATATGGGAGAAAAGAAACTATTAGAGTAGAAGAGATAATAAATGTCGTAAAACCCTATCAATTTTCAGCTTGACCGAGCAATTTATATCATCCAACTATTTCTAAAAAAAAAAGAAAAAAAAAAGAGTGTTCTGCATTCAAAAATTTTCAAATAGAAATATCGAATTTTTCCAGTTTATCACCAAAATTAAAATTAACTGATAAACATTACCAGCAATATACTTTATCAGTAATACGCTAATATGAGTATTAAGATCGGTTTTTTCCGAAGCCATCTAGATAAATCACTAGATAATTGCGGCGATGTGAGTGAAGGAGAAGGATTCCATCAAGATATCAAAACAATGGAAGAGCGCTATCAGGGATTGTGGAACAAACGAATAATGATTGACTACTGTTGGAGTATCAAAACGAACTTAAGCAACATCGAACATGAAAGACAATCAATTGAAATAGTTTTTTTTATATTTACGAAGGTTTATTTCTGCTGTTAGTTTATTATATGAATAGCAGTATAGCCCGGCGTTGCTCGGGTGTAATGAAAGCTTTAAAACTAATCCATGGTCCTGGAGCTCAGACTCTTTGGACGTTGGCACGAAAGACTAAAAAGCAATAGTTGTTTCCAGTTAAAGCAAAACCGTAGACTGAAAGAAAAATGAATGGATGGATGTAGGTCAAATTTTGAAGTTTGGTGAGAATCGGATAAAAATTGTGGATTTGTATAAAGGACATACAGACAGATAAACACACACACACAAACATCGTGCCTTATATATATATATATATATATATATATATTATCGATCTTCTGCACTATTGTAAGAGCCTTGAAACTTCTAAATATCGTTTCTTATGTCTTTGTCTATGAGTGTATCAAATTTGATTAAAATCGGACGACTTCTATAACCCGATTTTTTCGATTATCGATTTTCGATATTTATCGGGGGTACCTCGACACAAAACCTAGTCAAGAACACTCGCAGACGCTTATAAATTGTGTACATTTTCAAGAAAATCGGTTCAGCCGTTTCAGAGTCTATAGGTAACGGACACACACACACACACACACACACACACACACACACACACACACACACACACACACACAGACAAGGTTCCATTTATCAATAAGTTTAGCTTTAGATAATTTTAGAAAGTTAAAATTTCAATGACATAAGATCAAAACTGTGCATTAGCACAATTTTCATGAGCATATTAATAGAAAAGCAATACGGAAAATACTTTTTTAGTGTTTCGTCTACCAGCCTGCGCATTCAAAAAAAACATTATACAGAACATAGGCTTTTCCGCAATGTTCGAATCTGCGTCCCTCTTTGTAGGAGAAATCAACGTCTGGTCTGCCGTTTCTTTAGACCACTCGGCAACTGAGAGTGTCACAGGCCAGCAAGGTTTCATTTCCTTTGTATTCTATTAGTAAAAAAAGTTCTCCTTCCCTGACATCTTTTCCCAAAAACTGCTACATTGCGGAACTGACTCTTGCCGGGATGTTTTCCCGATCATTACAATCGTAACCACTTTAAATCTAGAATTAGCTGTTATCACTTCTACATAACGTACACAGACACTGACAAAGTTCCATTTATAAGTTTTGATGTGTATTTTTTTTTCATTTCACCCCAAGCAAGGCATTCCATTGCCACTATTGCGCATGGGGCTACACAGGGGAAGGTAAAGAGGAGGAGTGGTTAGGTGTAGGAAATGTCAGAAGGATGGTGATAGATGGGTAAGGATACCGAGGATGAGGGTTGGGCAGATGGGAAGAGTGTTTGAAAGAATGGGAACGAGTTAGTGTGTTAGGAGGTGTCTATTGACCTTGCATTTAAACTCCTGGAGATTGTAGCCGTCGGGAAAGCAATCATGTGGCAGGGAATTCCACAGTCGGGTAGTGCGAGAAAAGAAACTGTTGGAGTAGAAGTTGCGCTTGCATTTTATCGGTTTCACTGTAAAAGGGTGGGATCTAGTTGCTAATCTAGTTTCTCGTGCAAATTCGTATCTAGGGGGCAGCAGTGATCTAAGTTCATTGGAGCAGAAGCCGTGAAAGTATTGATACAAGAGACACAGGGAAGCCACGTCGCACCGGTGAGAGAGAGACTGCAGGCGGTCTGCCAAGTTGGTATCGATCACATTACAGACCCTCCGCTGTACCTTGTCGAGAAGCCCGAGGAGAATAACAGGAGCACCCGACCAGATATGGCAGCAGTATATATATATATATATATATTCTATCATATAATACTTAAATGGTTCACACTCCACCCACGTCTATTGAACAGGTGAAGAGGCTCATCCCTTGTTTCCTGTTTAGGATGTGGTTTCCGGTTTTTCTCTTTTCCAATCTTTTCACTCTTTTTTTTATTTTGTTTTTATTTTTTTTTTCAATTGGAGTAGATAAACTAAACTATCGCTCGGTTCACACTCCACCCACGTCTATTGAACAGGTGAAGAGGCTCATCCCTTTTTCCCTGCTTAGGATGTGGTTTCCGGCTTTCTCTTTTCCAATCTTTTCACTCTTACGTAGTCCCCGTGCATCAGTGGCGTTTTCGCCTTTCTTTGGGTGATATGATTTAAAAAAAAAAATATTTTGTACAGAATTTTGATCGAAGAAATATATTTTTGTAACGCACGTGTACATTTCATTGTAAACGTGCTGATTGTCACTGCAATAGTTGCTTTTACTGATATATTAATGTGTTAGAAATACGAGTCGATATGCGATACCGGAATTGAAGTTCTTATGTTGTGTTTGACACTCAAAGCTGAAAGAGAGAAAAAAGGAGAAGGAAGAGAAAGAGAAAGTTTAAGGAAACAAAAAAATGAAGAAAAGGAGAAATGACCACGATATTTGACACATAAAGACGAAGCCGAATAGAGAGGAACACACACACACACACAGGGAGCAAAGACTCAACCTAAATTCAATAAAAGCATCCAATAAATAAAATTAATTGCATAAAAGTTAGTGTAAAAATAACAAAAATGAAAGAAAAAGACAACATTTAATGCGCTAAAGATTTCCTGAAGAGTGGGCTGTCCAAATTTTATCAAAAAAAAAAAAAAAAAAAAAAAAAAGAGTATAAAGAAAAAAGTTACAGGGGGGTGGAAAAAAGGATAAGAGAAGGGTGGGAATACTGGCGTGAGGAGTATTCTAGGGAGTAGAGCAAAAAGGAAAAGGAGCATGACACAGGGTGTGTTGGAGAAATGATTTTTAAATTTTTTTTTTATAAGCGTTTCACCCCGAGCAAGGCATTTTACTGCCACTATTGCGCAGGGGGCTACATATAGTGGAGACAGGATGGTTAGATATAGGAAATGTTAGAATGTTAGAAGGTGATAGGCTGGTAAGGATACCGAGAATGAGGGCTGGGTAGATGTTGAGAGTGTTGGCGGAATAGGTGCAAGTTAGTGTGAGAGGAGGTGTCTATTGACCCTACATTTAAACACCTGGAGATTGTAGCTGTCGGGAAAGCAGACATATCGAAGGTAATTCCACAGGCGGGAAGCGCGAGAAAAGAAGCTGTTGGAGTAGAAATTACGGTTACATCTTATCTGATTAACTGTAAAAGGGTGGGACCTAGTTGCTAATCTAGTATCTCGTGTAAATTCGTACCTAGGCGGCACCAATGATCTGAGTTCATCGGAGCAGAAGCCATGAAAGTATTTGTAGAAGAGGCACAGGGAAGCCACATCACGCCGGTGAGAGAGTAGTTGCAGCTGGTCTGCCAAGTCAGTATCAACCACGTTACAGACTCTCCTTTGTATTTTGTCAAGAAGCCCAAGGATAGTAGCAACGGCACCCGACCAGATGTGGAAGCAGTATTCAATACATGGGCGGATGGTAGATTTATATATGTGCAGGATAGATTCAGGCGGGAAAAACTTCCGGGCCTTGCACAGAGAGCCGACTTTCATAGCGGCGGATTTGGCAATGGATTCGATATAGTCATTCCATTTGAGGTCCGCCGAGAGTGTAAGGCCAAGGAGGCGTAGTGTTTTACTCTCTGGGAGGCAAGCCTGTTCCATGCTAATGGGAGGTAGATGCGATTGTCTATGGTGGTTAGTTGATAACAGCTTCGTTTTAGAAACATTGAAATTTACTAGCCATTTCCTACCCCAGGCCACTACAGATTGGAGGTCCTTTTCATGCTCGGCAGCTAGGTTCGCTTTGCCGCCCACACCGGGTCTTTGATCGAGGCGAGAGTAGATTGTGGTGTCATCGGCGTACATGCCTACTTGGGAGCTAATGGCGTCGGGGGGATCATTAATGTAGATCAGAAAGAGCGTGGGACCTAGGATAGAACCTTGAGGGACGCCCGCCTTCGTATGGTAGTTTTTGGGGGCATGCCCATTTAATACTACCTTCAATGTGCGGTTAGAGAGGAATGACTGGATGAGGTCAAACAGATGTCCAGTTATACCGTACCTCCGCAGTTTGCCTAAAAGCCCAGCGTGCCAGACCCTGTCGAACGCTTTGGAGATATACAAGGCAACGGTTCGGGCTTCGCCATTCTTGTCAAGAGCCTGGTAATGGTCGTTAGCATAAGGGAAGGATGTGGGTAATGGTTTGAGGAGAATTTATAGGGAGGAGAGCAAAAAGGAAAAAAGCAAGATGCAGGGTGTGTTGGAGAAAGAATAAGAGAATTATGGAAAAACTGGTGTGATGAAAGTTTTAAGGAGTAGAGCAAAAATGAAGAAGAGCAAGATACGGGGTTTGTTGGAGAAAGGATAAGAAAAAGATAGGAATACTGGTGTGAGGAGAGTTGCTGGGGAGTAGAACGAAAAGGAAGAAGAGCAAGATACGTTGTTTGTCGGTGAAAGGGTAAGAGAAGAATGGGGATACTGGTGTGAGGAGAGTTACTGGGGAGTAGAACGAAAAGGAAGAAGAGCTAGATACGTTGTTTGTCGGTGAAAGGGTAAGAGAAGAATGGGAATACTGGTGTGAGGAGAGTTACTGGGGAGTAGAACGAAAAGGAAGAAGAGCTAGATACGTTGTTTGTCGGTGAAAGGGTAAGAGAAGAATGGAAATACTGGTGTGAGGAGAGTTACTGGGGATTAGAGCGAAAAGGAAGAAGAGCTAAATACGTTGTTTGTCGGTGAAAGGGTAAGAGAAGAATGGGAATACTGGTGTGAGGAATGTTACTGGGGATTAGAGCGAAAAAGAAGAAGAGCTAGATAAGTTGTTTGTCGGTGAAAGGGTAAGAGAAGAATGGGAATATTGGTGTTAGGAGAGTTACTGGGGATTAGAGTGAAAAGGAAGAAGAGCTAGATACGTTGTTTGTTGGGGAAAGGGTAAGAGAAGAATGGGAATACTTGTGTGAGGAGAGTTACTGGGGATTAGAGCGAAAAGGAAGAAGAGCTAGATACGTTGTTTGTTGGTGAAAGGGTAAGAGAAGAATGGGAATACTTGTGTGAGGAGAGTTACTGGGGATTAGAGCGAAAAGGAAGAAGAGCTAGATACGTTGTTTGTTGGTGAAAGGGTAAGAGAAGAATGGGAATACTTGTGTGAGGAGAGTTACTGGGGATTAGAGCGAAAAGGAAGAAGAGCTAGATACGTTGTTTGTTGGTGAAAGGGTAAGAGAAGAATGGGAATACTGGTGTGAGGAGAGTTACTGGGGATTAGAGCGAAAAGGAAGAAGAGCTAGATACGTTGTTTGTTGTTGAACGGGTAAGAGAAGAATGGGAATACTGGTGTGAGGAGAGTTCCTGGGGATTAGAGCGAAAAGGAAGAAGAGCTAGATACGTTGTTTGTTGGTGAACGGGTAAGAGAAGAATGGGAATACTGGTGTGAGGAGAGTTACTGGGGATTAGAGCGAAAAGGAAGAAGAGTTAGATACGTTGTTTGTTGGTGAAAGGGTAAGAGAAGAATGGGAATACTGGTGTGAGGAATGTTACTGGCGATTAGAGCGAAAAGGAAGAAGAGCTAGATACGTTGTTTGTTGGTGAAAGGGTAAGAGAAGAATGGGAATACTGGTGTGAGGAGAGTTACTGGGGATTAGAGCGAAAAGGAAGAAGAGCTAGATACGTTGTTTGTTGGTGAAAGGGTAAGAGAAGAATGGGAATACTGGTGTGAGGAGAGTTACTGGGGATTAGAGCGAAATGGAAGAAGAGCTAGATACGTTGTTTGTTGGTGAAAGGGTAAGAGAAGAATGGGAATACTGGTGTGGGGAGGAGAGTTACTGGGGAGTAGAGCGAAAAGGAAGAAGAGGTAGGGGATACGTTGTTTGTTGGTGAAAGGGTAAGAGAAGAATGGGAATACTGGTGTGAGGAGAGTTACTGGGGATTAGAGCGAAAAGGAAGAATAGCTAGATACGTTGTTTGTTGGTGAAAGGGTAAGGGAAGAATGGGAATACTGGTGTGAGGAGAGTTACTGGAGATTAGAGCGAAAAGGAAGAAGAGCTAGATACGTTGTTTGTTGGTGAAAGGGTAACAGAAGAATGGGAATACTGGTGTGAGGAGAGTTACTGGGGATTAGAGCGAAAAAGAAGAAGAGCTAGATAAGTTGTTTGTCGGTGAAAGGGTAAGAGAAGAATGGGAATACTGGTGTGAGGAGAGTTACTGGGGATTAGAGCGAAAAGGAAGAAGAGCTAGATACGTTGTTTGTTGGTGAAAGGGTAAGAGAAGAATGGGAATACTGGTGTGAGGAGGGTTACTGGGGATTAGAGCGAAAAGGAAGAAGAACTAGATACGTTGTTTGTTGGTGAAAGGGTAGGAGAAGAATGGGAATACTGGTGTGAGGAGGGTTACTGGGGATTAGAGCGAAAAGGAAGAAGAGCTAGATACGTTGTTTGTTGGTGAAAGGGTAGGAGAAGAATGGGAATACTGGTGTGAAGAGAGTTACTGGGGAGTAGAGCGAAAAGGAAGAAGAGCTAGATAAGTTGTTTGTCGGTGAAAGGGTAAGAGAAGAATGGGAATACTGGTGTGAGGAGAGTTACTGGGGATTAGAGCGAAATTGAAGAAGAGCTAGATACGTTGTTTGTTGGTGAAAGGGTAAGAGAAGAATGGGAATACTGGTGTGAGGAGAGTTACTGGGGATTAGAACGAAAAAGAAGAGCTAGATACGTTGTTTGTCGGTGAAAGGGTAAGAGAAGAATGGGAATACTTGTATGAGGAGAGTTACTGGGGATTAGAGCGAAAAGGAAGAAGATGTAGATACGTTGTTTGTTGGTGAAAGGGTAAGAGAAGAATGGGAATACTGGTGTGAGGAGAGTTACTGGAGATTAGAGCGAAAAGGAAGAAGAGGTAGATACGTTGTTTGTTGGTGAAAGGGTAAGAGAAGAATGGGAATACTGGTGTGAGGAGAGTTACTGGGGATTAGAGTGAAAAAGAAGAAGAGCTAGATAAGTTGTTTGTCGGTGAAAGGGTAAGAAGAAGAATGGGAATACTGGTGTGAGGAGAGTTACTGGGGATTAGAGCGAAAAGGAAGAAGAGCTAGATACGTTGCTTGTCGGTGAAAGGGTAAGAGAAGAATGGGAATACTGGTGTGAGGAGAGTTACTGGGGATTAGAGCGAAAAGGAAGAAGAGCTAGATAAGTTGTTTGTCGGTGAAAGGGTAAGAGAAGAATGGGAATACTGGTGTGAGGAGAGTTACTGGGGATTAGAGCGAAAAGGAAGAAGAGCTAGATACGTTGCTTGTCGGTGAAAGGGTAAGAGAAGAATGGGAATACTGGTGTGAGGAGAGTTACTGGGGATTAGAGCGAAAAGGAAGAAGAGCTAGATAAGTTGTTTGTCGGTGAAAGGGTAAGAGAAGAATGGGAATACTGGTGTGAGGAGAGTTACTGGGGATTAGAGCGAAAAGGAAGAAGAGCTAGATACGTTGTTTGTTGGTGAAAGGGTAAGAGAAGAATGGGAATACTGGTGTGAGGAGAGTTACTGGGGATTAGAGCGAAAAGGAAGAAGAGCTAGATACGTTGTTTGTTGGTGAAAGGGTAAGAGAAGAATGGGAATACTGGTGTGAGGAGAGTTACTGGGGATTAGAGCGAAAAGGAAGAAGAGCTAGATACGTTGTTTGTTGGTGAAAGGGTAAGAGAAGAATGGGAATACTGGTGTGAGGAGAGTTACTGGGGATTAGAGCGAAAAGGAAGAAGAGCTAGATACGTTGTTTGTTGGTGAAAGGGTAAGAGAAGAATGGGAATACTGGTGTGAGGAGTGTTACTGGAGATTAGAGCGAAAAGGAAGAAGAGCTAGATACGTTGTTTGTTGGTGAAATGGTAAGAGAAGAATGGGAATACTAGTGTGAGGAGAGTTACTTAGGAGTAGAGCAAAAAGAAAAAAGAACAAGATATAGGGTGAGTTGGAGAATGGGTAATAGAATAAAGTGAATACGGGTGCGAGGATTGTTTTGGGGAGTAGACCAAAATGGAAAAAGGACATGATTCAGGGTTTTTTGGAGAAAGGATAAGAGAAGGATGGGAATACTAGTTTGACGCGGTCAGTCCAGACTTATGTTGTCAACACGTCACCAAATATGATGATGCTCTCAGGTCTCTAGTCGTGATGACCTCGTCACAGTAGCTGGTCATCGAGTCGTCTGTTACAACGGTGTTCCTCATTGCCCAGCCTGTGAATTCTTATTTCATGGAAGACACGTTGAAATCCCGTTAGCGCTTAGTTTATCATGAGGCGGGGTTTGTTGGAAAAAGGATAAGGGAAGGATGGGAATATTGGTGTGAAGAGATTTACTAGGGAGTAGAGCAAAAAGGAAGAAGAACAAGATGCAGGGTTTGTTGAGAACAATAAGAGAAGGTTTGGAATACTGGTGTGAGAAGAGATTCTAGTGCATAATGCAAAAAGGAAGGACAAGATACAGATGGTTTCAGGGAATGGATAAGAGTATGATGGGAGTCAATAAGATAAGAGATGACAATTGACGATGCACTTAAACTCTTGGAGATTGTAGCTATCAGTGACGCAAGTATATGAAAAAGAGTTTCACGGGCGGGGAGTACGAGAAAAGTAGTTGTTGGAGGTACATTTGATTGTTTTGACCGTAAAACGGTGGGACCTAGTTTTCAGTCTATTAGATCGAGTAAGTTCCTGCTGAGTGGTGCCAGAGAGAAAAATGTTTGTCTATGGATGTCTGGATTTGTGATGCTGGATATAACATCCATCAGCTAATTGTTAGTAATTTTATTAATATTAAAATTGATCAAGGTGGAGGTCTCGATGTAAATAGTATGTTCAATTTACACAGCCAAATATTTTCAAAAGTAAAACAAAAATTTCGAAATTTAATTTCGTTAGATGGCCATTTCAGCGAGCTTCTGTTTACCTATCACTTTTTAAACTGTGGCATGGACAAATTTTAACTTTTGAATCCTTGACTCCTTTACTCCTTTACAGACAAGTTGTAAAGTCTTCTAATATCGAGTCAGGGATCTCTGTCTACTTTTCCACTTTCTTACATTCAAAAATTTGTTCATCCCACTTTAACTTCCTGTGTATTGATAGACTTTTGGGCTTCTTCAGGTATATAAATCGTGTAACACATTTGAATTAATAAAAATTTTGTTCTCCACTGTTGCTTATGAGACGAAAACTTCCTCGCTGAAATGACCACCTAACGGAATTAAATTTTGAAATTCTTGTTTTATATATATATATATATATATATATATATATATATATATATATATATTCACCGCGTCTCCCCACTAAGAGGTATCTGTGACACAAGGTCGAGTTTTAATGTTGAGAGCTCGAACTCGTGCAAGGGCCCAAAAATTGTCCATTCCCCTGAACCGTCGGTGACGCTGGTCTTGCTTGCGACCACCGATTCACCATTTTAGTACAATGGGATGGTACAGTATCGGGATACTATTCCCCGGGACCGGCCACCGGGTGTAATTTTTCTCAGATGCATGTCTGCCTCGGAGAGAAATACAACAAAGACGCACTCTACTCGAGAACAAAAGACTGATGATGATTCCCACAAGCCATAAAATGGCAGATGAGTAAATATATATATGTATATTTGTCATTAAAATGAGTAGGTTCAGACTGGCTTCGAATTTTCATGAGGACACGTTATGATTTCGTTACTTCTCAAGAGTTAGATTTTCTTCTGCTGTCTTCTTCCTTATTGTTTTCTTATTTATATAGAGCTTGATATAATTTGATATTTTATTGAGAGACTGGTCTACTGGTGGTGAAGCCTATTAACGCTCTATGTATTACTCTGATATCAAGCACTTTACGACAAAAACCTGCTTGCCCAATTACCTTTTATCAGTAAAACTACTAAAAAAATACACACACACACACACACACACAAAATAAAAACACTATCTTTGCGCTAAACATTATCACAACTTAGTTAACCATCATTGTTAATTACCTGATGAGACATTGTTCTTTCACTGTCGATAAAAATGTACAATTTTGTAGTAGTTCGTAGGCTGCACATGTTCTAACGTAATAATTAATAATAAATATTCATAGATTTAATTTTATATTGAGCACTGTTTTAAATCCATGTTTTGAACATTGCAATTATTTTCTTCGTTCTTATTCATTTTGTATATATATATATATTCGTTTCACCCCAAATAAGACGGTACCGTCACTGATGCGCAGGGGGCTACATAAGAGTAAGATTTTAGACAAGAGAAGAGTAAAGAAAAAGACGGACCAGTTACAGGGGGGTGTCAAAGAAAGGGCAAGAGAAGGGTGGAAATACAGGTGTGAAGACAGTTGCGAAGATAGAGAGAAAGGAAAAAAATATACCTGGTTATGTCGAAAGAAGTAGAGTCAAGTGGATAAGAGATGGGTATTGACATTGCATTTAAATTCCTGGAGGTTGTAGCCGTCAGGAAAGCTAGTATACGGAAGAGAGTTCCGCAGGGGGGAAGTGCGAGAAAAAAAGCTGAAGGAGTAGAATTGTCGGCTGCATTTGGTTGATTTAATTGTAAATGGGTGAGACCTTCTTGCCAGTTTGGTTGCACAAGTAAATTCTAGTGGCGGAGGCACCAGTGACTTAAGTTCCACGGAGGAGAAGCCACGAATATATTTGTAGAATAGACAGAGGGAAGCCACATCCCGCCGGTGAGAAAGTGGCTGGAGCCGAGCTGATAAGTCGAGACCTATCACGTTACAGATTCTCCTTTGGAGCCTGTCGAGAACACTGAGATGAACAGCAGGGACGCCTGACCATATATGACAGCGGTATTCTATGCACGGACGGAGGGTTGATGCAAGATGGATTCAGGCGTAAAAAAACTTGATGCAAGATGGATTCAGGCGTAAAAATCTTCCCGGCCCGACACAGTGATTCAACCTTCCTAGCAGTGGATTTAGCTATTGACTTAATGTAATTATTCCACTTGAGGCCGGAAGATAGGGTAAAGCCGAGGAGGCGCAATATATTGCTTTCGGGGAGGCTCGCTTGGTCCATGTTTATGGGGTGCAGGAGAGGTTGCTTGTGATGGTTGACAGATAGCAGTTTCGTTTTAGAAGCATTGAAATTTACAAGCCACTTCTTATCCCAGTCCACCACTGAGTGTAGATCCTTCTCAAGATCAGCAGAGGGGTTATGTTTGTCCGCCTCGTCGGATTTCTTACTGATGCAGGAGTAGATTGTGGTATCATCTGTGTAGATGTCTACTTGGGACTTGATCATGTTTGGGAGATCTAAACTTATTTATAAATGGAACTTTGTCTCTGTGTGTGTGTCTGTGTATGTGTGTGTCCGTTACGTATAGACTCCGAAACGGCTGAACCGATTTTCTTGAAAATTTACACACTTGTACTATAAGCGTCTGCGAGTGTTCTTAGCTAGGTTATGTGTAGAGGTACCCCCAATAAATATCGAAAATCGATAATCGAAAAAATCGTGTTATAGAATGAGTGGTCCGATTTTAATCAAATTTGATACACTCATAGACAAAGACATAAGAAACGATATTCAGAAGTTTCAAGGTTGCAGTTCTTACAATAGTGCAGAATATCGATAATATATATATATATAAAAGGCAAGATGTTTGTGTGTGTTTCTGTTTAACTGCCTGTATGTCTGTATTTTTTTTCAGCCTTTTATTTTAGTTTTTGCTTCAGGTTTGGCTCTAAGTAGGTATAATTGTAGTTCTTAGTCTCAGCCATGATACCATTTACTCAGAGGACTTATTTAGCCTTCAAAATTCAGTTTACGACGAAAAAACTTATTTGATATCGATACCAGGAAATGAAAATTTGACTTACATCCATTCATTTTTCTTTCAGTCTACGGTTTCGATTTAACTGGAAACAGCTATTGCTTTTTAGTCTTTCGTGCCAACGTCCAAAGAATCTGAGCTCCAGGACCATGGATTAGTTTTAAAGTTTTCATTACACCCGAGCAACGCCGGGCTATACTGCTAGTAATTTATAAAGATATACCGGCCTGAATAATCGATAAATCTTGTTAGGAATATATACGTCTTCTGGACCTGCATCCTCGAGGGAAAACCGTCAATGGATCTGATGTGTCATTTGCCGCTCGACCACGAACGATTTGCGGATAGACAAAGAGCAAATTAAGCATTTAAACTCAGAATTTTCTGATTTTACGTGTTATTCATATCTGCTTTGTTTCCGGGGCACCCCGGCGTATTGTAATGGCTGGTAACCTGTTACAACTGAGCAGTGAGTTCGTTCCTCACTGAGTATTCCATACTTTCGACCTGGTGCCACATCTAACTGGTGCTTAGACAATCAATTCTCCAAAGTCTAGTTGTTGCTCACATGTTCGGCACATGGTACCCTTAAAATCTTTCTGCAGAAACCCATTTCTGTTGCTTCAACCCTCTTTTTCATCTTTGAGGAGATTGTCCAACTTTCGCTGCCAAACAGCTCTACATAGACATATGATACGGTTCTGGAATCAGAATATTCCAGGGATTTAAAATCTGCCATTCATTTGGTGCTTGGAATTCTGATTTATTTTGCTACTACCAAGATTTTACAAGTTCTACATGTACAAATACAACATTGACATAGTGAAGAATATATATATATATATATTGTAACAAAGTTGTAGAACTCGCAGGTGTGTTAACCTGTTGTTCATGCATTTACTTTTATAAAGAGTGCTCGATACAAACGTAGAGCGTTATATTGTAATTGTTGTTACAATGGTTTATAAATTCATAGCATCACTACGCAAAAATTTTCGCGTTTCGAAGCTGCTATGCGCGCTTTTCATCGGGTGATAAGTTGAAATGGAAATTAAATGGTGAAAACGGTTTATTTATGGTGATATGATGTTTAACTGAATGTGAGCTTGGGTTAGGAGAGGTAGCTTAGTTTAAGACAGGTTCCTTATTTATTTTGTTTGGGTACTTCTTAGAAGTGCGTCGTGGTGCAGTGGATATCGGCTCGGCACGAGAAATCGGGAAGCCGAGTTCGAATTCCAGCTGAATTCATCGCATTCACTTACGCACAAATACCCTTGGGAAAGGTATTAATCCGTCTTTTCCTTCCAGTTATGGATTAAATAACAGGACAGATTGGGTTCTATAGCCTTGGCTGGCAACCAGTCTACCGCAGAAAGCAATGGCAACCTACTGCGGGATAATCTTCTGCACAGTCAGTCATGTCTCTTTCGAAACATGATCGCCCAAGTGTGTATCACGTATAGCACTTAACTGACTGACTTCTTATATTGGGATTTATGTTTTTTTAGGAAGGGTAGACATTTTTTGTATATTTTACTGCTATCTATCTATCTATCTATCTATCTATCTATCTATCTATCTATCTATCTAAATCAGTTCATATCTATCTATCTATCTATCTATCTATCTATCTATCTATCTATCTATCTATCCTATCTATCGAAATCCATTCATATCTAAATCAGTTCATATCTATCTATCTATCTATCTATCTATCTAAATCTATTCGAAATCAGTTCTATCTATCTATCTATCTATCTATCTATCTATCTATCTAAATCTATCTATCTATCTAAATCAGTTCTATCTATCTATCTATCTATCTATCTATCTATCTATCTACTACTATCTATCTATCTATCTATCTATCTATCTATCTATCTATCTATTTATCGAAATCAGTTCATATCTATCTATCTATCTATCTATCTATCTATCTATCTATCTATCTAAATCAGTTCATATCTATCTATCTATCTATCTATCTATCTATCTATCTATCTATCTATCTATCGAAATCAGTTCATATCTATCTATCTATCTATCTATCTATCTATCTATCTATCTATCTATCGAAATCAGTTCATATCTATCTATCTATCTATCTATCTATCTATCTATCTATCTATCTATCGAAATCAGTTCATATCTATCTATCTATCTATCTATCTATCTATCTATCTATCTATCTATCTATCTATCTATCGAAATCAGTTCATATCTATCTATCTATCTATCTATCTATCGAAATCAGTTCATATCTATCTATCTATCTATCTATCTATCTATCTATCTATCTATCTATCGAAATTCATATTCTATCTATCTATCTATCTATCTATCTATCTATCTATCTATCGAAATCAGTTCATATCTATCTATCTATCTATCTATCTATCTATCTATCTATCTATCTATCTATCTATCTGTAATATAACAATCTGGCCCCACCCGAGGAAGGCTGATGCAAGCGAGGGTGTTTCCGGTCGTTGAAAGGAACGGATGTCGTTTTGACCTTATTTCCGGCAGCAGCGGAAAGAACTACAGAGGCAAACAGAACAGGTGTCTCTGAGAATTACGTGGGCGTGCGCGGGCGATGCAAAACCGGAAGAAAAGTCCCGGTTCTGGAAGATTATAAAAAGACCTCGTCACACGGATTCGCCAGTAGTAGTAGAGGAGCAACAGAGATCGGCCGGTGAAGAGAGAGACACAACAGATAAGACTACACTCCCGTCAACCCATTAGAAGCGCGCTCTCTCAATTCTCTGTTCCCTATGCTACACGGTTCATCGTCATTAATAAAAATATAACTTTATATTTTTATATATATGCGTGTTTGTTGTTTGTCGATATATAACAGACGCATAATTGGTGCCTAGTGACTTGCTGTTTTGAGACAACAAAACAGTTAGATGCGAGCTGGTTGCCACGGCGACGATTGAAATTCAACGGACTTAAAACTACCACATAGAAAGAAAAAAGAAGACGAAAATATATAGCAGCCGCACGACTAGAGACATCAGCCAAGGTAGGTGACTCTTTGATTTGATAGTGTGTGTGTTTTCTGCTCGTGTTTATAAGTCTAGTTTGAAAAAAAAAATGGAACAGCATACTTTTGCCGATCTGACCCTAGAATTGAGAAATATGGATTGTTCGGTGTCGAACACATTAAGGGTGGAACGGAGGGGGTGCAGGACTGCATGCAGAGAGTAGTACGCCTAGCGGAGAGCGCATAGGGGGGTTGACGGGAGGAATAAAGTTGAGATATTTACCTATCTGTAAGTATAAAACATCTGAGTTAATGATTTATTTTTTTTTGTTGTTAATATTTTACCATATATGTGAAGTGAGTTTACTGGTATGTTGCTTAATTAATCTTACTTTTATTGAGTAAGTGAAATGTAAAATCATGTAAAGGAAGTTTCTTCTACTCTTTAAAGTGGATAATTGGATTAACTTGTTGATAACAATGTTTTCTTTGGTTTGTGCATTGTTAGGTTTTCTTTTTTTTTGGATTTCTTTTTCAATGACTGTACACTACAAAATGATTTACATTTCTATGTTTGTGAATTATGCTTTTGTGCAGGTTCCCATCAATTCAACATCCTCTGTGAATTTTCATTTATGTGACTTGGGAAATATCTTTTGAAGATATATTAATTTCTGAAAACTTTATATTGACACGGATAGACCTGCAGATTCCACAGTTGATCGGAACAAAAAGAAAGAACAACTGAAAAGTCTTGTAGACTTATTGGCTGCACAGGTTAACGGTGACTCAAGATTTAGAAACGTAGGGAAGCTACAGCTCACACCCATAAACCTCTCTGGTTCAGTGCTTTGGTCCCCAATTACGCAGAAATTTCCCAATTTTTCAGTGGACACCATGCCAGTAGAATTGCGCGATATGGAGGAGATTCCTATCCGCAAACTAGTAAATACCTTAGAACAGATAGATATGGAAAGATTTAATGAAGGATATGAACAACTCCCGAAGAAGTTGACGATAGGAGTCATTGCTGGCATAGTCGGCGTTATGATAATCCTTGGAATAATAGCTAGGAAGTGTGAAAGAAGCAACAGTGCTTCGGGAAAGGAAAGGGAGTTATCCGTTGTGAATAGTACTCCGGGGTCAACGGGTGTTCAACACTCAAATGTCTCTGCGTTAAACAGAGAGATGTCAACAAATCAGATATGCTTGGATTCGAATCCAGAGGAAGTAGTTCAAGGAATAGAAGACATTGTACAAACTAAGGAACTACGAGTCACGGGTCCATTTTTTTAGACTAAATTAATATAGATGAAACCTCTAATCCTCCACAAGTAAATTGCATGCGGATTAACGTTGGAATCAGGGTAATTTTCTTCATTTTCTATTGAACATTTTTCGGTCAGACTATGAATGATATGTACTGCAGATAATGGCCATTTTTTTGTGTTCAAACATAGTATGTTTGAAATTAAATTAAATTAAATGAAGTTACATGTGTAACAATAAACTCGAGCAGAAACACGCATGGTGTTGGTCAAAGGTCATTTACTCGATGTCAGTTTAGAAACTGGGGCGCGGTTACCGCCTATGATCATGTGGTCGTGCATCGAGGCGTCTACGCTTATGGACAGAGTCGAGAAAGAAAATGAACATTTTTAAGAACTTTGCCCAATTCTGTGAAAATGGATATTAAAAAAAAAAAAAAAAGAAGGAACAATGAAACATCGAGCTGGTAGAACAATTTTCACGATGGACACGAACATTGTTGGGTTGCCGATGTAGGCTCCCCTATATATTTTTTTGTTGATTTTTTTGTTTCGGCATGCACATGTTTTGTTGTTTTGGCGTGCACATGTTTTATACAATTGTCGGGCTTGTGTAGCATGGGGAGGAGTGTGAGGGTGTTGCGCTTAAAATGTTCTTAGGTGAACATTTTGGAAAATGGGAGGGCGAGGAATGTAATATAACAATCTGGCCCCACCCGAGGAAGGCTGATGCAAGCGAGGGTGTTTCCGGTCGTTGAAAGGAACGGATGTCGTTTTGACCTTATTTCCGGCAGCAGCGGAAATAACTACAGAGGCAAACAGAACAGGTGTCTCTGAGAATTACGTGGGCGTGCGCGGGCGATGCAAAACCGGAAGAAAAGTCCCGGTTCTGGAAGATTATAAAAAGACCTCGTCACACGGATTCGCCAGTAGTAGTAGAGGAGCAACAGAGATCGGCCGGTGAAGAGAGAGACACAACAGATAAGACTACACTCCCGTCAACCCATTAGAAGCGCGCTCTCTCAATTCTCTGTTCCCTATGCTACACGGTTCATCGTCATTAATAAAAATATAACTTTATATTTTTATATATATGCGTGTTTGTTGTTTGTCGATATATAACATATCTATCTATCTATCTATCTATCTATCTATCTATCTATCTATATCAGTTCATATCTATCTATCTATCTATCTATCTATCTATCTATCTATCTATCTATCTATCTATCTATCGAAATCAGTTCATATCTATCTATCTATCTATCTATCTATCTATCTATCTATCTATCGTTCATATCTATCTATCTATCTATCTATCTATCTATCTATCTATCTATCTATCTATCGAAATCAGTTCATATCTATCTATCTCTCTCTCTCTCTCTCTCTATCTATCTATCTATCTATCTATCTATCTAAATCAGTTCATATCTATCTATCTATCTATCTATCTATCTATCTATCTATCTATCGAAATCAGTTCATATCTATCTATCTATCTATCTATCTATCTATCTATCTATCTATCTATCTATCGAAATCAGTTCATATCTATCTATCTATCTATCTATCTATCTATCTATCTATCTATCTATCTATCTATCGAAATCAGTTCATATCTATCTATCTATCTATCTATCTATCTATCTATCTATCTATCTATCTAACTATCGAAATCAGTTCATATCTATCTATCTATCTATCTATCTATCTATCTATCTATCTATCTATCTATCTATCGAAATCAGTTCATATCTATCTATCTATCTATCTATCTATCTATCTATCTATCTATCTATCTATATATCTATCTATCTATCTATCTATCTATCTATCTATCCTGTCACGCTCAGGATTTACGTTATTTTCTTCTTATGTCTTAATGTAAGATACTGAATAATAGGTACATCAATATATATGTTGCCGTCATTTTAGATTGCATATCGATATAAATATTTTGACGGAATGGCCCACTCGTCTAGAATAAAAAACAAAAGGCTCCAACAGAGTATAATAAAATAAAAAGCCTCTTCATTTCAGTATGTCCTTTTAAGTTAAGTCTTTATTATTATTGTCAATTACATTTACGAACGGCACCAAGCTGAGTTTATGCTCACGTATACGTCGTCTCTTGGCTTTGTTTTTCTATTCCGACCGTTTTGGACTTATGGATTTTCGTCTTGATGACATGACTGACAGTTAAAAGGCTGACACCAACAATATCCACGATCTCCTTGTAGGGCTTGCCAGTGTGTTCGTGAAGCGTTACAATTTTCGTACGCTTCCTTGGAGTAACGTCTATTGCAGATAATGGCCGTATGATGAAAGAAAAGAAACTAAAGCAGTTATTTTAATTAATTACAGCTTGTCACTCCAGTACGCCTAAAACTCACCATATGGTGAAAGAAAATAAACTAAAGCAGTTGTTTCAACTAATTTACACTGGGGTGCATATATATATATATCTATAAATGTATATATGTAGTCATCCGTAGAGAAATCTGTTTCACTGTATCACAGCTCATCAGTACAGTTAGGCATCCGATTGCTTTTAGCCAGGGTTGGAACCCGACCGAATTGGCGTCAGTAGGTGATTCTACCTCTGAGCTATGGGCGCTCGGTAGATGGAAGCAGACTTTTAGCGTATGATGTAACATACGCCAGTAGTTAGAGTGCTCTAATTCATTACTGAATGAGCGATGCGTAGATGCTAGAGTAGCTACTGTTTTTTCAAAATCTACCATTTTTCCAGAGTGCTCAATCAGTGTGTAAGAGTAGAAGGAGGCAGACTTTTAGCGTATGATGTATCATATATGTATATATATTTTTTCCATTTTTAATCAGGTTTCTACCATGAGTGGTGTCTTCAGGCGATTTTTAATAACAATAATAATAATTTTTAATAATAATAAGTTATTAAAAATCGTCTGAAGACACCACTCATGGTAGAAACCTGGGTAGCGAAATAACTCATTTAAAAAATAAGAAATATTCAAAAGTTCTACAATATAATTATATTGAACACTTTTTAATACAAATGTGTACTGGTCTAACCCTATTATGACCAAAAACTAAGTATTAAACAACCAATATATATATATATAGTCATCCGCAGACAGATCTGTTTCACTGTATTACAGCTCATCAGTACGGCTTAGACTCCGGTCGCTTCCTAACCCAGGATTGAAACACGACCGAATCGGCGATTCTACCCCTAGACCACGAGTGTCCAGCAGAAGAAGGAAGCCTTCTTAGCGCGTATAAACACGCCCAATAGCTAGAGTGCTCCAATTCATTATCGAATGAGCGGTGCGTAAATGCCGGAGTAGCTACTGTTTACAAAGTCTCCCACTCTTTCAGAGTGCTCAATCAGGTTGTGAGAGTGTAAATACTATAGTCATCCGCAGACAGATCTGTTTCGCTGTATTATAGCTCATCAGTACGGCTTATATATATATATATATATATATATATATATATATTATTGACTGGCTATTCGTTTCTGGGGACGCTCATCAGAGTACGATAATCTAGCATGATCCCCTGTTTGAACAAGTATAGTTCGCTCAAACCATCGGTCGCAACGTCTTGTAACTTCATACTAGTATAACTATCTACTGTCTTCGAACACCAGTTTAATTCAGAAGTCTTTTTGTCAATCAGTGGTATGGTTTTCAGACATCTATCAATATTTGAGCTTCTACCTACTCTATATGGCTTGAAGATTGTGTTTAATCACGAAACAGACTGTCGACATTCAGTGTTGAATTCTGTGCCTACATTGCTTATATTTACGTATGCTATATCCCGTATATTGATCAATTTTATCCTATAAATATGGTAATTCATAAAAAACTTAGCTCACTGGTGCCCCTTATATATAAATTTACTCGAGCAACAAGATTAGCAAATAGGTCCCACCCTTTTACTGTGAAAACAATAAATTGTAAACGCAAATTCTACTTCAGTAGCTTCTTTTCTCGCACTTCCCGCCTGTGGAATTCCCTTCCATTTACTTACTTTCCCGACAGCTAAAATCTTCAAGAATTTAAATGTAAAGTCAATACTCATCTCCTATCTCACTAACCATGCTCCTTTCTCCGTCCACTCCGCTCTCATCAGTATTCTCATCCTTCTCTTACCCACTTCCTGACACCCCCAATAACCTGTCACTCTTTCTCATAACTTTCCTCCTATGTAACCCTCCTGCAAAACAGTGGCAGTAAAATGCCTTGCATGGGGCGATATGATTACAAAAAAAAATAAAAAAATAATTTTATAATAGAGATTTTCTGAGCACGGCTTAGATGTGGCACAAGCTCAAAAGTATAGGGCACTCGGTGAGGATAGATCTCACTATTCAGCCATCTATCAAAAGACAAGCTTGCTAACTACTATAACAGATCGAAGTGACCAGTAGTTATGCTGATTTTCTAAGCGTATATGAGATGTGGTACCCAGTGTGGATCGAACTCACTATTCAGTCATCTAGCGAAACAAGTATGCTAACCATTACACCACGTCGAGGTGCCCAGTGTTTATGGTGATTTTCTAAGCGCATCTTAGATGTGGCACAAGGTCAATAATATGTGGTACACAGTGAGGATCGAACTCACTGTTCAGTCATAATTAGTCTGGTGAGACACGCTTGCTACGCATTACACCGACATATGTACACACTTTCTTTTGTATATAGTCATTTTCTAAGATTAGCCTAAGTGTGACACAAGGCTGAAAGTATGGAGCACCCAGTAAAGATCGAAGTCGTTACTCAATAGTAATTCATCTAGCGAGACAAGCTTGTTATCGCCCGGTTCACACTCCATCCACGTCTATTGAACAGGTGAAGAGGCTCATTCCTTGTTCCCTGTTTAGGATGTGGTTTCCGGTTTTCTCTTTTCCAATCTTCTTACTCTTACGTAGCCCCCTGCGCATCAGTGGCGTTACCGCCTTGCTTGGGGTTATATGATTAAAAAAAAAAAATCAGTACACCACGTTGACGTGCCAACCTACGTAAACACATGTGTGTAAAAACGAAACTGGTTATAAACAACCTACAATTTGAAATTTGTTTGTGAACATTATTTTTGATCGATATTCGTATTTAAGTAGATATATCCTGCCGAATGATACACATTTTCGTAACAAAAATTTATCGTAAATAATCAGGCCGGTAGAAATAAAAATATAATACTGTTTGATCATAAATAGAATATCTACTTAAATACGAGTTAGTCAGTTAAGTGCCATACGTGAAACTGAGCAGAAGATTATCCCGCAGTAGGTTGCCATTGCTTTCTGCGGTAGACTGGTTACCAGCCAAGGCTATAGAACCAAATCTGTCCTGTTATTTAACCCATAACTGGTGAGTAGAGACGGGTTAATACCTTTCTCAAGGGTATTTGCGCGTAAATGAATGCAATGCATTCAACTGGAATTCAAACTTGGCTCCTCGATTTCTCGTTTCGAGCCGATATCCACTGCACCACAGCACACATACTTTCTGTATATGTGCTTTTAAAAGTGCCAAGGGATCTTTTAGTATTACAACTCAGTATAATTACTTCCCAAATTGATCAAAAATAATCTTCAAAGAAAAATCATTTGATAAATAAATGCTTGTGTGAGAGAATTTTATTTGTTTATCACTGAGCTTGACCAATGCATGTACTGTGCATTATTTATTTAAGGCACGACGGTAACAATAGTGCCTGTGACGGGTGGCAAAAGATGGCAATCTTTTTCTTTTTTTTTTATTTAATGTTCTGTCACTCCTGTGGATATCACGTGATAGCTTTCACGTGATCGCATCGTGCCTGCCACTTCGCAGAGTTTTAAAAAATGTAACAATATATATTGTGGCCAGTGTCCAGTTTTGGTCACCACTGATGATCAGATCCTGAAATTAGGATGGAGAGGATGTGAGGATAGACCGGGCAGGAGAGTTGGGTGAAGGTGACCGGGGGTGTGGATGGAGTCTGACCACCGCGAAAGCGGAGAGGTTTTGAAAGCGGAGACGTTTTTTGAAGATAAAGAAAGAGATATTTGCCGAAATACAGGCAAAGTGTTGGGTTACCGGTAGTTTTTCAACTCGGAAGTCGTTATTGCTTTCTTTTATTCTTTATACAATACCATTTTGACACTTAAAAGCAATTTTGTTTTGAACAATGCCAGTTGTCCGCCTATCCACTACGCGTGTGTGAGCGGGCGCCTGCTGTGGTGTGTGGACAAGTAAGCTTTTTTCGGAAACAAATTTAGTCAGAAGAAGTGGTGAAAAGTATACAACCTTATGCAAATTAATTCAAACAAAACGAAGAAAGTCTTCCTTGAATCTTTCTTTGACACGTTGCCTGATCACGTGTACGTCGTCTCTTGGAGTGGTTTCTTCTCTTCCGTTCGCATTTTCGTTTATGTTTTGAACTGATATATATATATATATATATATATATATATATATTAAAATAAATTTTCCAAATTAAAAAAAAATGTTGAATGAACATTTCGTCATGAAATCCCTAAGAGTGATTTCACGTCTCCTCAGCAACAGTCTAAATCAAAATGAAAAAATAAATAAAAAAATATTTTTTCATTTTGATTTAACCTGTTGCTGAGGAGACGTGCAATCACTCTTAGGGATTTCATGTTGAAGTGTTCATTCAACATTTTTGAATTTTGAAAATTTATTTTACTTTATATTAGCTCTGTAATTTTAATTACATTAAGCTCTCCTCCTGTATTATATTTTTTAATATTAAAATTTTAAAGATTTTTAATATTAATTAGGATCAGGTTCTTGGAATTTACTTTCCTACTTTTCCATTTCGGATGAAAGTAATTTAATAAAATAATATATATATATATATATATATATATATATATATATATATATAAAATAAAATAAGTTTTCAATGTTCAAACTTGTACTTGTATGATCATTTCAACATGAAATCCCTAAGAAAGATTTCACATATCGTCAGCAACTTACATTAAATTTGATATATATATATATATATATATATATATATATATATATATATATATATGCTAGCAGTATAGCCCGGCGTTGCATGGTTGTAATGAAAGCTTTAAAATAATTCATGGTCCTGGAGCTCAGACTCTTTGGACGTTGGCACAAAAGACTAAAAAGCAATAGTTGTTTCCAGTTAAAGTGAAACCATAGACTGAAAGAAAAATGAATGGATGTAAGTCAAATTTTGATCACACACACACACACACACACACACACACACACACACACACATATATATATATATATATATATATATATATATATATATATATATATATATACTAGCAGTATAGCCCGGCGTTGCTCGGGTATAATGAAAACTTTTATATATATATAAATCGATTTTCTGCACTATTGTAAGAACTGCAACCTTGAAACTTCTGAATATCGTTTCTTATGTCCTTTGTCTATGAATGTATCAGATTTGATTAAAATCGGACCACTCCTTCTATAAGCCGATTTTTTCGATTATCGATTTTCAATATTTATCGGGGTACCTCGACACAAAACCTAGCTAAAAACACTCGCAGACGCTTATAGTACAAGTGTGTAAATCTTCAAGAAAATCGGTTCAGCCATTTCGGAGTCTATAGGTAACGAATACACACAGACACAGACACACACACACAGACAAAGTTCCATTTATAAATAAGTTTATATATATATGTGTGTGTATGTGTGTGTGTGTGTGTGTGTGTGTTTGTGTGTGTGAAAGATTCGAACACACACACACACACACCACTTACTTGTTACCTCTGTTTTGAACACGCTGTTCTCTTCAGGCAAAGATTTGCCTGAAGTGACCAGCATGGTCGAAACCTAGGTAGCATGTAAGTTTTTTTTATCTATGATCTGCTAGTCCAACCAGCCATTTTGTGTGTGTGTGTGTGTGTGTGTGTGTGTGTGTGTGTGTGAAAGGACCGAACACACACAGCACTTACTTACTACCTCTGTTTCGACCACGCTGTTCTCTTCAGGCAAAGCATGGTCGAAACCTCGGTAGCAAGTAAGTTTCCTGTGTTCCGTTCTTTAACATATTGTTGGCTCTGCATATTCAGTTCATTTGTTTTGATTGGGCATTGAGCACTTTTTTGGTGTAACATCTGCTTGTCCAACCAGCCATTTTTTGTGCGTGCGTCCGTGCGTGCGTGCTTATTTTGTGCATATTTGCATCTATTCTGTTTTGTGTTTGTATATATTTTTGCGTTTTAGATTTTGTTGGTTGTTTTATGTATGTGATTCGGAGTGTATATTTTTTATTGTGACACTTTCTGTTTCTGTTCTTATTTGCATACACCTTCACCCTTCATCTCCCATTAATTCACATTATGCATTTTTAAAAAAATATTCTGGGTTACATTTGTAAGATTTGATTTTTTGAGGTTTGAAAAAGCAGTCTGTAATTTTTCCAACTGCCGAAATATATTCTAGATTTATAGCCGTTTAATTATGCACTGAGTTTTTTTTCTCTATATATAACTAGCAGTATAGCCCGGCATTGCTCGGGTGTATTGAAAGCTTTAAAACTAATCTATGGTCCTGGAGCTCAAACTCTTTGGACGTTGGCACAAAAGACTAAAAAGCAGTAGTTGTTTCCAGTTAAAGCGAAACCGTAGACTGAAAAAAAAAAATGAATGAATGTAAGTCAAATTTTGATTTCCTGGTATCGATATCAAAATTTCTGCACTATTGTAAGAACTGCAACCTTGAAACTTCTGAATATTGTTTCTTATGTCTTTGTCTATGAGAGTATCAAATTTGATTAAAATCGGATCACTCCTATTACCTGATTTATTTGATTATCGATTTTTGATATTTATCGGGGGTACTTCGACACAAAACCTAGCTAAGAACACTCGCAGACGCTTATAGTACAAGTGTGTAAATTTTCAAGAAAATCGGTTCAGCCGTTTTGGAGTCTATAGGTAACGGACACACACACACACACACACACACACACACACACACACACACACACACACACGGACAAAGTTCCATTTATAAATAAGTTTAGATTAGATTAGATGAGCTGGCTAAATGTAGGCGGAAATTTTATGATTAGATATAACGTAGCTGTTCTGTACTTTCTTTTCTAACGATATTTTCCGATATCTTAATACTTTGTTTAGATTCTGGGAGATATCTTTGACTATTCATGCGCATCTTCGAGTTTCGGTGCCACGTTTTTCATTGTTTGTTGCTACACTACCTATTTAGTTACAATTCTTTAATTGCTTCATTTTGATTGATGGCCAAGGTTTTAACAACATTAGATATGCAGATGACAGAGTGTTTAATAATTGACACAGAAAGGAAACTACAATATCTCCTGCAGAAGGCATGTAAAGGAAAGCAAGAAGAAAGGACTACTCATAAATTGAAACAAAAGAAAGAATATATGGTTGTAAGCAAAGGGAAGTCAAGAATGCGAAATACGAAATGGGAAAACCAAAATCAAGCAAGGTGCAAAATTAAAATCACTCCGTGTGTATAATGGGTTTATTTCTTCTTTTTCTGTTAGTAGTGGGATTCCGTTCTAGTGAAGGGTAATTGTATACTGGTGCAGGTTAACGGAATTCGGTCTTGTTGTAGATAGCCCATTATAAGTCATAAAATGATTATAAAATGAAGAAAGGAATTTGAGTAGAAGTAGAAAATAACATTTTTATCTATACACATATCAATTAATGTTTTTACAATTAAAGTAATAACTTGAAGTATAGGTCCAACGGAGGTTAAAATGTTCATAGCAAATAATAAGCTGAAAGAGATTTAAGGCTTAGGAATGTGGGGAGCGTGTAAGTGAGGAATATCTTTGATGTAGTCGCTCCTTAGGTCAGTAAGTAGTTTGAGACAGGGGAAAAGGAAAGAGGCAAGCGTAGTAGCCGCTTAACTTAGGTCAAGGGGATATTGATTACACTCTTCTTCTCGAGGTCTGCCTGCTGGAGGTCTGTCTGTATCTGCTTTTTATATCTTCTTTTTGGATCCCAGCAGCTCGTTTGGGATTTCACACTTGTATTTGGTTCTGGGCTTCCCATTTGCTGATAAATAAAATCCGCGTAGGCTCGCGAAATGGAAATTTGATATTTAATTAATTTTTATTTTTCAGCCGGAACATCTGCGCGAAACCGATGCGCACAGACGACTTTTGGTCATTTTCCTTTTTGTCGTGAGACAGCAAACATCCGGTCCATCGCTTTTGCTTGGTATCACCACAGGTGACATCAATGAAGACGCATTGGAAAAGCAAAAGATGCCTTCCAAAAGTTAAGCAAAGAAAATTTCGTCAGAAATAAAAAAAATGATATTGAACTGTGATGTATTATCAGTCCTTCTGACGGCCATATCACGTTAAATACACCGGTTCTCGCTGGATCACCGAAGTTAAGCAACGTTGAGCCTGGTTAGTACTTAGATGGGTGACCGCTTGGGAATACCAGGAACTGTAAGCGTATAGTGACGGATGTGCGTTGTGGTGCAGTGGATATCGGTTCGGAAAGAGAAATCGGTGAGCCGAGTTCGAATTCCAGTTGAATACCCTGCATTCACTTAAGCACTGATACCCTTGGGAAAGGTATTAATCCGTCCCTTTCCTCCAGTTATGGGTTAAATAACAAGGCTAGGACTTGGGGACCCTGCCCTTAAAAACAAATTCCAATGAATCTTGATACTCGAAAAGAAAAAAATATTACTAGACACAAAACTTATATAAAAACAACAATAAATTGTTGAAAGAAAAAAGGAATTACCAGCAATAAATAAAAAAAAAATTAGTTGGCAATAAATGACCCGCCGAGGTTGATATGCCATAAAAAGAAAACAACCAACCAACCTTCTATATGACAGTGAAAGCTGGACAATTTATTCTCAAATGAAGAAGAGATTTGAAGCAACAGAAACAAAGAAAAGATTACTGAACTGTTATATGACCACCCCAGCCGCGCCCCTAAGTCTCAGGCATGCGTATATGTGTGTTGCGTTAACTGGCCGTAAGTTAACTACACCTGAGGTTGCAGCTGGTCGCCTGCCGTTCTGTCCCCGTGTGAGCGGTGTTGGTGACCTGTCGAAATACCTCACCCTCCCTGCCACGTTGTGATTTCTGATCTCAAGGTAAGTTGAGGACTCGGAGGACGGTCGTCTTGTGACGTACTCGGCGACCACTGCAAATGAAGAGGCGGGGTGAGTGCACAATTCAAGAATAGGAGAAAACAGACAAGAATAAAAAAAAAGCGACAGCAGCTAAAGCCACTCTATGTGAATTAATGATTATATTCATAACTCTGTACAGCAAAAGAAAAAATTAATAAAGAAAAAAAAACACAATATAACTTTTTCTCAAAGTTCACAAATTACTGCTTGCTACTATGTCTAGTCGTCGTTAGAGGTAAGACAGTCACTGTCTCTTTATGCTATCCATTCCTTTTTTCTCTGCTTAGCAGCGGTGGGTGTGCCTTTTAACTTGAGGAGAGAATTTTCGCATTTTAACGCTTTGGGCCGAACTTCTGTCTATCGCGACTTGAGCAGGTCATGTTCCTTTTCAAATCTGTGTCCCTTTTTGTTAAAAATCCTTCGATATGGAGTAGGGTTGGCTGGGAATTGGGTGTTTTCCCCAAAAATCTAATGTCAATTTGGTGTATCTGGCTTTAATCACCTATTACGATTTCGTACTAATGTCTGCCGGTCTGAAACCTTGGAGATAAAGGTTGTTGATTTTGTACATTCACATGCTAGTGTTAATTATAATTCCTCTCATTACATGGGTGGTCTTTTCGAAGTCGGCTGATAATTTATCCTCGGTCAGTCTTCATCGCTTCTGAGGAGAAAGGGAGATAAAAGAAAAACAAACAAGAAATAAAGAGAACGAATTCTCTCCCCTTGGTGAGGCTAATTCCTCACCAGTGTTGTGTTCATTTGCTGTCATATAAATCACTGTCATTCCGTGACTGCCTTGTGTCTCGCCTCTCTCTCTCTCTCTCTCTCTGTCACCACCAGCGCCTATTCCTCTCTTTTTCTTTTTCCTAGCTCTACCCAAGAAAAAGAAAAAATGTTCACACATTGAAATATTCTTCAACTATTTATTTCAGGGTTCCAGTCCATGGTATATTGATACTATTTTAATGGTCCTGAAAGTTAAAATCAGATAATTATTTGATTTTTAACAAGAATTTCCAAAATAATATTGTTTTCGCTGCAAAAATTTCGAATACTTATCTTTACTTAGCACCCCCGATTATACAAAAAAAAAAAAAAAGCCCAAGATTTTTAACCAAAAGTTCGGACGTTCTAATAGGGATGAAAAAAAAAAAATTATTAATAAAAAATAATTTTTCTTTATTCTTTCTAATAACAAAAAATTTGAAGATAATTTTGTCTTTATTAAATTTGGATAATTTTTTCAATTTTTTTGGAGAATGTTAATTTTTTAGGGAAGCAGCTGTGGTCCCAAGTCAAAACGTTTTCTAGATATTAGAATCTTCTTCTTTCTGTATGTACCGTGTCTCTTCGGGACGTAGGCAGTCATGACCCTCCACAACTCCCTATCCCTTGTCGCTCTTAATATTCCTTATCCTGCTAGCCTCCCAAACATTGCTCCTCTATCCATCTTCTCAAGCTAATAAATCTAGAATATAAATGTATAAAAACTAGCATGGTCACAAAATGAGTGATCAGTTTATGTATTGATTATAATACAGAATTGATCCCCCACTATATATCTACATTATAATTTCTTATTTGTTTATCAAATTCTGTTTAGGTATGAATCCATCTCTTCTCGATACTGATTAGTTATTTATAACTCTTCTTCTTATTCTATGTGTTCCTTAAAGACGTAGGCGATCGTGGCCTTCCACATCTTCCTATCCATTGTCACTCTTAATACCCCTTCTGTTCTCTCACTCAATCCCCGCTCCACCATCCATCAAGTATTTCATGCATTACTTTTCCTTGTCTCTCTTCCTCTCTATCAGTCCCATGAGCATCAGGTTCTCGAAACCTTCCTTCCTCATTACATCAGATATTAGAATAGACTAGTTAAACTCAGCAGCTTGATGGTAAATTGATACAGGTATCTGTTATGAGTTTTTTTTTCCCAAAATCTGGATCTAAAAAACGGATGTCTTGATCAACCAGTGTCCCATTTAACTGAAATCTACTTTCTGTATCAGTCAATTAAATACGTGATACACGCTTTGGCGATCATGTCTCGCAAGATACATGACTGACTGGGCAGAAGATTATCCCGTAGTAGGTTGTCATTGCTTTCTGCCAAGTCTGTAGAACCCAATCTGTCCTGTTATTCAACCAATAACTGGAGTGAGAAGAGGTGTATTATATTATTACGTAGTAATTAGTAGGGGAGCAGTTTATTACTTCATGACAATAGAAAATCTATCCCCCACTTAATAACCAGTAGAAGCCTTAATCATGATTAAACAATTATATTCAGTCAGTCAGTTAAATGCCATACGTGATACACGCTTTAGCGATTATATCTCACAAGAGACATGATTGACTGGGCAGAAGATTATCCCGCAGTAGGTTGCCATTGCTGTCTGCGGTAGACTGGTTACCTGCCAAGGCTATAGAACCAAATCTGTCCTGTTATTTAACCCATAACTGGTGAGTAGAGACGGGTTAATACCTTTCTCAAGGGTATTTGCGCGTAAATGAATGCAATGGATTCAACTGGAATTCGAACTTGGCTCCTCGATTTCTCGTTCCGAGTCGATATCCACTGCACCACAGCACACATACTTTCTGTATATGTGCTTTTAAAAGTGCCAAGGAATCTTTTAGTATTACAATTCAGCATAATTACTTCGAGATGTATTAGCCGGAAGTCGCTACGGGTCTGTTGTAGAGTCCTCAATAAACTTGTACCCCAGTCGTGAAGAAGAAGAAGAAGAAGAAGAAGAAGAAGAAGAAGAAGAAGAAGAAGAAGAAGAAGAAAACTCTTAAAGCCTTATAGTCCCCGAAAGAAATAAGTAAGAAATTAAGTGAAAGTTACGTATGTCGGTGTAAGTGTTTTAAGTTAAATGTATTGCTGTGACAAACTTGATGATGCCATAGAAAGCAATAATTAACACGCACTTTTACTTCTAACAGTATTGAACAGACAAAAGCGGCGTCTACTCTACGTAGGTTCGACATTTGTTCGGTTCACACTCCTCCGCTGTCTTTTTAACAAGAGCAGAGGTTTAAGATTGGGTTTCCAATTTTTTCTAAAGTCTACTTCAGCTGCATATTTCTAAGTCTTGTCCTTACCTAAGCTAATAAAACTCTACACAATAATCCACTACATTGAGTGGCTCTTGTCTTTTGAATTGGCAAATATTAGTAAAAAAAAAAAACAAAAAACAGCCCAGAGTATACTCCCACCCTCGGTTAGACTGCTTTATACCTGGAGTATAAGTTAGGCTCGATCGGTTAATAACTCCGGATATAAAATGGATTAGGCCAGTATATGCCCCTTTCTTGTCCCATGTAATATATATATATATATATATTATTATTTGTTTGAACATTATTTTTAATCGATACTAGTATTTGAGTAGATATTCTGTTTTTAATCAAACAGCACATTTCTAACCGGCCTGTTTATTTGCGGATGACTATATATATATATATATATATATATATATAGTCATCCGCAAATAAACAGGCCGGTTAGAAATAAATGTGCTGTTTGATTAAAAACAGAATATCTACTCAAATACTAGTATCGATTAAAAATAATGTTCAAACAAATAATTTCAATAATAGTTAATAATTTTTAACTCATCTTTAGACATTTTGTTTTCATTCTTAAAGCATAAAATCCCTTAATTATGAACAGGAAAAAACATGATCTTCATTTACATTTCTTGCATGAATTCGTACTTGGGCATAGTACCTCCCAAACTTCTGCCAATATCAACAGACTATGGAAAGTACGAAGGTGGTTCCAGGAATTCCGTACTGGTTATGAGGGCCTTGAAGATGAAGAAGGTAGAAGACGGTCATGTAGTCTTGACAACGAACAATTGCAAGCAGTTGTTGAGCAAAACCCACGCCAATGTCTGAGAAATGTCTCAGACTCTTGGTGTTAGCACTGCAACAGTCTCACGTCTTTTGCAGAGTATTGCAATGTAAAAAATTCGATGTATGGGTTCCTCATGATCTCAATGGAAATCAAAAACTTGAAGTTTTGAAGTATGCTCGTTGCTTTTTCTGCGTAACACTAATGCTCCCTTTCTTATGATGAATAGTGGGTCCTTCATGATAACCGAAAACGATCAAGTCAATGGCTTGATCGTGATGCGTTCCCCCTAACATTTCCTAAAGCCAAAGTTGCATCAGCAAAAGAGTATGGTGACTTTCTGGTGGTCTGTAATTGGTATTCTCCACTACTGCTTTCTGGAGACCAATCAAGAGCATTAATGCAAAACTTTATTGCAGCTAAAATTCATGCAGAACAAAAAAAAAAAAAAAAATTATGCCCAGTCAGTCATGATTGCCCAAGAGTGTATCACGTATGGAACTTGACTGAATAGACATGATGATAATTCAAAAGCCAAAAATATCTGCATGGATCTATTTCACTAGCGCACTAATCTTTTGTTACAGCTTGCTATTACGTGGAAGGCCGATTTAAGTTCTTTCGAGGAATTCTGACTTCACTGCAGACTCAATACTCTTTCTGCATTAGCACCAATAATCCCTATGACTAAATAGCGACTTGTGATGAAAAGTGGATCCTTTATGATAGCCGTAAACAATCAGTTGAACGGCTTGATCGTGATGAGTTCCTCAAACATTTCCCAAAGCCAAAGTTGCATCAGTAAAAGATTATGGTGACTGCAATTGATGTTATCCACTACGGCTTTGTGGAGACCAATCAGAACATTAATGCAGAGCTTTACTGCAATCAGCTTACTGAAATGCATACACGACTGCAAGAAATAAAACCTGCATTAGTGAATCAACGTGATCCAATTCTGTCCCACAACAACGCGCGGACACAAGATGCAAGAACGACGCTGCAAAAACTCACAGACTTGGGATAGGAGAGTTTCCCACATTACCATATTCTTATCTTTTATTCACTGATTATCACTTAAAGCATATTTCTGCTGTCTCGAGCCTCTCCTTCTTTCTTGAAGAGATCGTCCAATATTCGATGCCACACAGAAGGACAGATATCACATAGCAATCCAGCATTCTTTTCTTTGTTTCCAATGAGATTTTCCTGTCTCTCAGTACTTTGGTTAGCTTTTGAAATGCGTCCATGCCAATGTGTCATTGGATCTCAGTGTCGCACTTTCCATCCTCTGTCAGAACGGTTCCCAAATATTTACCTAGGTATATTCTGGGAGGAGGTGAATCAGGACTACAGTATCGGGAATTTTTAATCATGTCGAAATTTTTATTCGGGGCACGAGAGTACCGTTCAAACCTTTTATCTGCGTCCATTGAACACTGTCAAGGTTGACAATGTAAATAGCAGCGTTTGGCTCCTATTGCATGGGGAGGTATGGTTGTTATGGGAGAAAGGATTTCTAAATGCCCAATGATTCGTGTTCTTGATTGGAGCCTGTCAAGATTGACAATAGAAGCAACAAGCCTTTGCTGCTTTACCATGTATTTAGTTGTGAAATCAGAATAACAAATCATATTTTTATTACTTCAAAGCTCCCAAGAAAATTAAATTTCGATATTAAATGACACATGAAGAAATTGATGTGCTATTAAACAAACCAAGTCAAATCAAACTGTTGTTTTTATCTTTGTTGTTGTTATCATGATGTTTTGATCGTTGTGCATCTTGGAAATACAAACAAATTCTGAAGAAGGCCAGAGCGTACAATGTTCGAAACGTTGCAAATATGATAACAAAGATGAGGACACCAGCCCGGACAATCTAAATAGCGCAAATAATTACAATACCTTATCTCAGAAATATTCTTCTTCTTCTATGTGCCATGTCTCTTTAGGACGTAGGCGATCATGGTTCTCCACGTCTCCCTATCCTTTGTGGCTCTTAGTATGTTTGCTCCTGTTACATCTCGCAAACCCCGTTCCGTCATCCACCTGATCAGGCCCTGCAAATATATATCCTCTGCCTTCCTCTATCTCTTTTTCCTTCTATCTGGCCTGTCAGTATCAGGTTCTCCTATCCCTTCTTCCTTATTGCATGTCCCATGAACTTCAGTTGTCTCTTCCTGATGCTCAGTATTAATTTCCTTTATAGACAAATATAAAACACACATATCACCGCCTCTAGTAATCATATCCACGGAAACATGTAAATAGCTGAGTATTATCTACTATGTATTCAATTTTGAAAGCAGATTAACATATATCATATTTTTCTTACTTCAAAGCTCCCAAGAAAATTAAATTTCGATGTGACGGTAAACAAAGGCAACCAACCAACCAACCAACCAACCAACCAACCAACCAACCAACCAACCAACTCAGCCAACCAAACATTCGAGTAGCAGAGACACCTAAAGCAACAGACAATACGTAAGTTTGGACTCGAGTAAAGGAATGTGTAGATAACTATAAGAAAGAAAGAAAAAACGAAAGAAAATAAAAAGAATGGGAGAAAAAGAAAGAAAGAAAGTAAAAAAGAATGAAAGGACGGAAAGAAGAAAGAAAAAAAACAAAGGAAGAATGAAAGGAGGGAAGAAAGTAAGAAAGTAAAAAGAAAGAAAAATGAAAGGGGGGAAGAAATAAAGAAAAAAGAAAGAAAGAAAGAATAAAAAGAAAGAAAGAAAGAAAGAATGAAAGGAGAGAAGGAAGATAAAGGAAAAAGTAACAAAAAGATTAAAGGAGGGAAGGAAGAAAGAAAAAAGAAGAAAGAATGAAAGGAGGGAAAGAAGAATTAAAGAAAGAAGAAAAACTGAAAGAAGGGAAGAAATAAAGAAGAAAGAAAGAAAGAATAAAAAGAGGGAAGAAAGAAAGAAAAAAGAAGAAGAAAGAAAGAATGAAAGAAGGGAAGAAAGATGAAAAGAAAAGGCAAAAAAAAATAAAAAGAGAAAAGGAAGAAGAAAACCAAAAAAGAATGGAAGGAGGGAAGGAAGAAAGAAAGAAAAAGAAGAAAGAATGAAAGGAGGGAAGAAAGATAAAAAGCAAAAAGCAAAAAAGAATGAAAAGAGGGAAGAAAGAAAGAAAGAAAGAAAGAAAGAGAAAGAAAGAAAGAAAAAAAGAAAGAATGAAATGAGGAAAGGGAGATAAAAAGAAAAAAGCATATAGAATGAAAGGAAGAAAGGAAGAAAAAAGAATGAAAGAAGCGAAGGAAGAAAGAAAGAAAAAATGAAAAATGAAAGGAGTGAATGGACATAGAAAAAAGAAAGAAAGAATAAAAATAAGAAAGAAAGAAAGAAAGAAAAAGAAAAAAAGAAGAAAAAATGAAAAGAGGAAAGGAAGATAAAAACAAATAAGCAAAAAAGAATAAATGGCGGAGAGGAAGAAAGAAAGAAAAAAGCGAAAAAGAATTAAGGAGAGAAGGAAGAAATATGAAAGTGAATTTATACCTTTTCTTTATTCTTGAGATTGTACAACAAACATATTAAGTATTATTTATTTATGAGGTTGTTTATTGGAATGGTTGGTAAAATATCGGTTGATTAGCAATCGATTCACACTTTGTAAAATGATAAAAGCAAGGATTTTATTATGGTGGGTTCGAATATTTTTTAAATTTACAAAATGATGAATATTCCATTGCAGTAGTTTTAATTGGATTTATTTTTAGAATCAAATAAATAAATGGTATTTAATATTTTTGTTGTTAATTCTCAAGAACCAAAAAAAAAAAAAAAAATGGTCAATGTAAATGCCTTGTTAACAATTTTATTATAGGAATACATAGTAAATAAGCAAGAAAGGGATTGTCAGTGGTCAGGAATGCATGCAATTATTATTGATAGAATAGGGGCTATCATATGTATAATGTAAATGCATTGCTAATGATTTTACTATAAGAATGTATTGCAAATGAGGAAGTAAGGGATTGTCAGTGGTCAGGAATGAATGTAAGCATTACTGATAGAATGGGGCTATTATATGTATAATGTAAATGCATTGTTAATGATTTTACTATAGGAAAGCATTGCAAATGAAGACGAAAGGGATTGTCAGTGGTCAGTAATGAATGTAAGCATTACTGATAGAATAGGGCTATTATATGTATAATGTAAATGCATTGTTAATAATTTTACTATAGGAATGCATTGCAAACGAAGACGAAAGGGATTGTCAGTGGTCAGGAATGAATGTAAGCATTACTGATAGAATAGGGCTATTATATGTATAATGTAAATGCATTGTTAATGATTTTACTATAGGAATGCATTGCAAATGAAGACGAAAGTGATTGTCAGGAATGAATGCAAGCATTACTGATAGAAGAGGTCTATTATATGTATAATGTAAATTAATTTATAATGATTTCACTACAGGAACGCATTGCAAATAATGAAAA